>CAWUFW010006322.1:787500-1171446 GCA_963921515.1 Calotriton arnoldi | reverse complement strand
TTGTGTCATGCATTGCCCATCCTATGAGTGGGGGTGGTGTTGGTGGTAGGCATCCAGCCCCCCATGGGTAGGGGTGGTAGTAGTGACAGGCATCCAGCCCCCATGGGTAGGGGTGGTGGTGGTGGTAGGCATCTAGCCCCCCTGAGTAGGGATGGTAGTAGTGACAGGCACCCAGCCCCCCTGAGTAGTGGTGGTAGTAGTGACAGGCATCCAGCCCCCCATGGGTAGGGGTGGTGGTAGTGGTAGGCATCTAGCACCCCGAGGGTAGGGGTGGTAGTAATGGTAGGCATCCAGCCCCCCTGAGTAGGGGTGGTAGTAGTGGTAGGCATCCAGCCCCCATGGGTAGGGGTGGTGGTAGTGGTAGGCATCCAGCCCCCATTAGTAGGGGTGGTAGTAGTGGTAGGCATCTAGCACCCCCTGAGTAGGGGTGGTAGTAGTGGTAGGCATCCAGCCCCCATGCGTAGGGGTGGTGGTAGTGGTAGGCATCCAGCCCCCCATTAGTAGGGGTGGTAGTAGTGGTAGGCATCTAGCACCCCCTGAGTAGGGGTGGTAGTAGTGGTAGGCATCCAGCCCCCATGGGTAGGGGTGGTAGTAGTGGTAGGCATCTAGCACCCCCTGAGTAGGGGTGGTAGTAATGGTAGGCATCCAGCCCCCCATGGGTAGGGGTGGTGGTAGTGGTAGGCATCTAGCACTCCCTGAGTAGGGGTGGTAGTAGTGGTAGGCATCCAGCCCCCCATGGGTAGGGGTGGTGGTAGTGGTAGGCATCTAGCACCCCTGAGTAGGGGTGGTAGTAGTGACAGGCATCCAGCCCCCATGGGTAGGGGTGGTAGTAGTGGTAGGCATCTAGCACCCCCTGGGTAGGGGTGGTATTAGTGGTTGGCATCCAGGCCCCTATGTGTGTATGTGGCATTGGTGATAGCCATCCCGCCCCTATGGTGCTGCTGTTGCTGGTGTAAGTAATTTCTGCATCCCTATGTGTGTGTGTTATATGTCGGGTACGTGTGGTTTGTTTGTGTGGTGGGTGTCTGACTTACCTTCTGCGCCGTACGCGTCCGTTCCGGTAATAGATGTAGAGTATTACCAGTTCCGGTAATAGATGTAGAGTATTGGTAGGATCGGCGCGATGAGATTCATGGTTGGTTCGTCTCGTTCGGCTTTCTCGTTGCTTCGCGTCGTCCTCGCGGCTGGCGTGTTCGTCTCGTAGCCGTGGATCGTCTTGTGGCGCGAATCGGAGCTTATGTGCGCCTCTCCCGGATGCTTTGACGTGCCGTGCGTAGCGACGGGTTTGGCGCGTACGGAAGGCGCATCGTACTAGTCCGGCCGGACGGGGCTGTATTTTGGCTTCCGTGCGACTCGATTCTGCGTTTCCGGATCCGCATCGGTCGGAGCACAGGAGCTGGATTGGGTGAGTGCGACTGGGTCGGGATCTGGGCTGTTATGCGCATCGTACTTGCTCGTTCGGACGTATGTACGAATCGGTCGGGAAACACGCATTCGCCTTGTTTTTTTGCCGGGCGAATGGTGTTAGGTGCGCCTCCGACCGGGATCGGAATCGACCCCTCAGTCTTTTGGTCCATGTGGAGAGAGAGAGGCAGGTAAGGTAGATAATCAATTTAGGAATAAACAGGATCTACCTTGGGTTCTGGGGGTTGATTTTCGACCTATTTCTAATCTATAGATTGCACAGACTCTTCTCTTACAGAGAAAACATTGCTACAGTCATACAGGCACGTGAACATATTTCTTGTATAAATTGTTAACTGAAATTGGATTCTGTTAGGTCTTGTGTGCGAAAACAGACAACAGTTCTTTGTGGGTCAAAACTCTCCAGTTGATATAAATGCCAGATATATCTATTGGCGGCTTTGTGCTGGATCAAGACCCAGTGAGGTCTTAATAAAGCCCCATAGGAATAACGTTGATAATAGTGATGCATTAGTTATTTACTGATAGTCTCATTCCCAGATTCTACTTCTTTGTCCCAGTCCTTTTGACTCCCCACACACCCGGCGGAGTCCCTGATCTGTCGGGCTGCTTTGGAAGTTGACTGTGGAGGTTCTGTAAAGAGGTGGCCCTTAAAAGAAGTTTAAACATGCTTCTTTTAGCGAGATGCCTGTCTCCATGGTACTAACACACCTCAGTACATACGGTATGGGATGAGAAAAGTTGAAAATTACTGGTAAGTAATAAAATAATTCTAATCTACTCTCCGAAGTTGTTGTGGGCATTTTATGTAGCATGGTAGTTGATGGCAATTACAGTTTTGTGCCCTCCATGGATGATGGTTTGGCTTAGTCATAGATAATGATAGCCATTGCGCTCTCACTCCAAATAATAGTTGTAAGGTAGAAACATTCATCGCTGCCCTTAGGGGAGCCAGTTGATGACAGCTCCAATTAACCTCTCAGGCAACCAGGATTCATATTCATCGCTTTTAGCAGCACAGATAAAACTTCAATTAAGCCACAGCCAGTAAACAATTAAACATATTTTAACAACAAAGTCTACCGCAAGTCAATTTGCACCTAGGTCTACAGAAACATTATATCAACACAGGAGGGTGGTAATTTCTGTTGATGAGGTACAAATTATTCACTTTGGACAAACAATGCAGAAAAAGGCAAGAGTAGAGGAAAGGAAGAAGAATTTCTATGCCTATTTTTCTAACCTATTCACCACACCTCTTGCAATACATAACATGTTTTTTAAATTTTACAGTATAACAATGCAAGCTCAAATGTCAATGTAACCTTCTAAATTGATGACAATACTTTTACATTACCCTTTTCTTACAATTACATATTGAATAATTTGTTCCAAGTCACCAGTAGTCCTATGAAGCGCCGCAGATTTTCTGTTGAAATATCACATTTCAGAGATTTTCTGCATTAACCAGTGAGCGTTCCAGAAAGAAACAAGCATTTGCAATGCAATCGGTCTCGCCTTTGGGACCTTATATGTATTTAGCTATGCAGCACATTAGCCTGGGTGCTGAAACATCTACTGTTCTTTAACATGGAGGGAAAGTAAGCACCAAACTGCGTGACACACCAGGTATGGGAACACATGGAGAGAAATATTGCCTTTCAGCTGGAAATGGTATAGTCCAAAGCTCTGTTTTTATTTTAAATCAGGGCCTTCAGTGGTCATATCACTGAAAATACAAGATTTGAAAAAAATATTATTGTCTACAGGTGCTCGTGGAAGACAATTTCTATGGACTGGAATCTAGAGAATGCTAAAGTGATTATGGTATGTTACTGACCTCTGCTGGTCGTTTTCTATCAAGAAAGTTAAATAGAGGCAGTTCCCAGAAAAATTACAAAAAGGAAAGTCCCTCAGCAGAAAGCAATTCTGGTATTTTACTGACCTCTGCTGGTCGTTTTTCATCAAGACAGTTAAATAGAGGCAGTTGAACAGAAAAAAAGTCCATAAGCGTAAGCAGACAAGTCCTAGGGCTGATCTCCAAGGCCCACAAAGTACATACACATACAAGTATATACTAAAGTATATAAGTATATACTAAAGTATATACAAGAGTTCTCGAATGCTCGACCTAAAAATGGACTTTACTAAGTTACTGCTGAACACATTTATGATTTACAAAATAGGCATTTCTGAGCACCCGGTTAGTTGATGCGTGGAGGAATAAAGGGAGAGTCGTGTAATGTTGTGGCCACTATGAGGGGTAGAGAGCCCTGTGTTCTAGGGGCCGTGCTGGTAGAGACAGGAAATAACATCTGCACCAAAATAAATAGGTGTGCACGGTTCCAAGGCAGGGCAGCTATTACTTGTGTGTCCTCTGTGTTTTGTGTCCTGGTGATCTGCTACACTTGCTGGCATTACCGCCATACAATAAATGGTGAAGAGGATGATAGCCCTGGCCTGAGAGGACCCCATGAAGCTCTGCCTCACCTGGCTGCCGGCAGCTCTTGGCCCCTGCAGCACCCAAGGGTGAAGGCGTGCTGGCTGACCGTCCCTCTGCATTCTTCTGGGACTTGGTGGAGGGCCTGGTGCCCATTTCAGGTGCATGGTGCCACGGTTCCTTGTCAGGAGGCGCATTTGCTGTGAAGATGTGGCGCATTGCTTCCCCCGGCATACACAATGCATCCGATCCACTCCCCTCAGATCAGCTGGGGCTGTTTTACTGCTCCTAGATACAAGGCTATCTCTGTGCAGGGGGCCTGCATGAGCAATTGGTCCCCCAAAGTACTGGCAGCGACTCTCTTGTTACACAAGTAAAAGGAAGGAGTATTGAGTCTGTCTGTGGGACTGATACATTTGAGGCTGATACGCTGAGCCATTCCCAAGTAATACTGAAGCTGCTATAATTACTACTGCTACTGCTGTCACTAATCCAAACAGCCCAGTAATACGAATCTTCCCACTGAGTCTTGGGGAAGTCTAGCAACTACCAGGCATCCTGCTACACACAAGTGACAATGGCAGGCATTCCAGCGATTTAACCCTTTGTCAACTCTTGGCCCCCATTCACACTGAGCACAAACAGAAGCTATGGGTGGAGCGATTAGAAGTGTGCTTCACTGCTACACGAGTGGCTTCCAAATGCCAGAGGGTACTGCTCCTCCACCTGGCGGGGGCAGATGTTTACAAACTATCTCACACCCTCACAGAGGGTGGACCTCTCCACATGTACGCAACGATGGTTGTTTCCCTCAATGCCCAATTTGAGCCCATGACAAACCCCGATTATGAGCGGTTCATCTTCCACCAAGCTCGACTAGAGCCAGATGAATTGCTCAGCACCTTCCACACGTGACTCCAAAAATGTGTCACACCCCACAGTTCACAGATGAATGTGAGGAGATCCGCATGCAGATCATCCAGGGATGCGAGTCCTCCAAGCTCAGAGAACATATCCTCTCATACCTCTCAACGATATCCTGACTCAAGGCTGATCCAAGGGTTGTCGAAAGCCAGAGCCAAACAGCTAAAAACCGAGCCCGTCAACCTGGTTTCAGCCATGAAGCCACTATCTAAAAACAGATCGCTCAACTGCCTTGAGGTCCATGTAGATACTGTGGTGGTCTGATGCACCATCCGGTGAAATGCCCGGCACAAGGAAAAACCTGCATGTTGTGCAAGAAGATGAACCACTTTACCAAAGTTTGTAGCTCAAGCTGATGCACCAGTGCTGCCCCTAGAAAAGTAGTAAACACAGTTGCCGGTCCTGTGGAAGGGATGGATCAGGATGAGCTGATTGATATGGACAACAACGCCATTGTGGCCTTTGTACACACCGTACTAACATTGGGATGGGCCCATCCCAAGACGCGGTCCTCACCGAACTGTCAAGTCCTAGTGGGGACAACGAAGCTTACAACTATCGTTGACACTGGGGCTTTGATCAACGTAATCACACAGGATACCTACGACAGCCTAATCTGAAACCACCCCTTCACCTGGCAAAGGTCAAAGTATACACATATTGCCAGACACAACCCGGGTCACTGAAAGGACTGTTCACTACTGATATCGCTCTAGACCAAAGGTCAATCACCATCACTGTGTATGTCACAGAGAAGGCACAGGCATTCTCCTGAGCTGCCTAATCACAGAGAACCGCCACCTTTTGCAGCTTTCTCCCAGGGTTCACAGCAGCCAGCTAGCAGACATTCTTACAGACTTCCAGAGCATATTTGATGGCATCAGGTGTCTTAAGAACAGTCTCTCTTCACATTGACCGGTCTGTCCAACCAGATGCACTGAGGCACCGAAGGATTGCATTTCACCTATGACCGAAAGTGGAGGAGGAGTTGAAAAAGTTGGAGATATGATCAAAAGAGTGGAAGGTCCCAACTTTGGGTGTCCCTGATTGTCCTTGCTCATAAACCCATGCAGCCGTGGGAGGTGCGGATATGTGTGGATATAGGGTACAAAATGTATCCATCAGAAGAGAAAGGCACCTCACCCTGATGGATGAAAACCTAGTGAGTGAGCTAAGCGGAGCAGCATGGTTTTTGAAGATGGACCTCCACTCAGCTATCATCAGATCATGCTACCTCTGGCCTCCCACTACACTACAATGTTTTCAAGCCAAGTAGGCCTCTATAGGGGCGGCAGCGGCTGCCCCATGTCCTGCTGCTGACGGCGGAACCGGATCCTCCGGCCCCACCCCCCCTTTGCAGGCAGACACTGGAGCTCTGAGTGTGTTCGGAGCTCCGACGGCGGCGTTTAGCACTTAGCGTCTCTGTAATGAGGCGCTAATGAGGAAGTAGGAGAGGGAAAGAAAGAGCAGGAGGACCTTCTGACTCGAGCCACGGTGATGCTGCGGAGTGGCGAGGTGTTTTTGTGGAGGCTGTCGCTTTTGTGGAGGCTGCCGCCTTGGGAAAAAAACGCGTTTGGAAAAAATTAGTGGAAGTTTGAAGGGAGCCTATGGAGCTGAAGGTGGTGGGTTTGTGACTTGGAGAGGTGTGCCCTCCAATCCAGTGGGCTGTTAGACCTGTTTGCAGGCGAAGGAGCCAGGAAGAGAGTCCGCACTGGCTGAGGATTAGAGGGGCTGTTTGAAGCGTGGAAAATTGCTGGCAGCAGTTGTGGCTATAGTACCTATGAGGTCTGGTCCCAGCTCTCATTAAGTTTAGGAGAAATAACGCAACTGCTTCGATTTAGCCTGGGAGAGGATCTGGTACAATCGGCTCCCATTCATCTGTGGAAGTAAGAAGTGGCTAAGACGAGGCGAGGTGCAAGGTAGGCGCTACGCATGACTGTGTGGTTTTTACAGGGCTGTGTTAGTTTCCTGGCACCCGTGGGAGGTATATGCTTGACCTACAATAGACAATACAAGACTTTGATAGTCGATGCATTGGTAGCATATGCGCCCTACTGTCATGCGACAACTTCACGCACAAATTGGCTCACCAGTCCCTCCTATTCCCCCTAAACAACGTAAGAAGGCCTCACAGAGTAGGCTGGCTGGCTGGCGAGATAAGCATATGGAGACCTCGGGAGGCGCTCCTGCCTTTTCCTTTCATCCTGTCCAGCCACACGAAGAAGAGGGAAAGGGGACAGCGGAAGGTTTATTCATGCATAAGCCTGGGTCAGGTGTAATGGGAAAAGCTAGTGCCTCCTGTTCAATTGCTAACAGCTCTGAAAATTCAACTCTATCCCCAGCCTCTACTTCACCAACGAGGAATGTAGGGTTAGACAAGAGTCTTGAGCCTCTTCAAAAGCCTAAAACCTTCCCTTTGTTCACAAATGTTGGGCCTAAACACTCTAGTGAGAAGATTATTGCGGGAGTATTGCCAGCGATTACAACAACTACAACAATACTAGGGCCCGTGAACTCAACACTTGCGCGAAATATGCGCGAAATATTGGATTATAACCCCCCCCCGACTGCTTCCATGGGTCCGGGAGCCTCGGATGAAGCTTCCTCTACTCCCTCCCAGGATCCAAGTACCAGCCACAGTGCTCAAGCTCCTGAACTGAATATCCACTCAAATGCATCGTTGATCAAAAATCCTTGTGTGGCTCAGGTGCTCCTGCCAGAAGATTTGAAAGAAATGCTGGATACAATTTTGGTGGAGATTCGTGGACTAAAAGTCCAGCTAGCTTTGGATACAGAGCTAATAAAGCAAAGGCTTACTAAAATGGAAGAGACCTTATTGGTACTGCCAAATCAGCTACAGGCAGCGGAGCAAAGAATTTCTGATACTGAGGACAAATTGGCACTTATGGAATCCCGCACGACACCTGAACTTGCAAAAATCACAGAATTGGAGCTAAAATTAGAATCTATGGAGAATTATGCAAGACACTCCAATCTGTGGCTTACGGGAATTCCGGAAGGGAGTGAATCCCAGGGTCAGATACAATCAGTTCCTCAGCTCATCAATATGTTGATTAAAGATCATGTTTTACCATCTGCTCCTGAGGATTTGACAATCATGCGGGCTCATCGAGTACCTTCTCATCAGACAACTGGGGCCAAATATCCTCAAACTATTTTGGTCAACTTCTCTGAATCCCGGATTAAGGAACAGGTCCTCACTAGAGCGATACAGCAGAAAACGTTCATGATTTTGCAAAATGCCTCTTTGAAGATTTTTTCTGATCTTTCTGTGACTTCAGCCAGATGGAGAAAGGCGTTTCAATTGCTTTCCTTCGAATTTAAATCAATCGGAGCACAGGCCTCAGTGGTTCAGTCTTCAAAATTGAAAGTGCTTTGGAAGGGACAATTTAAGATCTTTAGTGTTCTTTCAGAAACTCAGGACTATCTAAAAACTATTCGAAATTAGAGTTTTTTTCGTTTTTTTCTTTCTCTTTCTCTTTCTTTTCCTTTTTCTTCTCTTCTGGTTCTTCTTAAGAAGGATGTGGGTGAGGTTGGTGGTGGGGGACCTGATTCTGACAGATGAGGATGCAATTCCAGGGCATCGATCAATTAGGTGGTTCGCGTGGCGTGTTGCTAGGGGACGCTTGCCACGTAGGGGTTGGGGGTGGCAAGGGTGGGGGTGGGGGTGGGGTTTGGGGTAGCAGAGAAAAATGAGTGGATCATTTCTGGATTGCATACATAGGTGGTTTTGTTCTTTTCAATTTCTAATGTTATGTATTTTTGGGTGCGATGAAAGCTGCCATTTATATTTTGAATGGATAGTATCAAAATAATTTCCTGCAATGTGAATGGCTGGTTAAATTCAAGAAAAGCAAGTGCAATGTTAACTTGGTTGCTTTCTTTCTCCCCACAAGTGCTGTTTATTCAGGAGTCTCATTTTAGATCTGATACACCTAAATTGATTCTTCCAAAGGGGTATAACCAAGCCTATTTTGCCTCAGCTAATTTGTCAGTTCATGGGGAGACTATTATATTTTCTAATAACTGCATGTGTCAAATAGTAAAAGTTAGTCGCGATGTGCAAGGCCGCTGGATCTATGTGCAAATTAACTGAAATGGGGTAATATTTGATCTCTTGAATTATTATGGTCCCATATTTGACGACATCTCTGCTTTACTGCAAATTTATGATCTATTAGCAGTTTCTGAGGGCTCGATAATTTGGGGGGTGATTTTAACTTCATTCAAGATATTCACCTAGACACATCTAATACATCTAAGAAACAATTAAAACCCAAATCAAACAAGCTGATTAATGTGATGAAAAAGGATTTTGCACTGCTAGATCCATGGCGACAAAGTCAACCTGGGCACTCAGATTATGCATGCTATTCTTTTAGATATAAGACCGCATCTTGAATAGATTTTTTTTTTATTAATAATCTGTTATCTAGAAATGAGACGGAGATTATCTCCAATGCCTTTTCTGATCATTCAGCCATTTCTATTAAAATTCACAAGAAGGGAACACAGCTTCGAAATACTAGGCGCTGGTGCTTCGATAAATCTCTTCTTGAAGATGTGGTGTGGATCTCTAAAATGCAGTCTTTTATCAAGCATTTTTTTAAATCAACGGGAACACAGCGTCTATCTTTTCGGTGTGGGAAGCTTTTAAACAGCCTTTAGAGGGCAGGTAATAGCATATACATCAGCTCTACGGAAACAACGCTCTCATGAGATGCTTTCCCTACAGGAGGAGGTTGAAAAAGTCAAAGCAATTTTAAAGACGGTTAGGTCTGAATCTCAAAAGACGGGTCTCCTTCGAGATTTAGCAGAGGCTAAAGATAACCTCAGGCAATTTTTTTATCTTCAGGTAATTAAGGGGAGCAAGGCCTATAAACAAAAACTTTACGAAGAGAGTCAACATATAGGACGCTATCTGGCCTGGTTAACAAAAATGCAGAACAGTCAAAATACAATTACTCGGATTAGAGATCCGGTCTTGGATACAATTGTAGATTCCAAAGAGGAAATTGCAGGTTTTTTTTTACGACATTTCAAAATGATGTATGAGGAGACGCAGGAAATTGCGCATACAAGTATTTTTTAATCTACATAAAATTCCTAGATACCATCTATATTAAAAAATTAGTGAGGGTCAGCCCTTTGGACTGCAGCTTTCTCGGGGGACTTTGCAATTATGGCAAGAGGCGGGTTTTGAATATCTGGGTGACTTTTTTAGTTCATCTAAGTTGATTTCCAATGAGATGTTGTCCCAGCAGCTGGGCCCTAAGTTTCCAGCTTTGGCATTTAGTTTTAACCAAATTTCGAGCTTCTTAAAAGCAAATTTTGTGGCGACTAATAATGAAGCTTTAAATATATTAAACCAACTATATGGGCAGGACCTATGTGAAATTGGCAATTGGTATTCTTGCCTAATTCAGCCGGGCCAGCAGAAAGTGCTTGATAACTTTTTTCCAAAATTACTGAAAGAAACCGGCTGCAGTGTCAGCAAAAAGGAATGGCAGTCTATATGTGAAATAGGCCACAAAGCGCTTAGAGATGCTAACTATAAAAGAATGGTCTATTTGTCAAGATGGTTATCATATTATACACCTAAAAGATTGAATAACATTTTTCCTGCCTCTTCTGAGTTCTGTTTTAGATGTGGGAACCCAGAGATAGGGTCCTGGAACCATATTTTTTTCTATTGTCCCGATCTATATCAATTCTGGTCCGATGTTTTTTCGAGGATTAATCAATGTCTAGCTTTATTAGTCCACATTATTCCTACTATTAAATTAGCTCTCTTCGGGTGTTCAATAGAGGTCCAACATTTGTCTAAATACCAACAATATTTCTGTTCAATAGCTATTGCAGTGGCCAGGTCTTTAATTTTACAAAATTGGAAGTCGAATAAGATACCGTCGAATCAGCAATGGCAAGAAAAGATGGTTAAGACATATATATGGGAGGAAGCATATGCCAAGCGGGTTGGGTCGCTTAGAAGATTTGTAGCAATTTGGTCAGGATTTTTCAATAATACGTTTTAAAATGTTCATAGTTATTTATACCCTCAATATGTTATGAAAGTAGATTATTATCTAGGGGGTATTGGATTATTTACACTTTATTTTCTGAGTATAAATAATTTGCTGCTATTGATGTATTGCCTGACTTTATATTGTTAGCATTTCATCTTTATAGCACTAGCACTTTATTGATGTATTTATGAACAGATGGTTTTATTGGCCATATGTTATGATGCTTCTTATGTTTTCGATATTATTATGAAAGTAGATTATTATTTATGGGGCATTGGATTATATGCACTATATTTTTTGAGTATAAATACTTTGCTGCTATTGATATATTGACTGACTTTATACTGTTAGCATTTTCATTTTTATAGCATTAGCACCTTATTGATGTATTCATGAACAGATGGTGTTATTGACCATATGCTGTGATGCTTCTTATGCCCTCGATATTTCAGGTGTTTAAATTTTTAGCACTATATTGATATTGTATCAGTACTTTTCTGATGGATCTTTCGATCCGGCAAGGATAGCACCTTAGTCCAATGGCACTAGCACTTTGTCATTATAATTAGGAACTAATTACTAGTTTGGACATAAGCTGCTGAGTCGTGTTCTTTTTTTCTTATCTTAATATCTCCTGATGCACTAAGATGGCCGGCGGAACGGAGCCCTGAACGGGAGCTCCCGGGCTGCGGCATCAATTCTTTGGAATATCCCTCCCTGACCTGCCCCCACCGATGCCACCGACACCATACTGAATCCGGAGACCCTGCTCACCTCATCGGTTGCCCACTTGAGCAACGACTGACCCCTCCACTGTCATCCGAGCTCTGGTCCCTATCCGCGGAAGAGCCTCTTCCAACTGCTCTCTCTCCGGAGCCGCGACGGGGGTGGTATTTGAGCTGCCCGGTCTAGCAAGGAGCAGATTGTGCGAACTCCATTGAGCCCTGAAGGAGGAGACACTCAAGCCGACAAATCACTCTTACCAAGGCATAATTTCGAGCCGAAAAGTACCGTTTTTGATCATCGCTTCGGCTCCAATATGGCCGACGCTCCCGATCACAGCGCCGTGAGCTTCTTCTGTTCTCTTCACTGTGCGGCTTATTCTTGCTGAAGAAAGCAATTTGTGACCCTCTGATCAAGGTACCCCTTTTGGCTTTACCTTCTCTGCGCTGTTTTTCGCCCCTCGCGGCGACTGCTCCGGAGATACTGCCGGTAACTGCCTGACTTTAAAATGGCGGCCAAAATTTCCCTCGATCCGCATCTACCTTCTTCTCACCGCAATATTTGTTTCCCGTGTTATTGCGGACCCCAAAGTTTGACAGCGCTCTCTTCACTCTAAACTGCTCTCTCACCCATTTTAGTCCGCGAGTGTAACTGCTTTTGAATAAGCTACGATCAAAATGGTTCCCAACACATGTTAATGTACTGGTCTCTACCTGCTACCTTCAACATTTGCTGCATTGGGGCAGCAGTCTCCCAGGCTTCTGTACCAGCGACCCAACTCTCAATTCCCCCTACTGCAGTGAGGGTCTTTCTCTACCAGCCCGACTGTCCCGAAGATGGCCGCCATGAGTGGGCCCTTCGCCAAAGCTCCCCTTCTCCCCTTGTTGGGGAGGGATCCAGCATCTGTACTCTGGAGTTTCAGAGACCCCTCTGAGAGAGACCACAGCGACAAGGGAGTCACACACAGCAGAGGATTGGGAATGATCATACTACCGCTCGGAGCCCAGCTCCGCACACCGTGTCCGTCGCTCACGATGGAACTTTTTGACGATGCCCCCCTAGGCAGACTCTAGAGCCTTCTGTATGTACTGCGGTGCCCGAGCAACCTTTGGCCGATGACCGGTGGAGCTGTCCTATGCAGCTATAGAGGAGTTTGGCTCTGGTTCACCCCTCTGCCGTCATCTACCCAGCCGGACGTCGGACACTGTTTTTCCTCGTCTCCCTGTTGTATTTCCTACCCCCTCCCTCCTATGTTTATGCTATGCTTTTGTAACTCATGTAACTATGCTCCAGCAACTGATGTAACTTTGTAACTATGTTCTGAAACTATGTTCTTCCTCATGTAAAGCGCTCTGATACCTTGGGGTCTAGCCAGCGCTATATAAAATTTTTCAAATAAATAAAACTTTTCAAATAAACACTATTAGCACTTTATTGTCTTTGCAATGTTGATTTTACTTATGTATGCAGGAATTGATTGTTATACAGATATAAGCTGTATTATGCAATTGAGCTGCTTTTTCTTTTTTTTTCTTAATCCACTCAATAATGGTTTTTTTAAAAGTAGGCCTCAATAGGTACAAAAGACTCAACTTCAGAATATCTAGTGCCGCAGAATTATTTTAGAATGCCATACAGGAAGTGCCAGCTTGCCTCCCGGGGGCCATAAATGTGAGGACATATTGGTGCCCTCTGCATCCATGGAAGAACACAATGCCATACTTAGGATCATACTGCAAAAACTTCAAGACAATGGGCTAACTCTCCACAAAGAAAAGTGTGTTCCTGAGAACCATCACATTTTTTGGCATATTGGTTCTCTGCAGTTGGTGTGGCCCTGGATCCTGACAAGGTGTGCGGTGTCAAGACAGCTCCCACCACATTTTGCATTTCAGAAGTCTGCAGCTTCCTTCAAATGGCGAACTACTGTGGATGGTTCACCAAGGATTTAACAACACTCGCCCAGCAGTTATGAGAACTTATATAAACCAATGTCATGCAGACATGGGAGGTGTATCATGAAGAGTCATTTGGAAAGACCAAAGAATCCTTGCCGGTTGACACCACCCTGGGCTATATTGATCTAAAGAAAGACACTAATCTCTCCATTGACACCAGTCCCACAGGTTTGGGTGCTTTGTTATCTAAAATGCAGGGTTGTGAAGAATGAGTCCTGGTGGCCTACGCCAGCAGAGCGCTGACACCCACCAAACAGCCCTATTCACAGATCGAGAAAGAGGCTATTACGATCCTCTGGCACTTACATCACTTGCATCTCTACATCTATGGACATCCTTTCATGGTATGTACCAACCACAAGCCCCTAGTGCCTTTATTCCAAGGATCAGCATCTAAACGGCCACCCTGCATAGAAAAGTAAGTGCATCAAGAATACTCCTTCACCGTGGAATACAAACCAAGGGACATGTTTACTAACAGTGACACAATGCTGCGCAATGCAGCGTTGCATCAGAAAAATCTGCGCTGTGCTGCGGCATTTCCATGTGCCATGGAATACTCATGTTTATGGAATGGCGCTCCATGGCGCAACGACTGAAGATGCATCAAAAATTCCAAAGCAACAGTGTAAAGTGTGGTTCAAACTGCCATAATGCAACTACTACCTACACGACGTAAAGCTGATTTACGTGTTGCAGAGCACCTTTACGTGCTGCAAATCAACATTGTGTCACGCAGTAGTGTATTGCAAGGTGTGAACCTTTGAAAAAGGCAATGCAAATCAAACAACAGTATCTCCCAGCTCAGAGAAACATGGAAGGCGCCTCAACAAGCCAGGAGGGCAACAACCCCAACCCAGATGAACTTCCAGCATCCCAAGGGAAGAGGAAGAGGAAGGTGAATTACAGTGAGGAGGAGAACCAAATACTAATCAGTGATGTGACAAAGAATGAACACCTCCTTTTTGCCACCTCAAAATTGACATTAGTACAGAATGATGCCATTTGCTAAAGCATAGTATACAATGTAAACAGCATAGCACATACTAAAAAAGACAGTACTGGAGTGCAAGAAGATGTGGCATGGCTACAAGAGTAGGACCAAAGAAAAACTGGCTAGGAACCTTAAGGCAGTTCGGACTGGACTGTTCCCATGAGGCACAGGGTCAAGACTGATTTGCATATGGCTGGGTTCAAACTGGAATGGCATGGTGAGCAAAAAAACGATGGATTTAGGCCCAGATCTCTGTACTGGGGTGAATGTATGACATTGTTCTGCATTCTGTCCATCAACTGTTGTTTTTGCATTAGTCACCCCGAGTGGGACGGGTATGCCCAGACGTGGGTCCCGTGCTCTCCATGCCACTGGAATCAAGCTATCCTGGCTGAAGAGGGGTGAAACCCCGAAACCGGTCCTAGGATGCTTGTTTCCAGTCCAGGGAGGACCTGGCTTGGCAGTTCGGGCTGGCATGTTCCCATGAGGCACAGGGTCAAGACTGATTTGCATATGGCTGGGTTCAAACTGGAATGGCATGGTGAGCAAAAAAACGATGGATTTAGGCCCAGATCTCTGTACTGGGGTGAATGTATGACATTGTTCTGCATTCTGTCCATCAACTGTTGTTTTTGCATTAGGAACCTTAAGGCAGCCATGAGGACCGGAGGAGGACCTGATGTCCAGGAGTAGTTGGATCCATTTGGAGGTGCATGTGGCATCACTCAACCCAACAGAGTTGGTAGCTGGAGTGAAAGGACAGGACAGAATTGAAATAGAGGACCAGTAAGAACTACAGGGTCAGTGAAAATATGGGGCCATATTGTTCAAACTGATATGCAGCACGGCAAGACACTTTGCTGCTCTGTGCTCCACTGTGTGCAAGGTAAAGGGCAGGAATGCCTCACATGTTAACTCATCCATCACAGAACTGTGATTTTCTTGGGCAGTGACAATTTATTCAGCCCAGTCCGGCTCTGCAATGTTACTTAGGTGCATGCCGATGAACTGGCCTGGTCCAGGTTTTCCTTTGAATACTGGGACATGTAGTGTAATGGACAACATTATTAACCAGGACTACAAGTTCCAGAATATGAAGTAAAAAACCTGGACTCTGAGCAGCACATCATGCATGGACCTTGGAAACTTGGCAGAAGTGCCAGTGTAAATGCCGGCCCCTTGCACCATGATGCAAGTGTGACTGTGTTAGGGTTAGGTGTCCAAAAGTGGAATGTAACGTAATGTAATGTAAAATGGCTTGGTAGAGGGTCAAATTGTCACCTGAGAGGGTATTCAGGTGCTGAGTATCTAAATACTCTGCAAGTAGGATCACTTGAAGAGCCAAGTGTACAGTTCCGAGCACAAAACCATATTTGACGCAGCTGTCCTTATGTTCTAGGTGAGGTTTTTACAGGTGTAGCCTGGCATGTAAGAGACCACCTTACCTCCTGTCTTGCTCATATGGAAATTGAGGGTGGGGGTGGTGGTGAGTGCAAGTGATACAGAGCAGAGTCCCATGATTGTTTGGTGGAAGCGTAGATGGTGTGTGAGCTAGGTGGGTCCGTGGTACTGTGATGCCTTGTAGGTGTGGCTGAGCTGAGCATCTTGAACTGCCAGTGTGTCTGAATGGTGTGGCATTGTATTTTACTAAGGTGAGGTGTGATGTGTGTACCACAGGGTAGGCTGAGTAATAGTCTGGCAGTTGTGTGTTGGATAGTTTGCCTCTTGTGTAGCAGCTGTGCAGTGGTGTAGTACAGACTTCATGTGATGAGGGCTGGGGTGACAAACTTACAGGTGTCAGGAGGAAGCAATATGAATAAATGTTTGACCATGCAAGTTATGCTGAACGGAGGTGGAGATGATAGTGGCAATTGCAAGACTTGTGGTTAGGTAGGTGTCCAGGATGATGGACAGATTTCTGGGATGTTTGGAGAGTGAATGTTTTGGGCCTAGTCATGTGGGCAACCAGGGTGAGTTCATGGTGGAGAATAGCATCCCTTCTATCTTGTCCAATGAGTATGAGCAACTCATCTCACATAGAGTTAGCTATGTTGGTCAATTGCATAATGTAACAACTTTTGGTGATGTTGATGTCTCCTGAGAGTTAATATAGGATCTGGGTGTCATCAGTGTAAGAGATGACGTAGAGCCCCTGGGTCTGAATGATGATTGCCACAGGAGTCATGTATACGTTTAAGAGAGTGAAGAGATTTGAGGGACACTGCAGATGAGCTCCTTGGGTTCTGAGGAAATGGACTGAGCTTGAGCTGTTGCATACTTCCAAGTGTGACGGTGGCTATCCACTTCAGCGATGGTTCTCAGTTTCAATAGTTTTTGAGTCTGGAGATAACTGTGTGTGTGCTATGAAACTACAGGATTCCCTGGAAAATTTTAAATTATGGCATGTACATACCTTTCCCCTTTCATGCGATACGGCAAGGTTGCTTGCTGTGTAGCGTTGTGTGTAATTACACAAATAGGCCCACTAGTTAATACTGAGGTTGTGTGAACAATGTGTAGGTATTGCCATGTGAAAAGCAACAATAGTGTAACATGACCTTATTTACTTTTAAAAACATAGGTGCCTCATATCCCTGTGTAATAGAAAGTGATAAAAAAAACTGTCTGAATTTTACAATAGTCACTTATGTACAAATCCATCATAGATTCCTCATAACATATTTCTATTTCTTTCCAGCGGGACAAACAGCACCTCCTGTAGATCAGCCTGTCCATAATACCCAACCTGTTGAAGATACTATCCTGCCCCCCATGGATGAAGACACCTTCCAACAGCTCCTGGACACTTTGGATACTTCTCCTCTGGTCATGGCAAGGGAAGACAACGTCGCAGGCTCTCGAGATGAACCAACCTACACTGGATATGGACCATCCAGCTTTACCATCACAGCTGAGGTCTCCTACGACCCAGAAGTTGTTTTTCAATGGTGAGTGGTAGGAGTCCATCAGCGAATGGCGGATGAGGTTCAGTCTGGGATGGAGACCATAGGGGCACTCTTGAAGGAGTGCGTAGGTGTCTTAGCCCTCATACAGGGTTAACAAAGTCCATCACAGACATCTACTCTTGGTTCCACAGAATTGATGAGCCCCTAGCTGATATTGCTGATGTCATGATGCAGAAGGAACAAAACCAACCTTCTACATCTGACACCAGTGAAATTGTCAGGCAGCTGGTGGCCATACATACCACCATGCGGTCTTTGTAGCGCAAAATTGACCCCTTCATTGCATCAAAGGGTGCCCTCAATGGCAACGTCGTAGTTTTGTTGGCAAACCAGCAGACCCTTGCCAGGGATTACCACGCTGCCTTAATGGCACTCACAAATGCTGGTGGCTGGTGGGAACAGGGGAGTCACATCTTCTGCCTCTGATGTGTCTGTGCCTGAGGGTAGTAAAATTACTCAACTGGCTCCCATTCATTCAAACACCACCAATTCCAGGGGAGGCAGAACACGCATCAGAGAAGGAAGATGTGAAGTTCCCCAGTTTCCGCCAAAGATCTGCCAGATAAACATTTGTGAGTGGCCCCTGCCCATTTTTTCTAACTGACTGTGTAGAACATCATGCCACCTTCTTTGGAACCCAGTACAATACTATTTGTTTGTGCAGTTGTTTATCCTGTCCACTTGTGGTCTTTGAAAAGCCTACCTTTGCTAATGGCAATTTGTTCCTCCTTACTGAACATGATCCTCACATGTAAATGTCATCTGACGTGTCTAAAAAGGAATTTGGTCTATGCACAAAACCTAACAATTTAGGATGCATGTGGATCGCAATATCAAATCATCTACCTCATGTAATGTAATGTGAGGATCCATACTTTAGGATTTTTTTTTTATAAAAACCTTAATGAGATCTGTATGGTTGTTTCTGAAAGTCTACATATAAAATTTACATTTAAAATCGTAAGCAACTTTTTTTGCAGCTGAAGAAGAGAGAGCTCAACTTTATTGCACATGCTGCCTTTGTATGTGCACATACACCAATTACATGCATTCCAATGGTATGATGATTAATGTGTACCTTATCAATGCCATATCTGAGTTTATCACCAAGATGCATTTTCTTGATAAACACTCGGGCATATTTACAAGGGCATTGCGCCACGGGAACGTCACTTTTCCTGACGTTCCGATGGTGCAATGCCCTGCTCCATATTTACAAATGAGGGTATATTTACAACGGCATTCCACCACCGGAACCTCACTTTTTCAGACGTTCCGCTGATGCAATGCCCTGCTCCATATTTAGAAAGCGGCATTAAGCCACTTTGCATGGCTCTGCATGTATCTACGTGAAAGGGGTGTGCAATGCGTATTGCTGCGGATGTTTCACCAAAACACCCATCACTTTTTGGCGCTGCCCCAGATCTACAAGGATCTGTAAATCTGAAGCAGTGACAAAAACTAATGACTCTGAATAGCAGGTGTAAGATTAGCGCAACGAGGAGAAATACTTTTATTTCTCCTCGTTTTTGCTTTTTCTATGTGTGCTGCATTCTGCAGCACACATAGAAAGAGCAAATCATCTTTAAAGATTGTTTATGTGCAGGAAGGTGTACTTTCCTGCACATTAACAATCATCTCTGCAACACAGACCCCCTGCACCATGGTGCAAGGGTGCCTGCATTGCAGGGATGATTCCCTGCAACAAAGACACCCTTGGACCATTTTTTGCGCCAGCACAAGGGAACACACAGGGGTGCACTGAATTCTTGTAAATACGTCGCATCCCTGCGTGTTTGAAATGACGTAGAGCAGCGCTGCAAAATTGCATGCAGCGACATGCTGCACCACTTCCTTGTAAATATCCCCCTCAGTGAGAAGGTTCTGACAAAGTACACACAAATGTACCACCTATAAATGGGATGTGTGAGGCATGTGAGGTCAAAACACTGTAACAAATGTCAACATCAATGATGCAAAGTAAAGATTACAACATCATTTCCAAATGTGAAAACATCACTGCTCTAAAAGGTAAACAACAATGAAAAACTGTGGATGGTTGTATCAATACTAGCCAGACATCCATGCCCATGGTCCTCATGGATTAGCATAATACTTGTGCCAGAGAAGGATGCACAAGAGCAACCCAATGCTATAAATGACAGTGATCAAGACATGCAAGTGCACCTTGCCTCCACCTGTGTATACTGATAAGTGTTAAGTAATGAAGCACAGGCCAAATTAGACGAATTATGGTACTCTACCACAGAGAGGCCTCACATGTGTTGAGTGTGAGTGCATTCACATATCAAATCATTTGCATGTACAGGTATTGCGCAGGCGGAAGACCAGTGAACCTGTATTAATGCTACACCTCCCTAGGAAAGGGGTAAATGGGAGACATATGGTAAAAAAGTATTGGTGTCAGCTTTTTCTAAGTGAGCTGCATGATGGGGCACACGAAGCAAGAAGTTAATTCAAATAATGATGGAAGTTGTCCAGGCAGGTGTTACTACCACAATTAAAATCCACACAACAATGCAGACCTCCTTATACAATGGTGCAAGGGTACCAGTGTTAGTGCTACGCAGCAGTTTAAATCACAATGCAGGCAGGGAGTAGCATCCTGTAATAAAAAGTCAAACTAAACACTAACCTACCTACTCCTTTTCATACAGAGTGCAACAATAGAAGACTACCTGTGTTATGCTGTGTGTAATATCAAATACTGAGCCCCACTTACAGTGTCTAAAGTATGGAAATCGTTCCATACATGATGCAAATATGAGGAAGACTTACAGTTATCCAGAGGCCTCTGAAAATGCAACATATACCTACAATGAACTCAGGACAATTTGTACATCATTTGCCACCTAACACAATAGTACCAACTCATGACAAATAAATAATATCCAACTAGAGAACAATGATAAATGTATTAGTTTTGAAAAACTAACTCTACCTATCCTACTCTAGCTATCCTTAACACTAGCATATACTAACCTATCTAAAACGTAACCTATCTTAACCATTATTGACACATGACAAGTTAAACACCAAACCCACAACTCCCTTAGTACACATAGCTTAGCACAATACAAACATCAACTGCATCCCAAACATATACTAAATACACATAGAAGCCTAAACAAACATATTTCTTTCATACACACAAAACATTGTGCCCACCCACTTACGAGACTACCATAATAAGAACTCACTAAAAAATCTACTACCTAAAAACCTCTTAATTATCTAAACCTTATCTAAACTAAACCTACACCTAATCTAAACCCTATCACTAGGCCTATTAAAACAATAACTTATGAATTATAAAAAATACAGGGAAGGGAATGTTCTGAGGGAGAGAGTCAGATCTGGATGGCTATCTTTTCTAGTGCCTCCTGGCATGTCAATAAAATTTCCCTTATGCCAGCCTGCTCTTTCCCTATGTGAGCCATCTTCCTGTTCATTCGCCGCATCTGTTGGATCAGCATAAAGTTGAAATTGGAGGGTGCAGCACGTCTGGCCCTCTTTTTCCCTGTGCCTGCAAGCTTTGATCCACTTGAGTATCCAGGAGTGGGATATGTGCTGCCCTGATGCTGCTTGCCACCCTGTGATCCTGTCACAGCAGGGTCATCTGTGGCCTGGACCTGCTTCGTGATCCCCAAATGTCCAGCCTTCGCCTTCTCGTAGACGCAGCCCATTTTTCTATAGCCATAGAAAATCCTACGAATAGGCGCTGGAGGTGGCGAGGGCTTGGGAGGCACTCGTTGTAGCACTCAAATCCCCTAACAGTGAAGACGACACCTCCATAGGAGACCCCACAGCAGACACAGGTTAATCTATGGGCAGAAGCAGGGTTCCTGGGGCCTGGGTTCCCCCTACTGGAGAATGCATTGAGACACCTCCCTGTGACGGGATCCCTTACAGTAATACCGCAATCAGTGTTGCTGCCCTACTTGGTATGAGGGTATGCCACACATTGTTGACCTGAACCTAAGTGACATGCCTGGGGGAGGGCAGGGAGGAGGGTAGTTAGGGGGGAGTTAGGAGATGGGTGGCTGCAGTTGCAGCGGGAACTGACTACAAGCACTTATGCAGAGCAAAGTATTCATTGTGTTAATCCAGCATTTCGAACAAACTATTACCTTGTGTGTTACGTGCTGCCCTACTTGTAATTTAAATAGCTTGATTGGAAAATGTCTGTTTGACAAGGTCGTGAAATCTTGGCCTATACACCTTGTATGAAACTCAATAAAGTCTGTTTAAAAAAAAGAAAAAATAGAAAATCCTACGAATGTGGCTGTAGCGTGGCCTGTCGTAGCTCGAAGGTGTTAGCCATTCCTACTGTCATGTTAGCTAGGAAGTAAATGTAAACACATATAAGCTCAAGTTGTAAATATACAGGAGGTTTACCAAAATGTGTCTGACATTTTCATGCAATCATAAGTGCCAGTCCACACCTACACCAAATCTTCGGATAGATAAATGTACAATATACCTTCAGTACAATCACATTGCCTAATATAATGTCAAACTGACCCAAGTGAGCTCAGTGTTGATGTGCAATATGTCTCTTTAGTCACAATATAAAAACATGAATATCACTCATAACATTGATTCACACTCACTCAGTTGTGTTTATGGGAAATTCTAGACATGGCCTAGATATGTTCACTTTTGGTGTTGGTCTTTCATCATGCAAGGAGGGACATGGTTTTTACGAGACCTACATGAGATGTGTTAAGGTAAACTAGTCCAGCATATGTACCTCTGTATGTCATGAGTAATCTAGAGTTACGCAAGTCAGCACACATTGCTTACTTTCCTTACTCTGCAGCAGGGAGTCAGTCCATATATTGAGGGTGGGTTTCTCACTGTCACAACACTTTAATTTCGAAGACTTAAATTATTTAGCATAATTTATGAACCTGGAAACGTGACATAATGCATTATGTACACCGGTGTAGAAAAACCAGGAGAAACTTTACATTTTGACTTTTCTGTACACTCATTCTCCCTGTGCTGCATAAATCAGAGCACAAGTAAATGCTAAAGGCCTCTCATGAGTGTGTATATGCAGGC
This sequence comes from Calotriton arnoldi, assembly GCA_963921515.1. Taxonomy (NCBI): domain Eukaryota; kingdom Metazoa; phylum Chordata; class Amphibia; order Caudata; family Salamandridae; genus Calotriton; species Calotriton arnoldi. The sequence continues at coordinate 1,148,881 of CAWUFW010006322.1, read as the reverse complement.
AGGAGTACACATCTGGCAAGAACTATGCTATCTACAATGCAGGGCCCCTTGCACCATGATGCAAGTGTGCCAGCGTTGGTGCTAGGCAGGCAAAAGTACCCCCGCCCCCACTAAGAAAGCACAGTAATGCGCTGTATCCTGGCATCACTGTGCATTCCTGTATTTTAACATTTAAACAGTGCAGCTAGTTGGCTCCCCACCTTGCATTGTATGAATGCATCACTGAAATGTCACATAGGAGATAACTGGCCATGAGGCTGGCATTTATATGCCAATCAATGGGAATTCTATTGCATTTGTCCTGCTGACCGCACTCATGCCAATGACAATGTATCCATGCAGTGAGCCCTGCTGGAGCTACACAGATGTTACACCAATGAAATTAGCACACTGTGCTCTAAAGATACACATTTAACTGAGATATGCAGGCTGGCATCCACTTTACAGCTGCTACGCCATAGAACAAGAACCCTGGAATGTAACTGGCCCATTCAGAGCATCTATCAGTAGTGCAATGATTGCAATGTGATGCCCTAGTGACACTGTCCTCAATGTCTAGTCAAATTGGGATTAGGCTTGACACACAGGTACAGGAACAGGTATGAGGCCCAAATATTTCAAGTGGGGATCTGCAGGAATATTTACCCACACCTATATTGACATTACATTCACATTAACATGCCTCCTCATCAATCCAAAATGAATCTGTGAACTTGTGCTGTCGTGTTGGCACATTGAATGTAATTTCTGGCTTGGTGATGAATATCTCCCCATACATATCACACTGTTACAACTATCATGGATTACACACAGACGTCACAGAGCTACAGGCCTGTACGCATTACACTTACATGTTGAATCACGATCCTGGAAGATGTCCACTTCTCCCCGGGTGAAAGGCACATGTCCACCCGAAAGACATTTCTTTAGAAACTGCATTGTAAATTATGCACTACACACAGTTCGTTCAAATTCAAAACTAAGCACTATGACATCCTAGTGTAATGACACATTTCAACACACTCACACGCATATATAGACATTGTCAGAACATAGAATGCAGGTAGTCACCTTGCAGGGATTGATCTGGCTGGAGGTGAATGGTCAGCGATATCTCACATCACAAGCCAGAATCATGCTTCAGGCATGTGATGTTTTAAGTACTGCTGACAAGCATCATCACAGGCCCCCTTGCACCATGACACAATGGTACAACCATTAGCAAAGGGAAGACAAAAGTGTTCCTGTGATAGAAAAGGGCAGGAATTTACTCCAAAGGTTAAAGATGGTGCATTCCTTCCCTTTCACTTTGGCCCAGCACAGCAAGGTGACTTGCTGTGCAGTGCTGTGCTGTCCTGTGCTGTGGTTATATTAGCATTTACACAGTGCAGCTAGTTGGCTCCCCACCTTGCATTGTATGAATGCATCACTGAAATGTCACCTAGGAGATAACTGCCCATGAGGCTGGCATTTATATGCCAATCAATGGGAATTCTATTGCATTTGTCCTGCTGACCGCACTCATGCTAATGACAATGTATCCATGCAGTGAGCCCTGCTGGAGCTGCATAGATGTTACACCAATGAAATTAGCACACTGTGCTCTAAAGATACACATTTAACTGAGATATGCAGGCTGGCATCCACTTTACAGCTGCTACGCCACAGAGCAAGAACCCTGGAATGTAACTGGCACATTCAGAGCATCTATCAGTAGTCCAATGATTGCAATGTGATGCCCTAGTGACACTGTCCTCAATGTCTAGTCAAATTGGGATTAGGCTTGACACACAGGTACAGGAACAGGTATGAGGCCCACATATCATTACAACTATCATGGATTACACACAGACGTCACAGAGCTACAGCCATGTACTCATTACACTTACATGTTGCATCACGATCCTGGAAGATGTCCACTTCTCCCCGGGTGAAAGGCACATGTCCACCCGAAAGACATTGCTTTAGAAACTGCATTGTAAATAGTGCACTACACACAGTTCGTTCAAATTCAAAACTAAGCACTATGACATCCTAGTGTAATGGCACATTTCAACACACTCACACACATATATAGACATTGTCAGAACATAGAATGCAGGTAGTCACCTTGCAGGATTGATCTGGCTGGAGGTGAATGGTCAGCGATATCTCACATCACATGACAGAATCATATGAATATGAATATGAATATCATATGAATATGTTAGTGGTGGCAGCGTATAAAGATCAAGCCTCCCCTACACTACAGTTTCAAAACTGCATGAGGGAAATAAACAGATGGATGGAAAAACATTGTCTTAAGCTCAATTCTGAGAAGACTGAGGTTGTTATCTTTGGAAACCTGAAACCCAGATGGGATGATCTCTGGTGGCCGGCGGAGATGGGTGAATCACCAATACCAGTTCAGAAAGCAAAAAATTTGGGAGTTCTGATTGATAACAAATTATCTCTATCACATCAGACCAATGCCATCGTGACGACCTCCCACTTTCTGATAAAGAAACTTAAGAAGATTCTACCTTACATCCCCACTGATTTTAGAAGGACGGTTGTAACCACGCTAATACAGTCAAAGCTGGATTACTGCAATGGGATCTATTTGAATATGCAGAAGCAATATCAAAAAAAGCTCCAGACAGTACAAAATGAAGCCACGAGACTCATTCTGAGCATTCCTAAGCACGAATCAGTAGCCAAAGAAATTCGAAGACTCCGCTGGCTTCCGGTGGAACAACGAATTCAATTCAAATCACTATGCCTAGCCTATAAGGCGCTGAGTAACTCAGGTCCAAGATTTCTTACAGATATTTTTGCCTGGTATGAACCGGCAAGACAACTACACTCCACAGGTGCCAGACTCATGAAAGTTTCAAGGATACGGTCCTTAAACTGGGGAGGACGTAGCATCTCGTATGGTACTGCTAAACTATGGAACATGCTCCCTAGGGAGCTCAGAACGGCAAGCTCACTTACCATCTTCAGAAAAGGGCTAAAAACGTGGCTATTTCAGAACAAGACGCCCCGTCTGGGCTCATTCACAGTCTTAGTGCCGAGACACCTCCGGGTATTCGTGCGCTCAACAAATTTTTATAACATATTAATACATGTGTAATGTGAATCTAGCAATATTGGCAGTCTGACTGGCAAAATGTGCAGTGTCAGCTGAGTGAGCCAAAACAGAGTACATCATGTATACCATTCCACTGACATGCCAAAACATTAATCAGTGCAGGTTATTCGTAAATAGTGACCCTCAATTGGGGTAAGGGCTACTTGCCATTAATTGGCCCCATGAGTGCTTGTTCCATATAACACAACACAGATTTTATGCCAGGTGTCCTGCTTTGTGTGACCATTTCATACTTCTGCCACTTGATGCCACTCTCTCTTGCCTTGTGTGTCTTAAATCATCCACACATTGCAGCTACATTTTGTGTTTAAAATTTTGCATGACTAATATAGCTACATTACTGCATGCTGATGGTACATAAATACATACCCACGGGCCTCTAACCTCCAAACCCAGCAGGTCTAACACATCCACCTCACGGACTATCGCATCCACCCATGTTTCAGATGGGAAACAGTCCAGTCTTCTCTAAATACTTGGGCCATGTGCCACCGCACTCTCTCCCATCGGTCCTAACAATCCTTTGGTGGGTAGCCTTGGTTTACCCTACCACTGGAAGCCACCATCTGTGGCAGGTAGTACAAGACCATCCAGATCAATGTCCCTACCTATCCGTCAGAATAGTTCTTGCCTCTATTCTTCCCAGGCCTGGACCTATCTCTCCTTAAAACCCTAAATAAACAGATAGCACCCCTTAAACCCCAAACTAAGCACAACGTACAAACACCCCAAATAGAACAGTCGACAATACAAATACAATTACAAAATACAACAATAAGACACAAAAAGTACACAATATATAGGTAACAAGCAAGGACCAGACACAGACTGCACCACAAACAGCCAAAATCTCCACAAAACTCTCTCTCCACCCCAACAACAACCAGCTCCAACCAATAGACACAAACAGAAAGTGAAAGTAATTGTCACACTTCCTGGTATGCAGCCTGCCATGCCCATTGCATCATTTCCTGGGTATAACCAGCACGTTTTCGACATATGCGTCAATTTTTCGGACGCATTGCTACTCAAATGTATATTGCGGGATGCACTGTGCAGTTGCACTTATAAAGCTACGCTAAGGGTCATGACATGGCTGAGGCGATGCGCCAGTTCCGACCTGTGAAAAAGAGCCGATGCACCAGTTCCTACCCGTGCAACAGAGGTGATGCACCAGTTCTGACCCAGGTGATACCCAGGATCTACAGAAGAAGCATGGCTTCTGTTGGAGAAAAACCTTAGGCCCACTTTCATGAGTCCTGGCCTGGAGTGGCACAACTTGGCAGGGCAGACTGACAGATGGCAGAGTCCAGGTGCTGAAGCAGGATGGTTGGAAGTCTTTTATGTTGCTGAAACCTCTTAACAGGAGGCCAGGCAGATTGCACTTGGAGTAACTCTGTGCTCAAGGGATGCATGTGCAGTCCTTATCACCCAGCCAGGGGAACAGCAGGCAGCAGGACAGCACAGTAAGGCAGGACTCTAGAGCTGATTCCTCCCGCATCAATATTCATATGAGTTACCAGGGTACACACCTGGATGTCAGCCACAGTCATATGCTTATTAAAAGGTTGATCGTCTTTCAGTTTCCCTATTTAGTCCTATCTCTCTCTTCCAGGTATCTGTCCAGACCCCTTTCTTGTGATGTATCACTGATTCAACACCGCCTTAGGGAAGCACAGAGACAGGCTGGCTCTCCCATACTCTAGTGTATGTCCCAAACAGCTTGCAGCGTTGCTGGACTATCAAACTCAATCTGGTGGGATCCCTCTATTACTCATGTTTTCCCCAGGCAGCCATGACCTTACCCACAAAGGAACCCAAGGTACTACATGTCATGTAGCGGTGCAGGCACTTCTGCACTCAATGTACAGTCACAGCACATTCACTGACCAGTACTGTATTCCACATATATAATGCTACCACCAGCATACTGACATGCAGCACACACTGTCTGCACACACTGTTCAGTACTACAGTCCCTTCGTACTGTACTAGAGTGTCACTTTGAACACACACACTACTAGCACACACACATGCACCATATGCACACTGTTCCACATTCCAGCCTATGTGCTGTGTATGTCTTGGACAGGCATGTGCATTCTGCACCTGATTGTCTCACTCACATATCTCCAGATCAACCTGATGTTGGGCAGGGGTGAGTGAAACACACAGCAGCAGAACTTTAGAGGAGGTAAGTGAGCCAGTAGGCTTCACTCCAGTGATCCAGAGTTGAACGGTCATATTCACTACTATTGATCACTGCAAAGTATGCTGCTACCCCCATGTTTGCTCTGTTTTACTCCTGGTGAAGGCAGTAGCGTACCACAACTAAGAGGGTAGGTATTTGGGTGGCCGTCCTGGTCCAACAAGACTGCAATTCATTACACAAGCATATGTCATAGCACACATGCATATTCCATTTTCCTAAATGTGAATATACCAGCATTAATGATCCAGACAAGAAATACATTTGGGCACTCAGGGCAGGGGTACACAACTCTTAACATGCAGGGGGAATTCCTGCCTAACACCACCATTGCACCATATTTAATGAAATTGTGCATGTCCACAACTATTTGTGCTTGCATTTTAACATACATGCTTCACCCATTACCTATCTCTGGCTTTCTGAAGTGATGTGATGGTTGGCAAACATCTCCCTTGTCGTACTTTTCTGATAAATGCCATACATTGCTACTTCAGCAGTTTAATATGTGTTGATACAGGCTTTTAAGCCTTCTTGCATTGCTCTGCAAAGCATGATATATGTGAATTGTATCATGTGTGGGCAAATGTAGACCTCACATCAAGCAGCCCTGGAAAGGTGTTAGATGTGTGCTGTTTTGTGGATCCCCACACATGAGTGAATGTAATCTTTACAAATTTCATTTAGAAATCTACACCTGAGACTAGGTGTTTGGCCATGACAGATGTTTCCAATGATCTGTGAAGGTATCTGCTGCAAAATATGTACTAGCAAAGTGCTCTCACTCTGCATGCTAGTCCATATGTGCAACACACATCAATTCGAAGCTTGCCTCAGGGACAGACTTATTGGGAGATTTGTGATCCCATACACTGAGTGCCACATTTAACACACTTTGATGCAGAAGAACACTGCAAAACAGGTTGATGTGCTACACTGCACTGCTTAAAGAGGGACGACAGGAATGCCCCATATCTATCTAGATATGGGCCAATCCTGCCCTCTCCCTTTCTGCAGTGCACTACATCACATTGGCTTGCTCTATTGATTTGTTCTTAGTTGGAAATATGACCCATGTTTATCAAGAGCTCTGAAATAAACACTTATACATGTTGATGTCTACATCTAGGTGAGAAGATGTGAGTGACTATATAGGTACCTTGACATTCACAGATACACCACACAATGGATGAGTTCAAAACACATTTTTATTGGATGATAAATTGACATTGTTTCCGTCATTATTGACAATATTCACATTTTATTGAGGAAAAAACATTAGCCACAATTTGGTCCTGTCTCCACCGACCTGCCATTGTGTGTTTGATGTCAGCAACATTTTTATCCTCCTCTTCCAGTTCAAGTGGGATTTCTGCCTCATTGTCCCACAGCCAATTTTGTAAAATTGCACATATTAGTATGATCTTGCAGACCCTAGGAGGCAAGTACAGTAGTCTTTCCCCGGATTTCTCTAGTCAGTGGAACCAGGACTTAGGAGCCCAAACATTCATTCAACAACATTCCTTGTTTTGGTCCGAGCGGAGTGGAACTTATTTTGGCCCGCTGTCTGTCGATTTTTAAATGGGGTAATGAGCCATGGCTGCAATCCATATCCTTGGTCACCTGAATAGTTGAACATGCCAACAGTCAATGATTTGGTACATTGTTATTTAAACCTAATTAACTATGTGTGTTAAGTATGCAGGTAGACTCATACACATTTCACTTTTGACCGATATGTTTAGGTACTCTTGACCATTGCTTTACACATGCATGTTCAACTTATATGTGTCATTTCACATATTGTCCATGGTGTGAAATATACAACACACCAGCATGGTAACTTTCATGTTTAGACAAAAGATTACTGTGATGGATGCACACACACCTTCATTACTCATTGGGTGATAGTGTTTCACATCTGCCATCTTGGTGACAACCACTACAGCACACAGTTGATTGTAGCAAATTTCAATCTGAGTGAGACTACATTTTGTATTGGTGTCATGTGTTTGAAAGTGTACATGGGGACTTACTTTTTGTGCACGTGTCACCCTATGGTGAAGTCTCACACATTACACAGTTACTTACCATAGTGAAGCTCAATTAAGAAAATGGTACTTGAATGTTGCAGCATTGTAAGCTGAAACAACATGGTGATGGGATGGAATTATATTTGATGTGAGCCATACATTGAGGGAAATGTTTTAATTTTTGCTCTTATAAGTGGCCGTTCTCACAAATATTTGAGTGTTGTGTATCTGATGTCACACACACTGACTTCATCACTTACAGATGTAGGAGGTTGTACAAGATAACCTAGTATAGCACGCCTGTCAGATATGTCATCACATATTTTGGATGAGTGTCACAATGATTAGCTAAACATTTGCAAAATGGAACAAACAAGAAGACCATTTGTGGTGTCAATGATGATTTATTTTTTGGAGTAACAACTCATGCATTAGTGTACATTCTTTCTAAATTAAGTCAAAAAATTTGTACAATTCCATCACGTCTCTGATGTCCTGCCATAGTGTGGACAATCTCTCCCTCAGAGTCTTCATCCTTTTCCCGGTCATGTGGGTTTGCCCCTCATAGTCCCATGGGACATTGATCCTTACACAGATATTATACAACATTGCGCAGACTAATGTGATTTTACAGACCATGGCAAGTAATTACAGCAACATGATTTGTCCAGGCACCTGAAGCCGGACTTTAGTACCCCAAACATATGCTCCACCACATTGCAGGTTTTGGTCAGAGCTGCACTGTATTTGTTCTGTCCATCTGTCTGGGGATTTGTGAATGGGGTCATCAGCCATGGCTGCAAACCATATCCATAGTCACCTGAAAATAGACAACATCACAAGTCAATGATTGTATTCTGAGTGACTTCAACATTACAACTTATATATCATTTGTGTTCAGGCATTATGAAACACATTTCATTTTAATTGACAATGATTTGTCTTAGCTATTCATGAGCATAGCTTTATACACGCTTGTTGCTAAAGTTTGGATTATTTGTACACATTGTAAAGCATGAAAGGGAAACAACACATCGACATGAGGGTTTTTTTGCTTTGCTAGTGCTTGTTTATTATTGCTTCTCCCAATGTTAGCAAACAATGGGAGGTGCGATAAGTGTACGATATACATGTGCTGCTTGCGTAATGTCCTGAACTTCCGTTCCTTAAAAAATGTTTGCATTTTTTGTGAACAGGTATAGACATACACAGTGCTGGTGGGTGAGCGTCACTATCCCTCTTTCCCTCTGTAACCAATTTACTCCAAATTTGACATACTTACAAGTAAAATTTTAAAGTCAGTTTGGTGAACTTTGTTGCAAATTGGGCAACAAGAGCGAAGTTATTAAGGGTACAAAAAAGTTTTTCTGCACAGTGAGGTGACAATCTTGTGGTCCAAGCATTATCACATTTGTAATATCTGTAGTGTAATGCACAGAAATGCACGATTAGCGCATTTCACGTGGATTTAAAAATCATCCTTTTTCACTGGCATTGCTGTTAATTGGCCATTATCCATGCCAACTGCTTCCTTAAATGCCTGTTTGTATGGCATGTTCAAGTAAAGTCCACTTCAGTCGTATCCATCTTCCAGTGGCTTGAGGGTGGGGGTTGCAGTTAAAGAAGAGGCGACTTCAGAACCCTGCTACCTCCATTCCAGACACATTTCAACAAACAATGACACTCCAACAGGGCTATATTAATTTCATAATTTGCCCACATCCAGTAACCATTTACAAAAATCTGATAAAAATATACCTGGACACAGTGTTTGATACGATCTGCAACATAGCTGCTTCCCAAATCGTTCTGCTCAATTCTGAAGGACTTTTTGACTAGAGTCTAGAGAATTAGATCAAAGTGGAGGCAGACATTAATATGGATTTCAATAAAACACTTGACCAAAGACTGGCTAGCCTGCGGATACAACTTCTTGTGGCACCAAGAGTAAGGTGCTGGCAATGTGACATATGGCCAAAGGTGCTGATGACTGGAGTAAATTGAGGAGTGAGTGGTGGCCTGCAACATCTCTCAACTATGTTTTCCCAAGTAATACTCCTGAAGGTCTGAAAGATGAAGGTATATTCCTTATTTTTCTTTACATTAAGATTTACAGCTTGGTTTGTAATGAACCGGTCCTGGACCATTTATTATGCAGTACAATGTGAAGATGTGTCACAATCTACCGAGCACAAGCAGAACAAATGGTACAAATATTAAATACAGTATGTGCTTACCAAGATGACTGGTCAGGGTAGACAGCAAACAGAAGTCTATGAATGCTAAAGGCAGTGTGCAGAGACGACACAGGCAAGTTCCAAAAATAAAAAGCATTAACCTGAGCAAAACACAAAAGAGATGTGCAGGAAGAAGTCCTAGATTGAAGCAAGAGCTAGAGTAAGGACCAAACACAACATACAGAGGTGAAGGACAAGAGACAACCTTCTACTGTCCTGCTCATGACGTTAGCACCAACTGTGCCCTGAAAATACACGTGTATTCAGAAGTGATGTGTGGATCCACTGACTTGGATTGAGGTCATTTCTGCTTGACCCTATGAGATTGAGCGTGTATTATGCACACAGAACAATAAATAACAGCCACCTTGGACTGGTGACCGGACAATGCTGCCACAAATTCTTAAACCATGCTCTCTCAGCTGTGACTGAAAAACGGTCACAACGCAACCTTTGATGGTCAACGGAACCACTGGCAGTGGTGGAGAAGACATTACTTGTGGAACAGCAAAATTCCTGAAAATACTTAAAAGTTTGAAAATGTTAAAGTTACTGAGTTGAAGGAGGCTAATTTTATGCAGGCAGGGGCTTGTAAGGATGACCCATCAGTGCAGGGTTGCATTATGTATACACCACTCAGTGATTAGATAACATAATACCAGTATGGATGGAAGGCTCATTTATTGCAAACTTGTCCTTGTTCGTCCACGAGGATTCCACATTACACTGGGAAATGTCTACATCAGCAAGGTGTTATGGGGCGAAACAGATGAGAAGTGGCAACCTTTTTTGTCTTTTTTTAAATTCTTTTTATTGTATTTTCAAACAAGACAAAAATGCACTGAGTATTGCAAATGCGGTTCATAATGGTTACATTGCTACATTTCCACAGGTACAGTCAATATTTACTGTTCCATTCTTTACAGTGCATCGATAGGGGGGCAGGGAAAACATAAGGGAGAGGCATAGGGAGCCACTTAGCTATTGGAGAAGTGATACAGCTGTGGCGATGTAGCTGTAGAGGTGTGGCTCTGACCATTCAGCGGTCAACCTGTTCCTCTGAGGACAAACAGAAACCCACGTGAGGCCTACCCATGGGCTCAAGAGGAGCAGCTGCATCATCAGTATTCATAGTCTCTTCCTGTTCTGACTGGGCATTAAGGTGTGCCTTCCAAAGGAGACCAAATATCTTTGGGGCGGGCGTGCACCAGCATCAATTCTCAGTAGATATTCAGTTGCTTCTGGCAGTGCCACATCCTAGAGCCAAACAGCCATGCCCCAGCCCCAGCACATCCCCATCCAGTGCTTAGCAAGCAAGAGAAGCAACGCCGCCAGCTTGCGCCCGCCCGACAGTATGTCCTTCACATACCCTAGAATCGCGACGCACAGGGAGTGCTCCAGTGAATGTTGAGTAATCATTAATCACCTAGAGCACCTCAAAGACTGCGCCCGAAAACCGCTGCATGCCAAGGTAGTCCCATGCAAGATGTCAGTGCAGGATGTCGCACAGTCCACGCAGCGTGCATCATCAATCAGGCACAATCTGTGCATCCTCTCCGCCATGCGGTATAACCTATGAAGGTATTTGAAATGTACAAGGCGCAGTCTATAGTCAGGGGAGAACACGCGACTGTGTACAACACTACTATTGATCATCAGTGAGGGGAGGCGTTAAGTCTGCGTCCCATGTGCTGCTGTTAGTTTAGATGTGTACTGGCAGGACTCTTGCATTCCAGCTAATTGATGTGTTATCAGTCTACGAGGGTAGGGGGAGGTGAGAGTTGCTTTGAGGACTCGAAAGATTCGCAGGGCCTCTGGGAATGAGTCGTGGGTTGCCCAGACAGCAGCTCGTAAATGATAATATGTGAAAGTATCTAGGAGTGTGATGTTGGGGCCTGTTGCAGTGATATAAAGTTATCGTCTGGGTAAATCTACCCAATGGAAGTCAGATGCAGGTTTCGTAATCTAGTGTGAGTGCCAGTATGTAGGGTAATGGCAAATGAGGGGTGTCCTATAAGGGACACTGATGTGGGGCAAATAGACATTCCAGTCCGGCCCTCCACTGGAGCTCCCTCCACGCCCATACCTTGTATGCCACTGTGTATATCTGCGCCCTCGGGCACTGGTAGACTGGAAAAGTGACATCTGTATGGGGCACAGCGCATCTTGATCATGTTCAGGAACCGTGTGGGACTGAAATTGTATAAGGAAGAGCCAATGGTGTGCAAACTGCGCCTGAGCACTACAATAGTATAAGTCTATATCTGAGGCCCAAAGTCCACCCTGTTTGAAAGGAAGCATCAGTATTTCTCAAGTAATCCAGGGCTGGCCACTGGCCCATGTGAGGGACACCAAGTGCGAGCGGAACTCCCGTTGGAAGTGAAGCAGCAAGGAAAGTGGAAGGTTGAAAAACAGATATTAAAATTTTGGAAGGATCACCATTTTGGAATTGGCTAGCCTTCCTGTTAGAGACAGTGAGAGCATCTGGCAGCTCTCCACATGCTCATCTAGCCACGTCAACAAGTACCCATAATTGACCCTCCAGAGATCATCAATATCTCCTCTAAGCCAAATCCTGAGGTATTTTACCAGACAGTCCACCCATTCGAGCGGGTATTTGGGAGAAAACAGGACAGACTTCGCCCAGTTGATTATGACAAACCCTCAAATCTCTTAAATTCCCTGATTAATGGCTTCAAGTTGGTCTGTGGATCACTGACATACAGGGTGACATCGTCAGCATACATTGACACTACAATCCTGCATGGTGTGAATGCAAGGCCTCAGTGTGCATGGGGCTGTCGCAGTGGACCGCAAGCTGCTCTATTGCTATAGCAAACAATATTGGGGACAGAGGTCAGCCCTGCCGAGTCTCCCTTGTCACCTTATGATCCTCCCAATCACCCGCATTCTGGCCACCTCTTGACCGTTCAAGAGCCCAATTAATTGTATGAATCAAGAACTCATTCCAAGGTGCGATAGCGGGGAAAAGAGGTATGGCCACTCAAGCAAATCAAATGCCTTAGTGGAGTCTAGAAACACCGCCGCTACACTCAGGGTTGGCTCGATAGTGTGGAGAAGGGTGAAGAAGGTGCACAGATTGTGCGATGTTGATCTGTCCAGGATGAAACCTGCCTGGTCTGGGCACACTATAGTCAGCAGTAGTGGTAGTAGTCGTGAAGTAATCAGTTTAGCCAGGATTTTATTGTCCATATTGATCATGGATAGGGGGTGGTATGATTCGCATCACTGGAGATTCTTCACAGGTTTGAGGATCATCACAATTAATGCCTCTCTTAAGGATGGGGCAGGGAGCCAGCAGACAATGACTCCTCATACATGGCAAGAAGATGTGGGGCCAGTAAATGGGCATATCCTTTATAAAATGCAGTCATGAAGCCATCCAGACGGGCTCTTTGTTAGCTGGCATAGCCTTAATAACCCGGACAACTTCCTCCACTGAAAAGGGTTCATCGAGATATCTCCTGTGACCATCCTCTAGCCACAGAAGCTGTACAGAGTCAAAATATATGGTGAGGTCCAGGGGGGTTACTTTTCTTTGTCTGATATAGTGAAGAGAAGAAGTCAATCATCGCCCCTTGGACAGCCTCTGTACCAATGTGCTAGTGAGAATGTTCATCTTGCAATTCTACTATGTAGTCACTCACCCAAGGTTTGCGCAGCATGTGGGCCAAGTTCTTGCGTGGGCCTCTCTACTAAGATAATGGGTTTCTCTCTGCCCAGCCTCCTCGTATTCCACCAGTTTGCCCCAGATGGATGCCAGCACGGCTGCGTTGCATTCTGTGAAATACCCAAGTTCTAGCTCTCTGATGTCCTTCTTCAATTGCACCAGCTTGCCGCGCAGCACTCGCAGCACCCTAGTCTGCTTCAAAATGCATGCGCCCCTTATCGAACTCTGAAAAGCCTCCCAGAGGGAGGAGAGCGCTATCTCAGATTTACCATTGTGCTCAAAATATTCCCGTATTGCAGCTCTAATTTCCTCCCGAAACATTTAATCATGCAGGGCTCCGGGAGGGATACTCCAGGTGAATGCACGCGAAGGACTATCTGGGAGGACTAATTCGAGCAGAACCGGAGTGTAATTGGACAGTGTCCGAGGCAGGTAGGAAATCACACGTCAACATCATGCAATGCTACCCAATAGTGGAAGCACAGCTACGTGGCACGCACCTGCCGCTATGTATGTAGCTTCAGTGTCATTTAGGTGTCGGAAACATCATAAATTGGCCAGATCAAAGTTGTCCATAAGCAGGTGCCGCTGGGCTGCTGCCTGTTGGTTCGGCCATCTGGAATCACTTGATCTGTCCACAGCCAGGTCTAAAACAACACTAAAGTCTCCACCCCCACAGAATTGTGCCAGGGCCTAGGTAGCTCACCACTCGCCTTACCTCCTCAAAGAACTGGGGGTCCACAACATTGGTCCCATACACTGCAATAATCTTGATCGGGTGGCTCTGCAATATTCCAGAAAGCAAAACATAGCGTACCACATGATGCATGCTCCCTAGGCAGGCCCTTGCATATAATTATAGCCACTCCACAGGATAAGTTTGAGTAATAAGCCATTTGTCTATCTCCCACCCATCCCCCCACAGTTGCGCCTGGGTGCTCTCAGTAAGATGTAGCCCCTGCAGGAGGCATATATCCACAGAGTGTCTCTGCAGGTAAGCGGGGACATGTCACGCCTTGCGCCAATCATTTTGATCCTGGACGTTCCAGGTTAGGACCTTAACTGACCGCATGGATGATAAGGAATTGATGCGGGGGTCTACGCTGCCTAATTACCAAATGCCAGCCATGTATCTTGCATCAGTGTGCTGAGTGGTTTTAAGGGAAAGGGCAGGGGAAATATTAGGCAGCCAAGGGCTGTGAACAACAGCATCACTCATACATCCCACCCACCTCCCACTTTGGCCCCCAGTTGGGCCAAATTCCACCAACCCACCCTCCTTGCAACACTCAACAATAAAATAGGAAAACTCTCCATGTGCTCATCCCGTGAGGGCGATCTAGAGGTCTGGCTCACTACCAGCATGAATACAGCAAGGTAGCCAGAGAGGTCTGTGTCATAAGGGCCTGGGCTCGCCAAGCAGCTACATCAGGACTGTCAGATGTTTATCACCGCTAGCATTCCCGCCGTCACAGTTTGGGACATAGTTGACCGAATCATTATATGCCCTGGGTGGCTCTCTCTTACCGGAATTAGCAGGCCAGGGAGTGCGGTCTATCAAGATATCCTTCCGGGGCAGATCAGCCTGTGGCCATAGTACATCTGACATTATGGGGAGATACTGTATCGGGAGCCAAGCAGTCTCCCCCATGTCCGCGGAGCAGCCACACATAGAGGAGTCTTAAGGCTGATCAGATCTGCTGAAGTACTCCGAGTCTACTCTACGGGCATCCGTCTTCACCAGAATAGAGCTAGCAAACTTGGCTGCAGTCTTGGGGGTCAGTGAAGTAGTGAGTCTTCCGCAGGTGTAGTATCCACAGCTTAGCGGGGTAAGCAGGGAGTACTTGCCGTCCATACACTGAAGGGAGTGTTTGACTGGCAGAAAATCTTTCAAGGTGACCTGCACCGTCATCGCGAAGGCCGAAAGATGGACACCTCATGCCCCTGATAGTAAAGTGGACGTCTCTCCTTCGCCAGGCGCAAGTCCATATTGTGGTCTTTATAGTTCAGTAGGTGAGTAATTTTGTGCCTGGTTGGAGATGCCGGTGGGGGCCACTGCCCAAGGGACCTATGGGCTTATTCCATGGAGAAAAAGAGGAGAGTGCCTCTCCAAAGAGCGCTCGAAGCATCTCTTCTACATAGTCCTCCATTCTGCCCATTGCTGTTGACTCAGGTACCACAAGAATTCTAAGGTTGTTCCGCCTCGAGTGGGCCTCTAGGTCCTCATTCTTATTGCGGATAACTTCTAGCACCTTTTCCATGCACAAGAGCTTCTCTTTGTCTGCTGAGTGCCCATCCTCAACATCCGGGGTACGGGGTTTAAGCTACTCTATGTGGTCATCATGCTTGTCTACTTTTTCTTTGAGGTGGTCAAACCTGTCCGCAAGGAGGTCCATTTTAGTATCTATGGCAGGTAGGCTCTGTTTGAAGTCTAAGAACATGTAGTGAATATCCATCTCACCGCTCCGGCCAGGCAAGGGATCCTTGGCCGGGTTGTCCATCATGTGCGTCTGTCTGTGGTTTTCAAATGAAAGTTTGGCTTGTTTTGGATTGGCTTTCCCCATTCAACTAGGCACTTCAGGCTTTAGCAGAGCAAAACAGTCAGGCACTGGTCCAGGCCTGCCGTCAGACCTCCGTCTCCACCAGGGTCCCGCTTCACCCCCACTGATAGGCATCAGGGGGACATGAGCAGACTGTCACCCACCCTGGCAAGTGTGAATACTGTCCAGCCGGGCCGTCAGAGCCTGTAGTGATCAGATCGGTAACCACCGGGTCCAAAATGGTAGCTGGCTCCCCAATCACGAGGCCCGCCTCTCCCCAGGGCCTCTTGGGGACATGAGCAGGCCTATGCACACCGTAGTATTTCCAGTCATCTGCTAGGTCTTTAATCTAGGCTCATCCAACACACATCCGGGCGTCCCAATGTCAGCCAGTTGCCAAATTCAAGGGCCAGCGATTGGCACTCTGCGGGGGCTGCAGGGCTCCGCGCTGGACCTGGCTTACTTCACAGCCTCGTCCACTGGAAGCTTGACATATTTTCAACTATGATGTGCTTGGTTGCCTACATGGTATGTCATGGCCTTTCATAGTTAAATTATGAATTTGCATGTCTAGTTGCTTAATCCAAGTTTCCATTGTTTGACATGTGACTTGGATATTTCACTTTGGAATAATCATCCTTCAGGTATGGTTTTTGCCATGGCAAGTTATCTGGGTGAACTTAGGGGAGATTTTCAAAAAGTCGCGCAACGCAGCGCAGCCCCCGCGAGGCTGCGCTGTGTTGCGCGACAGGGAGGGAGCAGAAGAGCGCCATATCTTCAGAGATATGGCTCTCCTCCCCTTTCCCTTGTGCCGGAGCTGATTTCAGCTGCTGTGCGCCATGCACACACCTTTGCGCCGCAGCGCTAGGGTGTGTGCATGAGTGTAGCATAGGTTTTGTACAGGAAGGGTACCCTTCCTGTACAAAACACTATGCAAGGCATGAAGCAAAGCTTTTCCCACTTTGCATACATGCTGCAGAGTGCAGCACGCATGGAAAGTCAGAAAAGCACGGAGAAATGAAAGCATTTCTCCTGCTAGCGCCTCCTTTGAAGGGGCGTTAACTTTGACGCAAAACCATGTTTACAAATCTTTGTAAATATGGTTTTGCGTCAAAAGGCATGGGTGGTTGCATGGGAACGCCCATGTACCACCCATGTCACGCCCCTCGGCGCAAAGTATCGCAAAGCAGTGCTTGGTGCTGCTTTGCGCTACTTACAGGGTACTTTCCAGCGCAAAACAAGTTTTGCGCTGGAAAGAAAATAGCAAAACAAAAATTTGCGCTGGTTAGCGTCACTTTTGTGACGCTAAACAAGCAAAAAGTTTTGAAAATCTGCCCCTTAGACTGACACATAGAAATAGAATTGGGGCCCTTTTCTGTATGAGACCTAATTATGTTTTAAAGACTGACTTGGTCCAACAGACCTGTACAGTCAAGTTTCTGTCAGAAAATGTATGTATGTAAAATATTTCAATGTTTAGGAGTCAGTACCTCTAGGCCTTGATTCTTACACCATTTCTTAATCATAAGTATGTAGATTTGTTTGTGGTAATCACACTATGATACCTTTCCTTCATCACTATGTGACTTAGGCTTGTTCCTAGTGTTTGACTTCTGTGTTGGCCTATTTAATCTTTGTTTGATTAATTGATTTGATTAGTGCATTTATACAGTGCACGAATGCCCGGGGGCGTCTTGGCGCTAAGAACGATGGATAGGACGGATGCTGGACTGCTGTACTAAGCGAGTTAGTTGGAAAACAGCCACGTTTTCAGGGCCTTTCTGAAAGAGAGAAGTGACGTGCTACTCTTTATGGCAATCAGGAGTAGGTTCCAGGTCTTGACTGTTCCCAGCAGGAAGCATCTTCCGCCCCAGCGAGCCTTCTTAAACCTGGGTGTTTACAGGAGTTTAGTGTGTGCGGATCTTAGACTTCTAGAGGGCACATACCATTTCAAATGAGTCCTCAGAAATTGAGGCACCGCGCCATGAAGAGCTTTAAAGGCCAGACATTGGGATTTAAACTTAATCCTCTTGTCCACCGGGAGCTAGTGGAGGGCTCTTAAACCTTGGGAGACTGTCTCAAACCTAGGGATATCCCTGTGTGACAATTACCTTGATTAAGTGAAATGCAGCAAATGTAGACAACTTGCGTCATGTATGTAATCATCTATTATATTGTTGAAGAATGTCAATATGCCTTATTATGAATGTGTATTATTTGACTTTGAATGTTGTAATGGCTAGTGTATACCTACCATTTTCTCTTATAATGTGACTTATGTACCTACAATACATATTTGTTACATTATTTGATCCAACACTTTCAGTGTGTGCCTGCCATTGATAATTGATTGTCCATTCACATTTCTGGTCCTAAGACATTCATCAGTCAGCAGATATACTGCCATGTGCGAAACAGATACTTGAAATGTGAACATTTTGCCAACAACATTTTTAAATCAAGGCAATCCACATATATGTCCACCTTGATACACCAGTGCACACACACACTTTGCACACTTTCTTTAGGTTGATTTTTTACTGTCAGCTTCAAAACGATTGTGGAAAACATGGTTTGTCATTTGCTGCCAATACAATTACACTACTTGTGATTCTGCCAACTCTCACAGTATGGCAGGTCACAATACCTAGCACTGTGTATTTTTTCATCCTTCCATTTCTGAATCTGTAATGTAATCACACAATGGGACATCATTGGCTACATATCTGAGTGGCATACTGCCACTAGGTGCACATCACATACGATCCAAACACAGAGATGTGTATTTAGTCATTCATTTCAAATTAGGCAAAGTATTGGTAAGTCTGATTTCCTTATCAATTAGTATGCAAGCCCGTATCTGTCATTTTGGAGCTGCTCATTAATAAGACTGTGGCGGAAACTGTAGGCATCATGGGCACTTCCAGGGCATTTTGCTAGAAGGTTTATGAAGAGTCCCTGATGGTCCACTATTGCCTGGACATTTATGGAATAATTATGTTTGAGGTTCCTGTGGAGATGTGCAGTGGCTGCAGGGGGCCCAAATTGCATATGTGTGCAATCTATGGCACCAAGCACATGGGGGAATCCTGCCATATTGTCATATTCAATAGCTGATGGTTAATTTTGAGGAAGTGTAGGTACTGTGGCATCACTTTTATTATGGCATCTAACACAGATGGGAGAAAGGCAGATAATGCTCCTTGTGATATGCCTGCCAATCTTGTGGCTGTAGTTTGGAATTAACCAGAGGCCAAGATATGTATCACAGACATCAAATGACGTGTACTGGAATGGCATGGGTCCTTGTAGTTGCTGCTTGGAGACTTGGCCCTATCTTCTCCAGCAATTCCATGACGGACTCCCTCTCCTTAAATCTGTAAAACTGTATGACTTCCTCCTCCCTGAGATCAAGGAGGGACATGCATTGATGGAAAATACATTCCTTCCTCCTTCGCAGCCTACGAAGCCAGAGCAACTCCGAGTTGCAGGATAACAACCGCCATGGCATAGTTGAGCTTGCCAAAGTGTTCTATGATGGAAGGGAATTCCTACTACAGCCACTACTTTGTTTACTACTCCTGGGTTGCTGATGCGCAGCAATTCTGGCGCATTTCTAGCTTTGCGTTGCGCTTGTATATATTGCGTGATGCAGTGCTACACTTATAAATAGCACTGTGTTATGGTTAAGTTGGATTTTGCAAAGGACGCCTGTGTTGCATATATTAATTCCTGCTTGATGCAGCAGGATTCAGGGCACCTTTTTCACCACACAATCCTTAAAAAAACATGCATTTGTGTAGTTGCTTTGGTTTTTTAAATATGACTTACTGCTTGAGCCAGCCTTGCGTCACACTACGTGATGCAAGGCCGGTGCAACTCCTTGATAAATATGCCCCCACGTTCTAACAGCCTGGTGGACTATTTGTCCTGATGGGCAGCAACTCATCAAGAGGAGTGTGAGGCCCAAGAGATGGAAGAATATGTCAGGTACGTTGTGGAGGGTGGTTGTGATGGAGCGATCCCAATCAAATCCTATGACAATGGATGCCATTGTGACAGTCACTTGACATGACAACTGCTGGCAGCTAGCCTTCAAAGTGGCCATAACAGGGCAGTGGAAATCGTGTAGTATCACTGGAGACAAAGAACCCCACAAGCTCAAAAGACTCTAGTAGAACTGTACAATGTATGTCACAAGCTGGTGAGCATTACAGAGGTGTGCCTGTTACTAGGGCACAGTCTGGTCATTTTCAGCATTTTAGTGTCCCAGGCCATCCAACTTGCACATGTTGGACACCAGAGCATGTTGCTAGACAAAAAGGTGTCTACAGCAAAAGGTATGGTTCCCCCAGCTAGACGAATTAGTAAAATGCCATAAAGAGCTGCATTCCCTGCCAAGTCACTGGATAGCCTGACCCTTCGGCCCCCATTGTCACAGAAGACGGGCCTTGGCATCCATGGATGTGCACCAGTCTAGACTTTGGGAGTTACTAGGCAGCCGGTACATGATGGTTGTCATAGAAGACTATTTCAAGTACCCTGAAATTGGTATAGTGTGCACCACAGCAGCTAGTGAGAACCTTCCCGAACTGGAACAAATCATGGTCCCCATGGCATACTAAAAGAGCTATGAACTGGCAATGGACCTCCGTTCCAGGGTCAAGACATGGTGGAGTAGTTACAATCCTGGTACATAACCACTGAAAGATCACACGCCACTGGCCCCAAACCAATAGGGAAGTGGAACACTTCATATGAGCCATGAACAAGGTAATAAGGATCACCCACCATGATCACCAGACTCCTAACACCACGACTGGGCTGGCCCTGAGTTAGGTCTGCATGAGGTGAGCGGATCAAGATGGTATTCCCCACCACCCTAGCTGGGTGCCTGGAGTCATGGACGACCACAGAGTCGTCTAGTGATAGCAGGAGTCCAACATCCAGTGCAGCGTCAAGCGACAGGCTCAACCACAACATCAGACATATAAGTATGAGACATTATCATGGGCAATGATCGATACCCAAGCAGTAAATTCAGAATGTCGTTTGAGCCCGAGCTGTGGTGGGCGTCAAAGCAACAAGGTACCATGGTGACAGCCTGGCAAAGGGGTCAAGAATTTATAAGGAATGTGTCGTTTTTACAAAGTATCGAGTCCCGGAGCCCAAGAGAAGTCTGACAGGCTTGCCTGAGGAATGAGTAGAGTGGAAGAGCATGTATGTGGATGACCTGGAGACAAGGTCCTCGGGTGTAAGGATTGTCATCATATGGGGTTGCATCTGCTAGGTCTGCTAGACTATGGGGATGTCTTATACCTGAGGGCAGCAAAAACAATGTTTAATCACCTCCAGATTGTGCAATACGCTGCTGCACATCTTTTTCTCCATCCTCCTAAATTCACCTCCACAGCCAGTATGCTACAGAACGTACATTTGTTACCTATCAAGCGGCGTGTGCAATTCAAGGAGTTGTGCTATATGCACAAATGCCTAACAAACACTGGATTTCTTTACCTTAGATCCTTGGTGTCCCTGTATTCACCTGCATGCTTGTTGCATTCTAGTCACCTTAGGCTTGCCGTAATTCCTAGAATTAGGAAATCCCACCAAGGAGGCAGAACATTCTCTTTTCTTGGACCTATGCTCTGGAATAATCTGCCTCTAGCATTGAGAGAGTGTCCTTTCACTCTCCCTGGTTCGCAAATTGCTAAAACTTTGGCTGTTTCTATCCCAAAACCTCCTAATTCTGCTTCCTCTTAAATTGCACTCTAGTTTGACCCATACTCCGTAATGAGCCTAGCGCTGGGAAATCTTTTTAGGTAGCCATGTGCTTTACAAGATACTCATAATAATAATAATTATAATAGGTCTGAGTCATCTACCAACCTGACAAAACTGGACAAATCCACTACCCCAAGGCCAGTGGTGCCACTACAAATTGAGAGGCAGTCTAGCACCTTGTAGCCACCTCAGAGACTTTGCAGTATGGAACAGGGGTGCTGGCCAGAAGTCGTATTATACTGAAAATACTTTGGAGACTTTGAGTCTGTTTGACAATTTATCACAATTTGTTGTTAGTTGGGGAGGAATGTAATGTTGTGGCACACTCCCTGAGTGTAGAGGCGTAACGAAACTTGAAGTCCCCCCCCTGCAACGTTCATGGAGGTGGCCCCCGCGCTCCGGACCTAGTCACAAACCAACATGAGTCAAAAAAGTAGTAATGTACCTACAGTTTTGTTCCAGCTTGAGTTGATGGTATGCTTTATTCAGGTTAAGACGGGAGAAGACTTTGGCTTCATTCCACTGCAAGACCATGTCTGCAGTGTGAAGACCAGGATGTCTTTCTCTCTTGATTGCTTTGTTGACTTTACGCATATCAATTCAAATGCACACTGCATCTCCACGGTCCTTTATGGGACCACGACTATGGGTGAAATCCACGGTGTAGGACTGGTGGATCGTTCAATGAAGTTATGTTTCAACAGTGTTTCTGGTTCTTTCTCAACAGCAGCTTGTAAGTGGAAAGCAACTCTGCATTGTCCTCACTAATATGAAGTTGCACCTTCTTTGTCTTGAGTATTCTGGGAACTGACTCACAATTTCAGACTGAGCACAGATGTTATAGTTGAGAGATATCAGTCCAATGTCAGCAGCAGTGGCAAAGTTAAGTAGGCATGCACTCAATCAAGTTCCCTGGAGAGCATGAATCAGCGCTTTCAACAACGTTGTATTTTTGTCTTATGGTTGCTGTAAATGACCTTTGACTCTGTAGTGGTTTAGAAGCAGCCCATGTGTATACCTTCGTGTTTGATGGGGTAAGGCGTGGCACAGGAGAAAAGCTGTTAAACTTCTCTACTGGCATAATATTAATCGACGCACCACTGTCTATAATGAAGGTTATGGGGCAACCGTTCAACCTCAATGTAATTTTGGGACAGTTTCCAAAGGACGTTTGTTGCTCCGTTCAGTGATTCTTCTTTGACTTCTGATTTTCTTTGCAAGCAGCTAACCTGACATGCGCATGTCATTCTTTAGTAGATATCATCAACGCACAACCGTCTTCTTCATTATCGCTTGATAATGACGTTGAAGAGCCTTTATATTATGAACTTGATGACGATCGACTTTGTTTGGTTTCAACTTGTCATAACTGATGCTGCTTTCTGGCCTTGCGGGCGTGGCAAGAACACTTCTGGAACATTCTGGTGCCATTTTCTGTTCGCGCTGTACACATTTAGTTTCTCTTTTCAGACTATTATGAGGTTGTTTTCTTTCCCGCAGCCTTTGATTGTCTCTCCTATGGCTGGACATTTATCTTCATGGGGAAATGAAAACCCAAATTCTGAAGCATAACTTTTTCTTCGTCGGAGATGTCAACTTGTGTGCATCTATTTTGTGCTTCTGCTTACTTTCCATGGTCAACGCTGACTCATTGTGCAATGTTCCTGCTTCCATATCAGCAGCTTGTCGATCTGCCCGTTCATCTGCTCTTGCAACCATTAGCATTTTTTCTTAGTGCCTCTCTCAACATTCATGACTCTTAGGCTCATAGCTTATTCATCATTAAAGTCACAGTACTTACAGTGTTTGATAAGTGTGTCAAGTCTCTCAACAATCTAATAATCGTTTCACCAGCCTGTTGTAGTGCTTGATTGAAAATTTACCTTTCATAGTCGACATTCGGCATCGGATTGAACTTGGCTTCCAACACTTCTTTTGTCTTTCTGTATGACATTGCATCAGTTGGTGAGACCTTCTTTAGCACTTCTTTCACTCCATCACTGGCAAGGTTTTTCAAATATTTAATGATCTTCTTGTCATCTTCTTCTTCTAGTGCATCTATAAAATCATCGAACATTTCGATCCATGAAATCCTCCTGGCACCAATGTTTAGTTTCTTTGCTGTGTCAAATGGTGGTGGTGGCTTCAGAAATGTAGCCACTGTATATTTTGCGCTTCCTTTTGCTGCCATCGAGAGTATATGTTGTTAGGCAGCGTTCGTTGCACAGGATGCCACCTGCAAACGCTGTACTCATCGGCCTCGCTCCTGAGCCTAGGACGTCATGTCCAATTTGAGATCGTGCGGTGCTTCAATCGCCTGTGTCAGTAAGTTTCTGTGTTTGTACCTGGGTGTCACTGCCTTTGGTGTTTGCTTCGCATGGATGAGGCCTCTGTGTTATGGCACAACTCTGTATCTCTTCTTTCACCCTTACCAGTGGATTCTGGTGGGCTTTCCAAACTTGCTCCTCTGCAAGGTCTTCAACTTCTTCAATGGCTGTGTATGGACTGGAGCAGGGCTTTGACACTACGTACACCACCCTCAGACTGCTTTGCATCAATTCGGGGCGCACATGGAACGCACAAGCAGTTCGCTGTATCTCTGCAAACTCTCAGGGAGAGCAGCCTTGTTTCTTTGGGGCACGTATCCATACTCGTCGCCAGTTGTATTGGCCTCCACAGCTCGGGTGCATGCAAACGAATACACCACATACGTCGCAAAGACGTCTTTATTCTCTAACATACGATCACACACAGCACGCATTTCCTTATAACTTTTATAACCACACCTTAACACCTCCCATCAGACTACGTGGTTCCTGTTTTGAGTCAGCCCAGAACCGCAAGGGTCCTAGCATGCATAACATCCAAGACACTACAGACACACAGGATCTCTCAGATAAAAGACTATTATCACAATGAAGACAGACTCGGGTGGATTCTCTCTATAAGGGGACTTTATATGTCTCATTATTGATTTATTAGGCAAAGTACATCTTTTCCCCCTGGAATTAGTACCTACAGGTAGGCTGAACTTTTTCACCAAGCTGAAGAGGATGAAATTCATTCCAAAGTCAGGAACTGCTACAGTGGGTTTATGCTCTGTCCTTAAGGAGTCTTGTAACTTCCTAGGAGGAGTCAGATCCCAGTGCTGCAGCTTTTTATAGTTGTGTTTTCTAGCCACCACCATATACCACACCCAAGGCCACAGGTGGTGGTGCACACTTTTATGCACGGGATGTAATGCACCAGTACCTTTGAAGAGATTTGCACAGATGTTATTCTATGAATCTCTCCATATATCATTATTCATCTCAAATGCATGATTAAAAGAGTGACACTAATACACTACCCTTTCTGTTAGTTATTAGAGGATATAAAGTATTTATTCTAAATCCATGCATATGCATATGTTTTCATGCATATATATTTTGTTAGGACAACTTAAATATCCATTCATCTAATTAATTGTTTTTCAATCTGTATTTCATCATGCTACTATATTTAGGGCAAATAATCCTTTTACTTTATCATTTTTAAATAATGTAAATAATAGGTACTATTATTATTAACCACTTTAATTGTACTTACCTTATTGAACATGGAATGATGTTATGCTGGGTTAGCCCATCCATGATTTAAATTTGTCATCTCCAAATCTCACCAAATATCATCAGTGCACGCCTAATTCCCTGAACCTTCTTGCTGCATAAAACAAAGTTCATGCTACACGTAAACCATTATGTAGACTGCCATGTATCACTTTTATGCTGCACTAAAATAAGTCATGGGGCTGCATTATACATGCAGCGCATTTTTCTTCATTGCTCTGGTCGCACCTATTAAAGGTGCACCCAGCGCAATGAAGGAAAACGCGCTGTATAATGATGAATGCACTGCCCCCAAGGCAGCTGCGAACTCGCGCTGCCCCTAGGGCAGTGCATTTTTGTGAAAAACGGAGCAGCTGCTTTGAAGCCGCTCCATGTTTTACTTTTAAAGGGGATTAGAGATCCCCTTGCAGGCAGGTGCAGTCCATGGGACCCCCTTCACCTCCTCCTGAGGGCTGCCATCAGGGGGCACACTGACATTGTGCCACCTTTTATGTGGTGCACTGTCAGTGCGCCTCCTGAGAGCTTCTTTGCCGCTGTGCCCGCATCTGTAATATGGCGTGCGCGCAGAGGCAAAGGCATTCTCTCATTTGCATGGGGTAATTGACTATCCCATCTTGAAGGAAACATATGTACATGCTAATAAAAATGTTTGAAGCATATCACAATAAAATGCTTATTATTCTCCTGTCATGGCAATGGGAAATCACATGGGGCCAGACTTGCCAAATGATGGTTGCAAAATATGATTTTTTTTTTTTTTTGTCCTCATTTATGCGATCTTGTTGTAAAAGCAACAGGGACACCTCTCACTAGACGCCCTCAAGGATGAGGTGGGAGCCATGCCTTAATACCAACATTGCCATTTTACCTGAGTTAGTACCTCACTGTACCGGCCCCAGTAAAACTCAAAATGACCATAATCGCAGTAGTTTAAATCACTGGACAGCTCTTCCTATCCTACCGTCTATATAAATCCCATAAATTCCAGTGTTTTGTACGTTTACATTCCCCTCTGGCTCTGTCCATATTCCTGAATTTATCTACAGACCGAACCCAGTCTTCAACCTTAGGGGGAAGAGGGAGGATCCAATTTATACAGATCTCACGTCTTGCAATTAAAATGAATGTAAACAAAAGATATTTCTGCATCTTTGTTAATGTGATATTGGGGTTATCGATATCCACTATGCCAAAAATAACATTAAAGGCGCTTACCTTAATGGTTGTATTTAGGCTTCCATCAATAATCTTACCAATTTCACTCCAAAATGTGTCAAGGTAATGACATGAATAAAACATATGGATATCGTTTGCTTTCCTCTCACCGCACTTTGGACATTTCTTAATCATCTGGATATTCATCTTTGATAACTTTTCAGGAGTCCAATATGATCTGTGCAGGGTAAACAAATGATTTTTCCTGAGAGGTGTAGAAATTATAATGTGCCATAAAAAAGTGCAGGATACTTGCCAGGCTTGCTGTAATTCTTGAGCTGGAAAGATCTTCTTCCACTTAAGGTCTGGAGTGTCATTATCGCCTTCCTTCTTCTCCACCAACTGCCAATACCACTTCGATACTTCTTTCTTCCCAGAGTCTTTATGCAGTTCAACCTCCAGGCTCCCAACATAATCTGGCCAGGTCGTTTGTTCTTTAGACCAGCTAACCAACTGGTAAAATTTAAACCTGGATATTCCATTCTTCGTTCTTTCCACTAACTCATCCCAGGATCTTAGATTACCAAATTCCAACAGCTCACCCCACTTGGTAATCCCAACCCTTTTCAGCGAGAGGGCTAATGAGTCTTTCAGACATTCGGGGGTCCCTGGAGAGTTCCATATCGGTGCTTGAGGACTATAGTATGGATACTGCCATAGTTTCCTTATGTCTGACCATAATTTAAATGCTGCTCTCGGTACCTTTAGCCTGATTTTCTTAAAGAACTTTTGATGTCCAAACTTGTAGAGACAATGATCATGTTTTGTCACTGCTTTCCAGTAGGGAGGATATGACTCATGATCTCGAAAGAGATGCCTTATATTCTTAAAGTGGAAGGCTTTGTAACATAAAATAAGGTCCGGGCTCGCTATCACCCCCTGAATCTTCTTCTGGGACAGTTTCTTCCATGCTATCCTAACACTTTTAGATGCCCAAATAAACGAATTTATTTCAGCCTGAATTTTTCTTAGGCTTCGTAAGTTAAACTCCAAAGGAATCGTGTTAAAAATAAAAGTACATTTCGGTAGGATAGCCATTTTTATTACATTAGCTCTCCCCATAAAGGTGAGAGATAAACAGTTCCAAGACTTCAATAATTTCCTCATCTCTTTAGTTTTTATATCCAAGTTTACTTGGGCGATAACATCAATGCTGTTTAGAACTTGGATCCCTAGATATTTGATTTTTTTCTTGGACTCAATTTGTGGAGTAGATATGTTCCAATGCATTACCTCTGTTTTATGATTGTTTATTTGATAACCAGAGATTTCCCCAAAATCTGTTAATATGCTGATTATACTGTTCCATGATTCATTTAAATTACACGAGTAAACCATCAGGTCGTCGGCATATAATGCCACTTTTAGCTCCCAATTGTTAAAGCTAAAAGGGGGAATTTCTTTAGATGTCCTAATTGTATTGGCTAACGGCTCTATATACAAATTAAAGAGATGGGGTGAAAGTGGGCACCCCTGTCTAGTGCCTCTCTTAATTTGGAAACTATTTGAGATGCTTCCATTAATGAGTATTTTCCCCATAGGAGCCGAATAAATATTAGCTATTACCCGTGAAAAATTTAGGCCTAAATTATTGTGTAAAATAACTTTTTGTAAGTATGACCAATTAACCCGGTCAAATGCCTTGGCTGCGTCGAACGTAAAAATTACCAAGGGTACTTTCTCTTGAGTTGCAATATCAATGGCTCCGATCAGTTGGTGTGTAAGATCATGTAGTTGTCTACCTTTAATAAATCCCTTCTGATCCTCATAAATAAGTTTATCAGATAATGAGCCAAGTCTTTTTGCTAAAACCTGGGAGAAAATTTTGTAATCTGTATTAAGGAGCGATATTGGCCTGTATGATTCACAGCACAGAGGGTCTTTGCCTGGTTTTAGTATCAAGCAAATCGTCGCCTCATTCCAAGATTTAGGAATTGGAAGGCCCTCCAAGAAGATAGCATTGAAGAGGACAGTTAATCTAGGTACGAGACAGTCTTTTAAGGCTACATAAAACTCATTAGGTATGGCGTCCGGCCCAGCTGCCTTACCTCTTTTAAGATTGTTAATTACTTCCTCGACCTCCTTTAAAGTGATATGTGCATTTAACATTTTACAAGAGTCTTCATCTAACTTCAAAACACATGATTTATTTAAATATGCATCTATTATTGGGGATGAAGGTACTAGATCTTCCTTATATAATAGCTGGAAAAAATGCTCAAAGGCCTCTTCAATGCCTGCCTTGTCTTCAATTAATTGTCCTCCGTTTCCCTTGTGAATAGCTGTTATCTTGTTTCTATTTAGCTCTGTCTTGAGCTTCCAAGCTAACAATTTACCGCTATTCTCCCCATATTCATAATTTGCCAAAGAACTAGCTTGCCATCTCCTCCTTATCTTTTCCTCTAGTTCTAAGGTGAGCTCCTGTTTCAACTTCATTATTTCCTCTTTTAAACTGCTATGATCTTCTTCAGGAGTCATGGTTTCTAGGTTAGCTTGTCTCTCTAGTAAGTCTGCCTCTATTAGTGAGATTTTAAGCTTCTTCAATTTATTTTTTCCTATCGCTATGCCGGCTAGTGTGCCTCTAAGCACGGCTTTATACGCATCCCAGACTATCATTTTGGACACCTCCCCTTCACCATTTTCCTTAAAGTAATTTTCAGTTGTTACTCCTAGTTTGTCAATGACTTGTTGGTCTAATAGGAGTGTTCGATCCAAAGTCCACCTTTTCTCGCCCTGCCTTAACTCAAACTTAATATATAATTGAACCAATGAGTGATCGGACAGATGTGCGGGCAAATGCTGGACTTTCTTAACTTTGTTACTTAGGAGTTTATCCACTAAAAAGAAATCTATTCTTGAGGCATGACCGTACTTATAGTTTCTAAAAGTAAATTTATTTGTTTGGTCCCCTTTTAATTTCCAAATATCAATTAAACCCAGGTCTTCTCTGAGTCTATTCAAGTACTCTCGCATCTTAGGTAGATTTAAGACTTTGCTTGGGGGGTGTCTATCTCTTTTGGGATCTAATAAAATGTTATAATCACCGCCTAATATTATTGGAGTGGACTGTAATAGCAACTGTGAGTATAGTGACTGAAGGGGCGCTGGATCGTCTATATTGGGCCCATAGTACCCCGCTACGGAGAAAGCGATGTCATTAACTTTTATATTTGCTATAGCCCATCTTCCTCTTGAATCTACTGTTTGTCCTATTAACGTAAAAATTTGTGATTTTCTAATAATAATAGACACACCCTTAGTATTACATGTTTGGTTGGTAGAAACCGTCTCCCCAATCCAATTCTCGTATTTTATGGCTTCAAGCCACTCGTTTCTTAGCAGATGTGTCTCTTGTAAAATAATGATATCGCAATTTTGTTGTTTAAGGTACTCATGGTTACAAAATATGATTGCACCAAATTTTGTAATCAGTCCTTAATGTTACCAAGCAAACTATGTACTAATAGGTCACGTTGCAAAATGCCCAGTCAGGGGGGGGGTCACAGAATGGCCTGCCTCATGAATATTAATTAGGCAGATTGCTATTTATGACTCCCTGTGATTGACTATGATCACAGGGATGGTGGCATGCAAGGAATAACAGACTAACATGCCCTTCCTTTACCCCAACTGCCACTTCTTCCATTATTCACATGTGATACAAAAAAGGGGTCTGTCATCCATAGGTGGGCTGGTACTACCATTTAATGAGATTAATGTTGTGTTGCCTTTTTGGAGGTTGTATTTACTCTACTGATGGTGAATGCTCCTACTCAGTTTTCGGTCTATGTGTTGAAAAGGCAGGAATGTGGCCAACTACTTCTCTTCATTGGAAATGCAAGACGTTAGCATGAATACTTGAACTGCTGTGAGAAAAGCTCATACATTCTGTGTACAAATTCTAAACATTTTGGTGTTATGAGTGCTTGTTAATCTATTATTTGTAAGAATTTCAAGCATATGTTTCAAAACATGTTCTGATTTCCTGGTTTGAACCACATTCCATCATGACCTGTTTGAGAAAGTGGATTATTAGTTGGGGTGGATGGCACTATCCTTGATAGGTCCAGTAAGGGTTTCAGTAAATTGAAACAGGCGTACACCCCTCGTAGCTGTGCCACAGAGCAGGTAGGCTTAACTAAAGAAAATGTGTAAAGCATTTAAAAGAAGTATATCAGTGAAAAGTCAAAAACACAACACAATAAAAAACCCACTTCAATTTTTAAAAATAGAGAGATTTTTAATGAACAAAATGACACCAGTTTTGGATAAAAATAGCAGAAAAAAAGGCATAGCTCAAAACACCAACCACGGGCAACTGGTTGAGATACAATCATACAAGGGGAAGGTTTAAGGCTGACCGTGATGGAACGTTGGTCAAATACAGAGACCTGGTTTTTCCAGTCAGACATGTTAACTTCTAAATTAGCTTATGAAATGGAAGTTAAAAATCCTCAGTGGGCAAGGCCTCAGGCTGTGGCTGAGATGGGTTCCAGGAGGCTGGATAGCCATCAGATGGAGCCTTGGTGAAGCCGATGACTTTTGATCGGAACGCTCCCAGAGGGAAACATTCAAAATTCGAGCCCAAGCAAGGTCACTTGCTAGCTGGATACATTTGGCATCCCCGCCTGGTGAAGATTTCTACCTCCGAACTTAGGGCCGAACTTAGGTTGTGACTCCGAACTTAGGGTCACAAGCAACGGTGACAGATATCCAGTCCGCTGAAATATAAATCTCATTATATCAAATGTGATTTATATTTCGGCGGACGGGATATCCATCACCGTTGTGACGGAGTAACCCGTTTGCTGAGATCTAAAACAGGCCCCTAGTCACATTTTTGGCCTTGTACTCCTGCATTGTGGCAAGGCTGAAATCTGTAGCTGCACAGGTCTTCATGAGGCCGGATATCTTCCCCACAATGTCCTTCTGAGTCACACACTGTGCAGAGAAGCCCTGTTCTCCTTTAAAATAGTTGTTTATTATGACAACAGCTGTTATCTGATAGTATTGTGACTGCTTCCAAATGTATTTTTAGTAAGATGTGGACATGGACGCAATTGCTTTCTCTATGTGATAAGATTTTTTTGCCAAATGTCATATTTTTTTGCTTTTTCATGCATGGGGAGATTAACTGGTTTGCTCACATGGATGTTATGCTGAGACCCAACAAGCATTTGTAAAGCCTCTAGGTCTCACCTTTCAGACTATTGACTTTGCCATTGCCTTTTGTTCAAGCTGTACAACACGGGCATTGCTGACTTTGGCAATGAATTATAGCCATGCTGTATAGCAGCATAGCTGCCGTGCAACATGGACAAAAATAATAAGAACAGATACATGTATAAATACATTTGGAAGCAGATAGCATCTGTTTTTGCAATAAAAGCAGATAACAGCTGTTGTAACAATAAACATTCATATTTAAGAGGACACAGCTTCTTTGAAGTGTGTGTGGCATGGTAAAACATAGCTGCAAATGGCAAGAGGTTTGACAAGGACAAAAGGGAAGAAGAAATAAAAGTAGTGTCTTAATCACAGAGCGATCAGCGGAAGGACAGCAATCAAGTTGAAGCAATCAACACTAGGTGCGTGCTCTAGCCGAAAGAAGAGGAAGTGAAGCCAGCATGTGCTGGCAAATTAGAAGGCAGCAAATAAGAGTGACAATGAAGCCAACTCATGTAAGCAATGGGCAGTCTGAAATCACCATGTTGTATGCAATATCTTTTGCAAGCAAGAGTGCATGCGGCTCATGTGCTGTCACAGGCGAGACCTTAAAAGGGAATTAAATGATTTTGACTGCCACCTCAGGTAATCTGCAGGTCATGTGTTTGAAGTCCAGGACAAAGGACTCAGTGTTCCCTCCTTCGTTATAGGTTATTTAATTGGGCAACAGAAGCCTTTGAAAACAATTGAAGCTCGATATGAAATAGTTTACCAAACACATTTTTCAAATCAAACTTAAGAATAATTTCGTTTTATGATCAAAGCTAACTCTATGCAATCGATTGTTGAAATCTGGATCCAGCTCTTACTGAAAGAGTTGTCCTGCACCTCACATCTTAATCCCTTCGCTGCTAAGCTTTTTTTGGCTATTTGGGGTAGTTCGCTCTTAGGCCCCTGTAACTTTTTGACCACATAAGGTATCCATGCCAAATTTGCGTCCTTTTTTTCCAACATCATGGGGATTCTAAAGGTACCCAGTGTTTGTGGATTCCCCTGGAGGGGACCCGGAAATTAGCCAAAATACAGCTAAATCTAGTTTCTTTTTGGAAAAATGGGAAAAAAGGGCTACAGATGAAAGCGTCTGGTTTTTTCCCTGCAAATGGTATCAAAAAAGGGGTTGTGGTGCTGAAATCACCATCTTCCCAGCTTTCAGGCACAAGCAGACTTTTGTTAGAAAACCAACATTTTTTAAACAGTTTTGGCATTTTTCTGGGACATAGCCTATTTTTGCTATTTTTTGTGCTTTCAACCTCTTTCCAGTTAATGGTAGAAATGGGTATGAAAGCAATAATGGATCCTGGAAAGCTATACATTTTAGAAAAGTAGACAACATTCTAAATTCAGCAAGGGGTCATTTGTGTAGAGCCTTCAAGGTTTCTTTATAGAAACTAAACGTTGAATATAGGAAAAATTGAAAATTTGTTGAAAAAAACAGCCATTTGAGTCAACGTTTTCACCTGTAACTTCTTCTAATTATGACAGCTGTTAAAAAGCAATATACCGTTACATCTGCTGGACCTTTCTGGTTGTGGGATATATAGGACTTGTAGGTTCACCAAGAACCTGACGAACCCAGAGCCAATAACTGAGCAGCGTCTTGCAATGTTTTTTTATTATGTACCGGGTATATAGCAATTAATTTGGGAAAATATATACATGGAAAAATCGGTATGAAAGACACCTATGTATTTCTGAAATTGTAACAAAATATAGAGTTTAGAAACAGTAGATATTTGCACATTTCCGAAATTGTGAGAACCCATACTAGCATGAGAATTATAGGTCATTTTTCAAAATGACTTCTTTTTTACGCATTGTCTTTCATTTGGAAGGCAGAAATGCATCGAAAGTCAATAGGTAATAACAGTTGCTCTACAATTCTGTGTTACCCTAAGTCTCCCAATAAAAATGGTACCTCACTTGTGTGGGTAGGCCTAGTTCCCGCGACAGGAAACGGCTCAAAACGCAACGTGGACACACTTTATTTTTACAGTGAAAACTGACCCTTTTTTTGTAAAGTGCCTAGCTGTAGATTTTGAACCCTAGCTCTGCCGGCACCTAGGGAAACCTAACCAACCTATACATTTTTGAAAACTAGACACCCAGGGGAATCCAGGATGGGGTGACTTGACTGGCTCTCACCAGGTTCTATTACCCAGAATCCCTTGCAAACCTAAACACTTGTAAAAAAAAACACATTTTCCTCACATTTCTGTGGTGGAAAGTTCTGGAATCTGTGTGGATCCACAAAATTCCACCCTGCCCGCGTTCCCCAAAGTCTTCTGAGAAAAATGGTACCTCACTTGTGTGGGTAGGCCTAGGGCCCTCGACAGGAAACGGCCCAAAATACAACGTGGACACACCACATTTTCACAGTGAAAACGGACCCTTTTTTTGCAAAGTGCCTAGCTGTAGATTTTGAATTCTAACTCTGCCTGCGCCTAGGGAAACCTAGCAAACCTATACATTTTTGAAAACTTGATACCCAGGGGAATCCAGGATGGGGTGACTTGACTGGCTCTCACCAGGTTCTGTTACCCAGAAGCCCTTGCAAACCTAAAAATGTGTCCAAAAAAACACATTTTTCTCACATTTCTGTGGTGGAAAGTTCTGGAATCTGCGTAGATCCACAAAATTCCACCCACTCGGCGTTCCCCAATGTCTTCCAAGAAAAATGGTACCTCACTTGTGTGGGTAGGTCTAGTGCCCGCGACAGGAAACGGCCCAAAACACAACGTGGACACACCACATTTTCACAGTGAAAAGGGACCCTTTTTTTGCAAAGTGCCTAGCTGCAGATTTTGAACCCTAGCTTTGCCGGCACCTAGGGAAACCTAGCAAACCTATACATTTTTGAAAACTAGACACCAAGGAGAATCCAGGATGGGGTGACTTGACTGGTTCTGTTACCCAGAATCCCTTGCAAACCTAAAACTTTGTCCAAAAAAACCACATTTTCCTCACATTTCTGTGGTGGAAAGTTCTGGAATCTGCGTGGATCCACAAAATTCCACCCACCCCGCGATCCCCAAAGTATTCTGAGAAAAATGGTACCTCACTTGTGTGGGTAGGCCTAGTGCCCATTACAGGAAACGGCCCAAAACGCAACATGGACACACCACCTTTTCACAGTGAAAACTGACCCTTTTTTTGCAAAGTGCCTAGCTGTAGATTTTGAACCCTAGCTTTGCCACCACCTAGGGAAACCTAGCAAACATATACATTTTTGAAAACTAGACACCCAGGGGAATCCAGGATGGGGGACTTGACTGGCTCTCACCAGGTTCTGTTAGCCAGAATCCCTTGCAAACCTAAAACTTTGTCCAAAAAACCACATTTTTCTCACATTCTGTGGTGGAAAGTTCTGGAATCTGCGTGGATCCACAAAATTCCACCCACCCCGCATTCCCCAAAGTCTTCTGAGAAAAATGGTACCTCACTTGTGTGGGTAGGCATAGTGCCCGCAACAGGAAACGGCCCAAAATGCAGCGTGGACACACCACATTTTACAGTGAAAACTGAAACTATTTTGCAAAGTGCCTAGCTGTAGATTTTGAACCCTAGCTCTGCCGGCACCTAGGGAAACCTATCAAACTTATACATTTTTGAAAACAAGACACCCAGAGGAATCCAGGATGGGGTGACTTGTCTGGCTCTCACTGGGTTCTGTTAACCAGAATCCCTTGCAAACCTCAAAATTTGTCCAAAAAAACCACATTTTCCTCACATTTCTGTGGTGGAAAGTTCTGGAATCTGCGTGGATCCACAAAATTCCACCCACCCCGCATTCCCCAAAGTATTCCGAGAAAAATGGTACCTCACTTGTGTGGGTAGGCCTAGTGCCTGCGACAGGAAACTGCCCAAAACGCAACGTGGACACACCACATTTTCACAGGGAAAACTGACCCTTTTTTTGCAAAGTGCCTAGCTGTAGATTTTGAACCATAGCTCTGCCGGCACCTAGGGAAACCTAGCAAACCTATACATTTTTGAAAACTAGACACCCAGGGGAATCCAGTATGGAGAGACTTGTCTGGCTCTCACCAGGTTCTGTTACCCAGAATCCCTTGCAAACCTCAAAATTTGTCCAAAAAAAACACATTTTCCTCACATTTCTGTGGTGGAAAGTTCTGGAATCTGTATGGATCCACAAAATTCCACCCAGCCCGCATTCCCCAAAGTCTTCCGAGAAAAATGGTACCTCACTTGTGTGGGTGGGTCAAGTACCCGCGACAGGCAAGGGCCCAAAACCTATTGAGGCGACTTCAAAATTACCTATCACAAAACAACCTGGTTTTGCAAGGGGGGGGTCCCATGAGTTTTTGGCCCTGGGCTCGGCGTCCATCTAGGGAAACCTACATAACCCACACATTTCTGAAAACTAGACACCCTGGGGAGTCCAGCAAGGTATGGCTTGCGTGGGTCCCCCAACATTTCCCTACCGAGAATCCCCTGCAAACCTCAAATTTAGATGAAAAAATTACTTTTTTCTCAAATTTCTGTGTGGGAAAGTTCTGGAATCTGCGTGGATCCACAAATTTCCTTCTACACAGCATTCCCCCAGGTCTCCCGATAAAAATGGTACCTCACTTGCGTGGGTGGGTCAAGTACGCGCGACAGGCAAGGGCCCAAAACCTATTGAGGCGACATCAAAATTACCTATCACAAAATAACCTGGTTTTGCAAGGGGGGTCCCATGAGTTTTTGGCCCCGGGCTCAGCGGCCACCAAGGGAAACCTACCAAACCCACACATTTCTAAAAACTAGACACCCGGGGGAGTCCATCAAGGTATGGCTTGCGTGGGTCCCCCAACATTTCCCTACCCAGAATCCCCTGCAAACCTCAAATTTTGTTGAAAAAATCAATTTTTTCTCACATTTCTATGTGGGAAAGTTGTAGGATCACCGGGCTGACACAAATTTCCTACCACCCAGCGTTCCCCCAGGTCTCCCGATAAAAATGGTACCTCACTTGTGTGGGTAGGCATAGTGGCTGCAAGAAGAAAAGGCCCAAATCATACTGTGGAGACTTCAAAATTACCTATAACAAAACTACCTGGTTTTGGGGGGGCACCTGGGGTTTTGGCCCCGGGCTCGCCGCCATCTAGGGAAACCTATCAAACCCACATATTTCTGAAAACTAGACACCCTGCGGAGTCCAATGAGGTATGGCTTGCGTGGATCCCCCAACGTTTCCCTACCCAGAATCCCCTGAAAACCTCAAATTTAGCTGAAAAAAACACATTTTCCACATATTTTTGTGTGGAATCACCGTGGCGGCACAAATGTCCTACCCCACAGCGTTCTCCTTAGTGTCCCGAGTAAAATGATACCTCACTTGTGTGGGTGTCCAATGCAGAATTGGCTAAAAACGTATTTTAAAAAAAATGTAGCGCTTAGAATTCTCGGTGCTATACTCTTATTCCCCATGTTTTGGGCTCTTCCCAGTCACAGGCCCTTGCCCCACCCACACAAGTGAGGTATCATTTTACTCGGGAGACTGAGAGGAACACTGTGGGGTAGGACATTTGTGCCGGCACGGTGATTCCACCCAAAAATATGTGGAAAATGTGGTTGTTTCAGCTAAATTTGAGGTCTGCAGGGCATTCTGGGTAGGAAAACGTTGGGGGATCCACGCAAGCCATACCTCGCTGGACTCCCCCGGGTGTCTAGTTTTCAGAAATGTATGGGTTTGGTAGTTTTCCAAGATGGCCGCCGAGCCCAGGGCCAAAAACCCAGGTGACCCCTCTTGCAAAACCAAGTTGTTTTGTGATAGGTCATTTTGATGTCTCCTCAATATGTTTTGGGCCCTTGCCTGTCGCGGGTACTTGACCCACCCACGCGAGTGAGGTATCATTTTTATCGGGAGACCTGGGGAAACGCTGGGTGGTAGGAAATTTGTGGATCCACGTGGATTCCAGAACTTTTCCACACAGAAATTTGAGAAAAAAATGATTTTTTTCTGCTAAATTTGAGGTTTGCAGGGCATTCTGGGTAGGAAAACATTGGGGGATCCACGCAAGCCTTACCACGCTGGACTCCCCGGGTGTCTAGTTTTCAGAAATGTGTGGGTTTGGTAGTTTTCCAAGATGGCCACCGAGCCCGGGCCAAAACCCAGGTGACCCCCTTGCAAAACCAGGTTGTTTTGTGATAGGTCATTTTGATGTCTCCTCAATACGTTTTGGGCCCTTGCCTATCGCGGGTACTTGACCCACCCACGCGAGTGAGGTACCATTTTTATCGGGAGACCTGGGGGAACGCTGGGTGGTAGGAAATTTGTGGATCCACATAGTTTCCAGAACTTACCCACACAGAAATTTGAGAAAAAAGTGATTTTTTCATCAAAATTTGAGGTTTCGCTGGCGCCTAGTAGGCTTTCTGCCCCCCCGGGGGCAGATCAGGGGCCACTGCCCCCATCCGCCACTCGGGGGGCAGAAAGACTGTGGCATTTTGGGGGAGGTGTGGGCATTGGCATGCCCATTCTGGGCTGACCTCAACCCTGAATAAAAATAAAAAAATACTGAGGCCTAGAGGGCTTTCCCCCCCCCCGGGGGCAGATAAGGGTCTATTGCCCCAATATGCCTCCGGGGAGGGGCAGAAAGACTTTGGTAATTGTCTTTGGGGTGGGGGCATTATCATGTCCATTCTGGGCAGCCCCCACCCCTACATTATAAAAAACAAAATCCCTGGTGCCTAGTGGGCTTTCTGCCGCCCCGGGGGCAGATCAGGGGCTATTGCCCCCATCTGCCCCTGGGGGGAGCAGAAAGACTGTTGCATTTTTTTGGGGGGGTGGGGGCATTGACCTGCCCATCTTGGGGCTACTGCCCCCATCTGCCCCCTGGGGGGGCAGAAAGACTGACATTTCTCTGGGGTGGGGGCATTGCCATGCCCTTTTTGGGCAGCCCCCACCCCAACGTCAATAAAAAAAAAAAATCCCTGGTTTCTAGTGGGCTTTCTGCCCCCCAGGGGGGCAGAAAGACTGACATTTCTCTGGGGGGGTGGGGGCATTGCCATGCCCTTTTTGGGCAGCCCCCACCCCAACGTCAATAAAAAAAAATAATCCCTGGTTTCTAGTGGGCTTTCCGCCCCCCGGGGGGCAGAAAAACTGTTATGCCCAAACAAATATGGAGGGAGCAAAGGCCTTTGCCAAGGGGCCACTACCCCCTCCCTGGTGCTAGTGGGTGGATCCCGTTTTGAGGCAACATCAACATTGCCTATCAAAAAATGTTTTGGGCCCTTGCCTGTCGCGGGTACTTGGGCCTCCCACACAAGTGAGGCACCATTTTTATCGGGAGACCTGGGGAACGCTGGGTGGTAGGAAATTTGTGTGAGGCCAGTGATGCCACACTTTCCCACACACAAATGTGTGAAAAAAGTGATTTTTTCAGCTAAAATTGAGGTTTGCAAGGGATTCTGGGTAAGGAAACGTTGGGAGATCCACGCAAGCCATACCTCCCTGGAAGCCCCCGGGTGTCTACTTTTCAGAAATGTGTGTGTTTGGTAGGTTTCCCTAGATGGCCGCCGAGCACGGGGCCAAAACCCAGGTGACCCCCTTGCAAAACCAGGTGGTTTTGAGATAGGCAATTTTGAGGTCGCCTCACTACGTTGTGGGCCCTTGCCTGTCGCGAGTACTTGGGCCTCCCACACAAGTGAGGCACCATTTTTATCGGGAGACCTGGGGGAACGCTGGGTGGTAGGAAATTTGTGTGAGGCCAGTGATGCCACACTTCCCCACACACAAATGTGTGAAAAAAGTGATTTTTTCAGCTAAAATTGAGGTTTGCAAGGGATTCTGGGTAAGGAAACGTTGGGGGATCCACGCAAGCCATACCTCCCTGGAAGCCCCCGGGTGTCTACTTTTCAGAAATGTGTGTGTTTGGTAGGTTTCCCTAGATGGCCGCCGAGCACGGGGCCAAAACCCAGGTGACCCCCTTGCAAAACCAGGTGGTTTTGAGATAGGCAATTTTGAGGTCGCCTCACTACGTTGTGGGCCCTTGCCTGTCGCGGGTACTTGGGCCTCCCACACAAGTGAGGCACCATTTTTATCGGGAGACCTGGGGGAACGAAATTTGTGTGAGGCCAGTGATGCCACACTTTCCCACACACAAATGTGTGAAAAAAGTGATTTTTTCAGCTAAAATTGAGGTTTGCAAGGGATTCTGGGTAAGGAAACGTTGGGAGATCCACGCAAGCCATACCTCCCTGGAAGCCCCCGGGTGTCTACTTTTCAGAAATGTGTGGGTTTGGTAGGTTTCCCTAGATGGCCGCCGAGCACGGGGCCAAAAACCCAGGTGACTCCCCTTGCAAAACCAGGTGGTTTTGAGATAGGCAATTTTGAGGTCGCCTCACTACGTTGTGGGCCCTTGCCTGTCGCGGGTACTTGGGCCTCCCACACAAGTGAGGCACCATTTTTATCGGGAGACCTGGGGGAACGCTGGGTGGTAGGAAATTTGTGTGAGGCCAGTGATGCCACACTTTCCCACACACAAATGTGTGAAAAAAGTGATTTTTTCAGCTAAAATTGAGGTTTGCAAGGGATTCTGGGTAAGGAAACGTTCGGGGATCCACGCAAGCCATACCTCCCTGGAAGCCCCCGGGTGTCTACTTTTCAGAAATGTGTGGGTTTGGTAGGTTTCCCTAGATGGCCGCCGAGCACGGGGCCAAAAACCCAGGTGACTCCCCTTGCAAAACCAGGTGGTTTTGAGATAGGCAATTTTGAGGTCGCCTCACTACGTTGTGGGCCCTTGCCTGTCGCGGGTACTTGAGCCTCCCACACAAGTGAGGCACCATTTTTATCGGGAGACCTGGGGGAACGCTGGGTGGTAGGAAATTTGTGTGAGGCCAGTGATGCCACACTTTCCCACACACAAATGTGTGAAAAAAGTGATTTTTTCAGCTAAAATTGAGGTTTGCAAGGGATTCTGGGTAAGGAAACGTTGGGGGATCCACGCAAGCCATACCTCCCTGGAAGCCCCCGGGTGTCTACTTTTCAGAAATGTGTGTGTTTGGTAGGTTTCCCTAGGTGCCGGTAGAGCTAGGGTTCACAAACTACAGCTAGGCATTTTGCCAAAAAAGGGTCATTTTTCACTGCGAAATTGAGGTGTGACCACGTTGCGTTTTGCGCCGTTTCCTGTCGCAGGCACTAGGCCGACCCACACAAGTGAGGTACCATTTTTCTCGTAAGACTTTGGGGGACGCGGGGTGGGTGGAAATTTGTGGATCCACGCAGATTCCAGAACTTTCCACCACAGAAATGTGGGGAAAATGTGTTTTTTTTGACAATTTTTTATGTTTGCAAGGGATTCTGGGTAACAGAACCTGGTGGGAGGCAGTCAAGTCACCCCATCCTGGATTCCCCTGGGTGTCTAGTTTTCAAAAATGTATAGGTTTGCTAGGTTTCCCTAGGTGCCGGCAGAGGTAGGGTTCAAAAACTACAGCTAGGCACTTTGCAAAAAAAGGTCATTTTTCACTGCGAAATTGAGGTGTGACCGCGTTGCGTTTTGCGCCGTTTCCTGTCGCAGGCACTAGGCCGACCCACACAAGTGAGGTACCATTTTTCTCGTAAGACTTTGGGGAACGTGGGGTGGGTGGAAATTTGTGGATCCACGCAGATTCCAGAACTTTCCACCACAGAAATGTGGGGAAAATGTGGTTTTTATGACAATTTTTTATGTTTGCAAGGGATTCTGGGTAACAGAACCTGGTGGGAGGCAGTCAAGTCATCCCATCCTGGATTCCCCTGGGTGTCTAGTTTTCAAAAATGTATAGGCTTGCTAGGTTTCCCTAGGTGCCGGCAGAGGTAGGGTTCAAAAACTACAGCTAGGCACTTTGCCAAAAAAGGGTCATTTTTCACTGCGAAATTGAGGTGGGACCGCGTTGCGTTTTGCGCCGTTTCCTGTCGCAGGCACTAGGCCGACCCACACAAGTGAGGTACCATTTTTCTCGTAAGACTTTGTGAAACGCCGGGTGGGTGGAAATTTGTGGATCCACGCAGATTCCAGAACTTTCCACCACAGAAATGTGGGGAAAATGTGTTTTTTTTGACAATTTTTTATGTTTGCAAGGGATTCTGGGTAACAGAACCTGGTGGGAGGCAGTCAAGTCACCCCATCCTGGATTCCCCTGGGTGTCTAGTTTTCAAAAATGTATAGGTTTGCTAGGTTTCCCTAGGTGCCGGCAGAGCTAGGGTTCAAAAACTACAGCTAGGCACTTTGCCAAAAAGGGTCATTTTTCACTGCGAAATTGAGGTGTGACCACGTTGCGTTTTGCGCCGTTTCCTGTCGCAGGCACTAGGCCGACCCACACAAGTGAGGTACCATTTTTCTCGTAAGACTTTGGGGAACGCGGGGTGGGTGGAAATTTGTGGGTCCACGCAGATTCCAGAACTTTCCACCACAGAAATGTGGGGAAAATGTGTTTTTTTTGACAATTTTTTATGTTTGCAAGGGATTCTGGGTAACAGAACCTGGTGGGAGGCAGTCAAGTCACCCCATCCTGGATTCCCCTGGGTGTCTAGTTTTCAAAAATGTATAGGTTTGCTAGGTTTCCCTAGGTGCCGGCAGAGGTAGGGTTCAAAAACTACAGCTAGGCACTTTGCCAAAAAAGGGTCATTTTTCACTGCGAAATTGAGGTGTGACCACGTTGCGTTTTGCGCCGTTTCCTGTCGCAGGCACTAGGCCGACCCACACAAGTGAGGTACCATTTTTCTCGTAAGACTTTGGGGGACGCGGGGTGGGTGGAAATTTGTGGATCCACGCAGATTCCAGAACTTTCCACCACAGAAATGTGGGGAAAATGTGTTTTTTTGGACAATTTTTTATGTTTGCAAGGGATTCTGGGTAACAGAACCTGGTGGGAGGCAGTCAAGTCACCCCATCCTGGATTCCCCTGGGTGTCTAGTTTTCAAAAATGTATAGGCTTGCTAGGTTTCCCTAGGTGCCGGCAGAGGTAGGGTTAAAAACTACAGCTAGGCACTTTGCCAAAAAAGGGTCATTTTTCACTGCGAAATTGAGGTGGGACCGCGTTGCGTTTTATGCCGTTTCCTGTCGCAGGCACTAGGCCGACCCACACAAGTGAGGTACCATTTTTCTCGTAAGACTTTGTGGAACGCCGGGTGGGTGGAAATTTGTGGATCCACGCAGATTCCAGAACTTTCCACCACAGAAATGTGGGGAAAATGTGTTTATTTTGACAATTTTTTATGTTTGCAAGGGATTCTGGGTAACAGAACCTGGTGGGAGGCAGTCAAGTCACCCCATCCTGGATTCCCCTGGGTGTCTAGTTTTCAAAAATGTATAGGTTTGCTAGGTTTCCCTAGGTGCCGGCAGAGCTAGGGTTCAAAAACTACAGCTAGGCACTTTGCCAAAAAAGGGTCATTTTTCACTGCGAAATTGAGGTGTGACCACGTTGCGTTTTGCGCCGTTTCCTGTCGCAGGCACTAGGCCGACCCACACAAGTGAGGTACCATTTTTCTCGTAAGACTTTGGGGAACGCGGGGTGGGTGGAAATTTGTGGATCCACGCAGATTCCAGAACTTTCCACCACAGAAATGTGGGGAAAATGTGGTTTTTTTGACAATTTTTTCTGTTTGCAAGGGATTCTGGGTAACAGAACTTGGTGGGAGGCAGTCAAGTCACCCCATCCTGGATTCCCCTGGGTGTCTAGTTTTCAAAAATGTATAGGTTTGCTAGGTTTCCCTAGGTGCCGGCAGAGCTAGGGTTCAAAAACTACAGCTAGGCACTTTGCCAAAAAAGGGTCATTTTTCACTGCGAAATTGAGGTGTGACCACGTTGCGTTTTGCGCCGTTTCCTGTCGCAGGCACTAGGCCGACCCACACAAGTGAGGTACCATTTTTCTCGTTAGACTTTGGGGAACGCGGGGTGGGTGGAAATTTGTGGATCCACGCAGATTCCAGAACTTTCCACCACAGAAATGTGGGGAAAATGTGATTTTTTTGACAATTTTTTTATGTTTGCAAGGGATTCTGGGTAACAGAACCTGATGGGAGGCAGTCAAGTCACCCCATCCTGGATTCCCCTGGGTGTCTAGTTTTCAAAAATGTATAGGTTTGCTAGGTTTCCCTAGGTGCCGGCAGAGCTAGGGTTCAAAAACTACACCTAGGCACTTTGCAAAAAAAGGGTAATTTTTCATTGTGAAAATGTGGTACGTCCACGTTGCATTTTGAGCCATTTCCTGTTGTGGGCACAAGGGCTACCCACACAAGTGAGGTACCATTTTTATCGGGAGACTTAGGGTAACACAGAATTGTAGAGCAACTGTTATTACCTATTGACTTTCGATGCATTTCTGCCTTCCAAATGAAAGACAATGTGTAAAAAATAAGTCATTTTGAAAAATGACCTATAATTCTCATGCTAGTATGGGTACTCCCAATTTCGGAAATGTGCAAATATCTACTGTTTC
Source organism: Calotriton arnoldi (assembly GCA_963921515.1). Lineage (NCBI taxonomy): Eukaryota > Metazoa > Chordata > Amphibia > Caudata > Salamandridae > Calotriton > Calotriton arnoldi. Next base: position 1,104,782 of record CAWUFW010006322.1, on the reverse strand, counting down.
TAAAATCTACATTTTGTTCCCATTTCAGAAATACATAGGTGTCTTTCATAACAATTTTTCCATGTATACATTTTCCCAAAATAATTGCTATATACCCGGTACTTAAAAAAAAATCATTGCAAGATGTTGCTCAATTATTGGCTCTGGGTTCGTCGGGTTCTTGGTGAACCTACAAGTCCTATATATCCCCACAACCAGAAAGGTCCAGCGGATATAACGGTATATTGCCTTCAAATAGCTGTCATAATTAGAAGAAGTTACAGGTGAAAACGTTGACACAAATGGCTGTTTTTTTCAACTAATTTTCAATTTTTCCTTTATTTAACTGTTAGTTTCTATAAGGAAAACTTTAAGGATCTACACAAATGACCCCTTGCTGAATTCAGAATTTTGTCTACTTTTCATAAATGTATGGCTTTCCAGGATCCATTATTGGTTTCATACCCATTTCTACCATTAACTGGAAGGAGGTTGAAAGCACAAAAAATAGCAAAAATAGGCTATGTCCCAGAAAAATGCCAAAACTGTGTAAAATTTTTTGGTTTTCTGACAAAAGTCTGTCATTCCCTAAAATCTGGGAAAATGGAGATTTCATCCCCACAAACCTTTTTTTGATACCATTTGCAGGGAAAAACCCAGACGCTTTTATATGCGGGACTTTTTTCCCATTTTTCCCCAAAAAACCAAAATATAGCTGTATTTTGGCTAAAATCTGGGACCCCTCCAGGGGAATCCACAAACCCTGGGTACCTTTAGAATCCCCATGATGTTGGAAGAAAAGGACGCAAATTTGGCGTGGATACCTTATGTGGTCCAAAAGTTACAGAGGCCTAATCGCGAACTACTACAAATAGCCAAAAAAGGGCTCAGCACTGGGGGGGAAAAGGCCCAGCAGTTAAGGGGTTAAAATATGTATGGTTACTGCTACTTTTTGTTAAAATGGAATGTGCTGGTTCATTGTTTACTGAATTACGTTTATGTCCGCTATTTTGTAATTTTTATTTTTTTCCTGTTTTTTTCATGTTGTGCCCTGTAATTTGAACATAACGCTTGCAAATTTAAAATATAGATACGATTGAAAAGACACGCAGCCTTTCTCATGCCCCCAGTTGTAAAAGGAAGTGAACCAAGAATGGTTCTTGACACATAGGTTGAAAGCCTAAAGCATGTGTTGTGCACATCAAAGTGACAATGTGGAAAGAAAGCAGGCTGGCTGGCTCTTTAGTCTGCAGAGATCTTATCATGCACTATACAGTCTCCACAGTAAATGGGCCCTAAACACTGTGAATCGCCCAAAATGACCATATGTTAAAGTGACCTGGACACTTTAATGGATGTTTTCTACTTTGAATTTCCCAGAAGAGAAACATTTTCGTTTCAAACTAATATGCCCAAAGGTGTTCTTTTCACTTTATTTCTAACTGTGTAATCATGCTTGCTTACAATAATATAGTATGTGTGCAAACAAACAAAATGGATATGTTCCGAAAAACTTCAGGGATAAATAAATTCAATAAATGTAATTTTAAGTTGTTCATTAAGGATAAAAGTATATTTGGGAGTTAATTTGCAAGAGTGCCTATGCCAACCAGGGAGGCCTTGAGGACAAATGACAGTACTTTCAGCAACTTCGTCCAAAACAAGACTTGCTAATGATATGAATGTATTTTTGATGAGTGCTTGAGTTCATGTTTTGTGGCTTGTAAATAACACACACAAATTTAATGAGGCGCAAATGTTATTTCAAAGCATTAGTACATGAAAGTCGGATCGTTTCCCTTCAACAATGCACATTATGAGTGCCACTTCATCTTTTGACATTGTTTGTGGTTCATGAATGGAAGCAAACAGCTTTGTTAAGAGATATATTGTTTGCATTAACCCCTTCACTGCTAGGCCTTTCCCCCCTGTGCTAAGCCTTTTTTTGGTTATTTGGGGTAGTTCGAGCTTAGGCCCCTGTAACTTTTTGACCACATAAGGTATCCACGCCAAATTTGCGTCCTTTTTTTCCAACATCATGGGGATTCTAAAGGTACCCAGGGTTTGTGGATTCCCCTGGAGGGGACCCAGAAATTAGCCAAAATACAGCTAAATTTTGGAATCCATGCAAGCCTTACCTCCCTGGAATCCCCCGGGTGTCTAGTTTTCAGAAATGTGTGGGTTTGGTAGGTTTCCCTAGGTGGCCGCCGAGCACAGGGCCAAAAACCCAGGTGAACCCCTTTGCAAAACCAGGTCGTTTTGTGATAGGCAATTTTGATGTCGCCTCAATACGTTTTGGGCCCTTGCCTGTTGCGGGTACTTGGGCCTCCCACACAAGTGAGGCACCATTTTTATCGGGAGACCTGGAGGAACACTGGGTGGTAGGAAATTTTGTGTCAGCCCGGTGATGCCACAACTTTCCCACAAAAAAATGTGTGAAAAAAGTGATTTATTCAGCTAAATTTGAGGTTTGGAGGGGATTCTGGGTAAGAAAACGTTGGGGGTTCCACGCAAGCCATACCTCCCTGGAATCCCCCGGGTGTCTAGTTTTCAGATATGTGTGGGTTTGGTAGGTTTCCCTAGGTGGCCGCCGAGCACGGGGCCAAAAACCCAGGTGACCCCCCCTTGCAAAACCAGGTCGTTTTGTGATAGGCAATTTTGATATCGCCTCAATACGTTTTGGGCCCTTGCCTGTCGCAGGTACTTGGGCCTCCCACACGAGTGAGGCAACATTTTTATCGAGAGACCTGGGGAAACGCTGGGTGGTAGGAAATTTGTGTCAGCCCGGTGATGCCACAACTTTCCCACAAAAAAATGTGTGGAAAAAGTGATTTTTTCAGCTAAATTTGAGGTTTGCAGGGGATTCTGGGTAAGAACGTTTTGGGGGATCCACACAAGCCATACCTCCCTGGAATCCCCAGGGTGTCTAGTTTTCAGAAATGTGTGGGTTTGGTAGGTTTCCTTAGCTGGCCGCCGAGCACGGGGCCAAAAACCCAGGTGAACTCCCTTGCAAAACCAGGTCGTTTTGTGATAGGCAATTTTGATGTCGCCTCAATACGTTTTGGGCCCTTGCCTGTCGCGGGTACTTGGGCCTCCCACATGAGTGAGGCACCATTTTTATCGAGAGACCTGGGGGATTGCTGGGTGGTAGGAAATTTGTGTCAGCCCAGTGATGCCACAACTTTCCCACACAAAAATGTGTGGAAAAAGTGATTTTTTCAGCTAAATGTGAGGTTTGCAGGGGATTCTGGGTAAGAAAAATTTGGGGGATCCATGCAAGCCATACCTCCCTATAATCCCCCGGGTTTCTAGTTGTCAAAAATGTATGGGTTTGGTAGGTTTTCCCAGCTGGCCGCCGAGCACGGGGCCAAAAACCCAGGTGACCCCCCTTGCAAAACCAGGCCATTTTGTGATAGGCAATTTTGATGTCGCCTCAATACGTTTTGGGCCCTTGCCCGTCGCGGGTACTTGGGCCTCCCACATGATTGAGGCACCATTTTTATCGGGAGACCTGGGGGAACGCTGGGTGGTAGGAAATTTGTGTCAGCCCGGTGATGCCACAACTTTCCCACACAAAAATGTGTGGAAAAAGTGATTTTTTCAGCTAAATTTGAGGTTTGCAGGGGATTCTGGGTAAGAACGTTTTGGGGGATCCACACAAGCCATACCTACCTGGAATCCCCCGGGTGTCTAGTTGCTGTGTAGAATGAAATTTGTGGATCCACGCAGATTCCAGAACTTTCCCACAACAGAATTGTGAGGAAAATGTGTGTTTTTTTAAAGAAGTTTGAGGTTTGCAAGGGATTCTGGGTAACAGAACCTGGTGAGAGCCAGACAAGTCACCCCATCCTGGATTCCCCTTGGTGTCTAGTTTTAAAAAATGGACAGGTTTGCTAGGTTTCCCTACGTGCCAGCTGCGCTAGGGCCCAAAATCCACAGGTAGGCACATTGCTAAAAAAAAGTCGGAGCCTAGTGGGCTTTCTGCCACCCTGGGGGGGAATCGGGGGAGGGGGGTTCGCCCCAATATGCCCCCAAGGGGGGCAGAATGACTGTGGCTATTTTTTGTGGGGGTGGGGGCATTGGTATGACCATTTTGGGCAGCCCCCACCCCCACGCATAAAAAAAGCCAGCGTAATCGCTGGCGCCTAGTGGGCTTTCTGCCCCCCCAGGGGGCAGATCAGGGGCACTGCCCCATCTGCCCTCCCGGGGGGCAGAAAGACTGGAATTTCTCTGGGGGTGGGGTGGGGGTATTGTCATGCCCATTTTGGGCAGCCCCTACCCCTACATGAATAAAAAAAAATCCCTGGTTTCAAGTGGGCTTTTTGCCCCTTGGGGGGGCAGATTGGGGGCTACAGCTCCCATCTGCCTCCGGGGGGGCAGAAAGACTGTCATTTTTGGGGGGGGTGGGGCATTGCCATGCCCGTTTTGGGCAGCCCCCACCCTAATTCAAATTGCCCAAAGAAAAATCCCTGGCATCTAGTGGGCTTTTTGCCCCCCCCGGGGGGGCAGATTGGGGGCTACTGCCCCATCTGCCCCCCAGGGGGGGCAGAAAGGCTCTAATTTTGGCAGGGGGTTGGGGGCATTGGCATGCCCATTTTGGGCAGCCCCTACCCTGATTAAAATTGCCCAAAAAAAAATCTCTGGCGTCTAGTGGGATTTCTGCCCCCGGCGGGGGAGATTGAGTGCTACTGCCCCCATATGCCCCCCAGGGGGGGCAGAAAGGCTGTAATGGTGGCGGGGGTGGGGGCATTGGCGTGTCCATTTCAGGCAGCCCCCACCCTAAAAACAAATGCGCATAAAAAATCCCTGGCGTTTAGTGGGCTTTCTGCCCCCCCGGGGGGGCAGAAAGGCTGTAATGGTGGTGGGGGGGTGGGGGCATTGGCAGCCCCCACCCAAATTATATATAGCAACGAAACGGGCATACCAATGCCCCCACCCCGCCACCATTACTGCCTTTCTGCCCCCCCGGGGGGGCAGAAAGCCCACTTGACGCCAGGGATTTTTTGTTGCCATATATAATCAGGGTGGGGGCTGCCCCCAGGGGGGCAGAAAGGCTGTAATGGTGGTGGGGGTGGGGGCATTGGTGTGCCCGTTTCGGGCAGCCCCCACCCTAAAAAAAATTGCTCAAAAAAAAATCCCTGGTGTTTAGTGGGCTTTCTGCCCCCCTGGGGGGGGGCAGAAAGGCTGTAATGGTGGTGGGGGTGGGGGCATTGGCATGCCCATTTCGGGCAGCCCCCACCCTAAAAACAAATGTGCCAAAAAAAATCCCTGGCGTTTAGTGGGCTTTCTGCCCCCCCGGGGGGGCAGATTTGGGGCTACTGCCCTGATCTGGCTGTAATGGTGGCGGGGGGGTGGGGGAATTGGCGTGCCCATTTCAGGCAGCCCACACCCTAAAAACAAATGCGCCAAATAAAGTTCCTGGCGTTTAGTGGGCTTTCTGCCCCCCCGGGGGCAGATTGGGGGCGACTGCCCCCAGCTACCCCCAAGGGGGGGCAGAAAGACTAAATTATGGCAATTTTTTTATGGGGGGAGCGAAGGCCCTTGCCCAAGGGGCCGCTCCCCACTCCCTGGTGTCTAGTGGGTGGATCCCTGCTTGGGGATTGCCCTCCTGGGGCGATCCCCAAGCAGAGATCCACTGGGGAGGGGTACCATTGGAAAGGGGAGATTCTCCCCTTTCCAATGATACCTCTCCCGTCTTTCTACATGCTCAGGGGGCTGAGATAGCCCCCTGAGCACGTAGAAAGTGAAACTGAAATGAGCCTAAAGGCTCATTTCAGTTTCGGTTTCAGTGAAATGACGTCAGCGCGACGTGCGCGCTGATCGTCATTTCACTGAAACAGGGGGGGGGGCCTCGGGAGCTGGGGAAGCTCTTCCCCAGCTCCCGAGGCTACAGGGGAGAAATAGAAATCCCTCTTTCCGGGGCCATGTGCCATGACGGCCGGGAGCCGTCGTGCGCACACGAGCACCGTTGCGCACAACGGCTCCCGGCCGTCGTGCGCATGAAAGGGGTTAAGAGATGTATTATGTACAACTACTGATTACAAACTATGCAGCCCTCCTTATGTGCGGTCCGTATGCAGACACACATTTATAGCATATCTAGTTTTAACAGACACCATATTTTTCGTATTTTACAGTGGCAGTGAGCAGCACTTTAAGCAGGACATCCCATGCCATTGACTCGTCTCCAGCCCTTCCATTATATTCAAAGTGGTAACATGGAATTTTTTATTTTACTAAAAAGCACCATAGTTTTCACCTTCAACATTGGCAGTGAGTTGCGTGTCAAGCAGGGTTTGCTGTTCCACCAACACTGCCCAGCCCTTCCAGTCTTTCCAACACACAATCTCACTCTACATAATCCAGTACACTCAAAACCACATAATTCCACTGTACACCATGCCACATAATTCGACTACACACATCCACTCCACACCACACATTTCTGCACTACACAATTCCACAACTAACAACTCCAATACAACCCACATAATCCCACTCAACACCACATACATCCACTCCACTCAATAACACATGGGTAAAAGACATTGTCATTTTCAATGCCAATAGCTCTAACTCTCACAACTACGAGACTTATTGGCATTGCACACAAAAAATTAAACTTTGCAACATGCCATATCATTCCACACCATAATACTACCCTGCACAATGCCACATAATACTACTCCAAACCATCCCACTTAATTCCACAGAATACCACACCATTCAATGCCACACAATTCTATACCACACAACATAATTGCACTCCACATAATGCCACTCAGCGTAGCAGAATTACACTCCACATAATTACACTCTACTCCGTAGCACATAGAGAAAAACATTGCCATTTACAATGCTAAATAGCTCTAACTCAAACAAATGCGAGACCTATTACATTTCCAATGCTTGTTATAAAGTTTTCGCTGGTAGATCTCCACGCTGATGCACAAATCGCTCACCCCGTCCAGATTACTGCCTTGCATTATGGGACCTGTAGTACTGAGCTTATCAAAAAACACAGAAAACTATTTTTTAAAAACACAAACTAGATGAGACCCTCACACATGGACATGGGGAACTTGAGAGCAGGTATTGCCTAACCTTTCAGTCTTACGTGGTAAGAGGAGTAGAGATTCTACTACATTGCAGCTTCTTCGAGCAATGCCCTCCATCAGCATCCACTACCCCCTCCATCAGCCACAGTGCAACTCCTTGTTTCCAAGCAATGGGGAGACGGCGTCTTGCGGTCCCTCTTTCAAGGCTTTATTAGGCCCCAGGGAAGCCCATCCCCCAAGACCAAATGCAATAAAAACAGGAGGGAAGGCACACAGCCCCCTTCCCCGAGTCTGATTAGGCCCTGGCGACCCCACCCTGGGGCCAAATTCCAATAAAAAGTGAAGGGGGCCACATTGCCCTATCGCAAGCCTTAAAAGCCCCTGAGACCCAATCCTGCAGGGCCGGAATTCAATTAGAAAGGGGAGGGGGCTCTGGATCCCTGCTCGCAGACCCTCATTAGGCCCCAGACACTACTCCCATGGGGCCAGATTGAACATACATGGGGAGTGGCGCGCACCCCACCTCCCCAAGCCTTCATAGGCCCCAGGAGCTCCATCCACCTGGGCTGCATGCTATTTAAAAGGGAAGGGGTGCCACAGGACCCCCCCACCGTGAGGCTTATTAGTCCCTGGGACTCCATCCTCCGTGCCCAAATTTCATAAAAAAGGGGAGGGGGACATGCAGCCCTCCTCCCTGAGCCTTCATAGGACTAGGGGACCCCATCAGTAGTATCTGCAGAGATTCAAACCGTAGATCTGTAACAGCTAACGTCTCAAATTTCTACCAAGAGTAAGTCACTCATTAGTACAGTTTATTTTGTGTTCTGTTGCAGGTAGTCCTTTGCCTTTTTTTTATTAAAGTAGCAGGACTTAAGTACCAGAATAAAAGAAAACAGACTTTATATTAGATTTTTAGTGGTCATCATTTTTGTTTAGTACAACATCAATAAAATATTATAGTAAGCCCGGGCGGAGCTGGCGTAGTGCCATTATGCGGAGTTCCACGGAGTTGGAAAAAAACTCAGTGGAACTCCACTCCACTCCGCTCCCCTCCACCCTCCCTAATTTAATTATTTTTTTTAAAAGGCACTTACCTGCTGTGGCGTCTCTGGGCTGCCTCCTCCTCGCCATGGTCTCTCTCTCCTCCTCGTCCTCGCCGTCCTCGTCACAGCAGGTAAGCTGCCTTTTTTAAAATAATTAAATTAGGGAGGGTGGAGGGGCCGGCTAACTCCGCTCGCCATGGAGTCGGAGTTTTGCCTGAACTCCATGTTCTCAATGGAGCGCGGAGTAGGCAAAACTCCATAAACTCTGCTGGCGGAGCGGAGTTCTCTGCCAGGGGTTATATTATAGTAGGTGATAGAAAAATGTATGCAGAACATTAACAACAATAAAGAAATTGGAAAATAAGTTTTCATCACTGTGACGCCAGTCAGGTTGTCACTTTCTCTTCACCCCATTAAAATTAATGTGGTAATGTTGTCTGCTGTCCATCCTTTCTCAAGAAAGAAAATTAATAACTACTAGCCTGTATACAGTAGGATGCAGTCAATCTTAGAGCAAACAAATACATAAGTCCACATGCCCAATGTTTTGCAGATGAATTCCAGGGGCCTAAAGTTTCTCGTGGGAGCGAGGCGGAGGTTGTGCCGAACAAGAGGGGTGTCTGAGTCACAGGTTTTCTATCTTTCACCATCTCCTTCCTTTCTTCCCTTTCTCACTTTCCCTCTCTTCCTCTGGGGCAAAATCTGATGGTGAAGAAGTCCAAGCCCTACCACCGCCGGCACAAGTTAAGTATTGAAAGTGCTTGCTACAGGCTTGGTGCCAGAAAACAATTATATATTGCACACCTTAGAACAAAGATCTCCTATAAATCTGTCCTAAACACCCAGAAGGTAAGTTCAAGTTTGAGCATGCCTGAGAAGGAAACACTGGGCACTTTTAGTAACATTCGTCTGTTACCAGGTCCTGCAACCAGGCTGGTACTTCTGATCTTCATGCAATAACACGGGTGGAGCATGTTAGGCCCTCTGCAGAGATAAATACCGTGGAGCTGTGTTTAGGGATTATGGGTACAGGTTCAGGGTGTGCATTGTGGGAAGGGGTACTCAGTAAAGGCATGTCACAACTGTACGGTAGTGAACCGCGTGACATCATGTTTGCCCTAGAGCTTGCTGTTCTCGAAATGAATAAAATGTTTTTGAGTGTTAAATATATATACCAAGGTGTATTGATGAATCAGTAGGCGTATGAGTGCCTGTATAGATGATTCAGTGGGTGTCTGACTAACTGTATAAGTGAGCGATTAGGTGATGTCACTGACCATGTCATGAGTGATGTAATATGTGAAGTCATAAGCAGTGCATTGCAGGGGCCAACTTATAGTTAGCTCAGCTAACTATAACTGCTGAATTTCACTGGTTTTTGTACGAGCGAAACTTGAGCCTAACTATAACGTCTCTGCAACCTTTGTTTGGAGAATAGCGAAGTACCAACTACTTTACTATTGCCTTACATATAATACAAAAACAGTTTTTATGTTTTGTTGCAGTTTTTAATCTACAGATTAACCTAGCAACATAACTACAAGCACTTACTTCAATGTACCAAACCAAAACCAAAACCAAGACACAAAACTTAATTTATTACTTACCTTTTGATATTATCTCCTACAACACAGATGCACCCTCTCCTACAACACAGATGCACCATTTCTCAGTTCTCACTTATACACGCTAAAAGACCACTTTATCTCTTTTGTAGTCAATTTTAAAATAAACATCAACCAAAGTGTAAAAGTACATACGGTGTCTCAATACTGTAAATCCGAAAACACAACATAAGAGCTATTTCTGTGCCTCTCTACCACGGTGTCACTAGTAGATTTAGTGTTTCAGTCCTTTCTACTTAGATGTGTAAGATTTAAATTTTGAGAAACATTGCATATAAAAATCTGCACATTAATCTGTATCACAGAATATAGCTCACTAATTCTTCTGAGTACATGCAAACGGTGTGTGAAAGGTTACATATATAATTCACCAGATGGTTCTAGAAGAGTACATATTTCTCACTAAAACTTGTAAATGGATATGTTTGTGGTTGAGTACAACAATACTCCCTGGATGATTCGATGAGTGCATAGATAGTGCCAAGGTGATTCCCTCAGAATATAGGTAGTCCCTAGATGATTCCCTGAGTATGTAGGAACTACATCGGTGGTTCCATATCTGCAAAGTTAGTGCCTATGTATTCACATAACTATATTGCTACTATCTGGGTGCTGGATGAGTGCATGAGGACTGCCTGAATGATTAGATAAGTGCATAACTAATGCCTCAATGATTCCATACATGCATAGATTGTGGTTGGATGATTAAATGAGTGCTACTCTAGTTCCTGGGTGATACCAGAACTACATGTGCAGTATATACGAGTTTTATTAAGTGCATGCATAGTGCGTATGTCATTTTTTAAGTGCATACATAGCACCCGGCAGATTGCATGAGTGCATGAGAAGTGTTTGAGTGATTGAATGAGTACATGACTGATGCCCATGTGTGTTTGTTTAATTGAACAGGTAGTACCGGGGTGATTACAAAACTACATGCGTATTTCCTGGATAATTGAATTGTAGAAGCCATCTTTCTTATATGATACCAAATGCTTGAAGCTTCAGACCCTGTTAAGTTGACATAAAAATCACTGCACAAAATGCTTGTACTTTTCCATTTGCTTCAGAGACACAGTTTTTGTAACGCAAGGCTTGCTCAAGAAAAATACGTGACAGGGAAGATGCTCACGTAGACACAGACATTTCAGCATAGCACATTTCGCAATATGTCTGGTCCTTTCTATTATGTTGCAATAATTAACTGGGAAGGTACCAAGGCTGATAGATTACATTACAGTGGAAAGTCCCCAAAGCTGCCCACTTGGGACACGTGGTCAGCAACAGTATATTTCGGACCTTAAAAGGTATAGCACAATCTAGGCCTTTGCTAATTGGTCAAATAGATAGGGCTTAATTTGTGCTATGTATGTGATGATGATGCATCCTTTTTGGTTTTGGCCTATAAAAGCTGTCACCAATGTCACATCTTTGGGCATTCAGTGGCTATACAGTCTGCCTCCGTGCAGCACGTTTCTTTGCATTGTTTGTTGTTCCCCAATAAATATTGCTATCTAATGTGCTGACAGAAATTTGTATCCTTGGTATTATTTCTTATTTCTTCTGTTCAGCTCCCACATTTGGTGAGAGAATGCGATTCCGGAATGCATGTCTTCTGCTGCGGCGGGCTGCTGCCTTCCCCTTCGAGCGGAGGTCTGAGGTCCAACAGCGACGCTTCCCTGCCTTCGAGGTCTCTCTTTCTTCCTCCGCTCTGGGCTGGATGCTGCGGCTAGCCGTGAGTAGTTGTCACATCTCTGGGCTTGCTTCCTGTTTCCCCACGTTCTCTCGGCACATACTGATGGCTTTGTGAGCCAGCTTTGATGGCTGGTGTGCCTATTGTCGTGTGTTCTTTCTCCTTCTGCCTCACTCTCCTCCTCGTGGTTGGATTTTTTTTTTGGCATGGAGTGGTCTGTGTCTTTTTTGGTTTGTCGCCACGCTGTCACTGACGGCTCTGTTGGTGGCTGTGTCTCTCTCTGGTGTGCACTTCTGGCGCTGGGCCAGTGTTGCACCATCTTGTTGCCTCTATCCTCTGAGGGACACAGTTGCGGTCTCCTTGCGTATTTCCCTTGCGTTGTTCCTGGCGGTGGGCCAGTTACAAGGGGGAGGAGTGTTTGTTTTGATCTCGGTTTTGAGTTTCCTTTCATGTGTATCCTCTGATTGTGCTGTCCTCTGTTTTATTCCCTCTCTTTTTCCGTCTGCTGTTGTTGCCACTGGGTGACCGTTGGGTCACGGGCCCCATTGATTTTGCGGTCCCTTGGGCCTTGGCCATCTGCTGCTGACCTTCGCTTCCAGGCCCCCCCTATGAAAGGGCGGGTTTCTGCCTCCAGACCCTGTTTCAGCCTGCAGTGACACTCTGAGGACGGTTCAGAGTGGGCGAAATGCTGCTCCTCCTGCCTTCGGTAACTCTCATAGCGGGGGGGGTGGACGCTCCACTCAGCACTGGCTGGTCAACTCCTTGGTAAGATTTTTTCTGCTATTTTATATTTTTTCTCCGTTCACTTCACCTGCTGCCTTTGTCTCCACAGTGGCTCTGTGTATTCTTTTTACTGCCCTGTGCGTGGGCAATTTTTGCCAAGCTTTCTTTTCTGGTCCACAGGGGACCTGCATCTGTTTGTTCCTGAGGGGACAGAAAAGGGAAGATTAGGGTGCCATCGCAGCTAGAGCACCCCTATTGGCTAGCCAGAGATCTGAGGGAACTCAGTCAAGAGTGGGCTGACGAGCCCCTTTAGGTCCTTGGTTGGAGGGACTGGTGGAGGGTGGGTGTTTAGCATCCCCTCCAGATTTACATATTAGTTATAGGTGTGAACTGTTTGCAGCTGGTGCTTCATTCAGAATTTAGATTAGTGTTACATTTCTGTTTCTAGGCAGCCAGTGGCGCTCCAACCAGACTGATAGGTCTGGGGACCCTGCTCGGTGGGAGCAGGGTCAGGAGGATTCGGTGGGAATTCTCGGAAGTGGGCTCGCAGTTTGAGCACACCCAGCGTCGCGAGGGGTTGTAACTGCTGATACTCCCCTGGTATTCTCTCGCTGTCTATGATTCAGGGTTCACCTCGCTCCTTGATGATGTGCTTTGTACTTGGATTATACTTGCTGCACTGTCACCTTCACCACTGGGGTTCGGCGAGGGCAAAAATTTGCATTTGTTCCTTGACCATGCACTAACTCCCTGAAACTAGGCAGCCAAAGACTACTAATGTTTCAAGGAGGGTGCAATTCTGCAGTTTCCTGTCTTGCCTGCGGACACTCACTGAGGCTCCAGGGGTGGAAGGTGTAGGATGCTGAGAGAAGGAGGGAGGGTGAACGCCTTGTTTCAAACAGGGGAGGGATACGTAATTTATTGTTTTCCTTGATTTGCATTAATAGGTTTCTTGAGTTTTATGATTTTTGTTGTCAATACCAGTGTTAATCAGTTATCAAATTTGACTGTACATCTACATTTTTGAATGATCTGACTTTGACACAATGACACCAATTTATGTTGCCATTTTCATACAATAATGCTGCTAGACTGCTCAAATAGACACTTTCACATTGTTTTTATATTGCACATTACCCTATGTTTGTGCACTGCTACTGATGAAATGACAGATTCCAGCTCTCCTTATGATTACACTCATTACACTGCCACTATTTTGGGATTAGATAACAGGTGCTTGGGTAGCTTCGCACCACCTAGGGATAGACACCGGCTATTTGTGTTATATGTGTGTGCCTGTGTAAGTGCAGAAATTACCTGTTTTTGTCTCACCATTTATGTGATTCTACAAATTTCGTTCAGCTGCACCTCTGTGGGTCTACGTGGCCCAAGGAGAAAGGAAGGGGACGAAATATCTTACTCTACCTCTGTCTCTTTTCTTCCTATCTATGAATATTTTCGGTGAACTTGTAGCAAATGCCATTTCATGTCGCGTTGTCTGATGATGGGCGCTTGCTCTGCTTCATTTAACAATGCGCAGCTGGCTGTTTGATCGCTGCATGATTAGTTGAACGTATCTGTTATCCGTCCCCCACACCTCAGAAATGGGCAGCCAGAAATAGTCTGCTGGCTACCTTCGGTGTCACTGTATCGAAGTGTGTCTGTAAGTTTGTCTACTGCAATAGGGACAGATGACTCCTTCCCACATACACTTACGAAGAGTAATAAGTGGGGAGCGAGTGACCTACAAGTAACACAACTGCATTGCTTTTTCCTATCTTTTGAAAATGGGGGATACAAATATGACAAAGGACTGAATATTGTGTTTTGTTTAGATTACTATATGTTTCCTGTGACCGTGATTATTCTCCTGGAAGGAGGGGAATGGAAGATTACGGTGTGGAACTAGTTTTTGGGAAGTTGTAGCCGGAGAGCAGTTGGCTCTGGTGCACTGCCTCCTGCTGGACACCAAGGGTGGTCTCCAGATGTGAATAGGTGTCCACCTACTCACAACAAGGAGGGTGTTGGTGTTGCATTGCATTATATGCATTCATTTGAAGTACTGTTATTGTATTGTATGCATTTATTTGAAGTGCTTTTATTTTTGATATGCTGTCTTTGATTGTCACAATGTATTGTGATTCATTGAGATTCTTGGTATTTTGCGACTGACCTTTCATATGCTAATTATATGTCAAATGACTGATTACCAGTCCACCTGTTGTTTTTCCATGGCCAGTATAACTGGAACTGTTGGAATGGGGAGGTTCAGGCTCCCCAGTAGCAACGAAGCAAGGGTAAAGATGCAGTGTGACATATTTTAAAGAGCAGATGTAAAGGAGTGGCTAATTTGCTGCCTTTTGAACACGAATACATGCATTCTAATTCCGGCGCCGCAGTTAGCCATTGTGTGATTCACAGGCCTCCCTATATTTGCAGCGCAAGGTGCTCGTCCCCTTACTGGGTTTGTGCAACATAAATATACCAGTACGTGGTAACATTATTAATGATGTGAACGACCAGTAGACGTAAATATATCCAGTGTTGCATCTTAATTTCTAGTAATGTACTTTTGATATTTATTCTGATAAAAAGTTTTGTTTTAGACAAACACATATTGATCCCGATATCATAGAAATGCATATTGTCACCCAGTTAGTGGACCGATGGAGCCACATAGCGTTTCATTCCTTTCCGTGCAGTTGTCTGTTTTTATGCAAAAGGCCTGCGATTTTAAATAAAAAGAATAGTTTTTACTTAAGGTAGCTCGTGGGTTTGCGATTTTGGTACAGAAGTTTGTACCTAACTGGGCAGGTCACTGATCCGAATTTCGGGCAGGCCCACTCCGCCTATCATCCGTCAGGGGTTATCAACAGTATCAACAGCCCCGTTATCTTAAAATAAACACATCCCTTCAGTTAGATTAATGTATGTGAGTGAGAACGCTTCTCCTGTGTGAGGAAGTGGGGGGCGCGCTGAAGTGTGTTTACCCTTACAGTACAAAGTAAATGTGTTTTTAGAAAGGATACATCTGCCCATGCCAAACACATATTTATGCCCTGGCATTCTCTACCACAGGGGCACAACAGACCGAGCTGTCCCATGATGAACAGACCTTTTGCAAATTTCTCGCGCACAAACTCATAAATGGGGAAGTTAACGAAATAGAACTTTCGACAGGATGTTTCAAATACTGCTTCTCTTGTAACAATGGGACAGGAAGCAGCCTATGGCTTCCAAGTTCCATAGAAAATGAGCTGTTAAAATAATGCACAGAAAGGGCGCAAGGAGAACTGACCTCTCTTGAGACACTTAACATCCCTGATCATTTCGTAGAGTAAAAAGAATAGTTACTGAGAAATTTCTAAACAACACACTACAACAGTTTTTTGTGGGTATGAACAGAATAGGTTAAAAAATAAAAAAAGGAGTTTCTTTTCTAACATTTTCATTTTCAGATGCAAGAACGTCGGAGACAAGATGTTTGTTTCTTGTACGTGTCTGTTTTATGTGTTGTCTTGTTTCCTGGTATGTGTCTTGTCAATTGACATTGTAAGGGCCAGAGTAATGGCGTCTCAAGGCCCCGTCTCGCCCCTATCTCACAGGAGTACATTACAACAGGAGACATTTGTTGTCAGGTAGCAAGAGTGCCCTGCACAGCATTACTATCAGGATAACAGTCTGCAGCAGAAGTGTTAAAGATAGTGTTGTACAGTTCTTCGAGTTCAAAGTGTATTTCATGAACATGCAGAGCTGTTTCATTTCTGTACATCAGGTTATTTCAGTGCATTGATAGGTATTGTCCCTGTTTCAAGTGCTGTTTTTTTAACAGTGTGCATTTGAACATATTGGCTATCTCCCAACAATGGCAACAGTGCCAGTATTGAGCTAAAAGATGAATGATCTGTGTGGCCTGGGTTCCCATTATTCAGAAAGATGTTGCAAGTTGCTAAGATGAAAATGAAATGCCCAGGATCACACAATTAGGTCATGTTAGATGGCTGGCTTGTTTTCCCCATTTCTCACTCCACAGACCACCACCTAACATATAACACCGCCATCCTCACAAGCACATATAGAATAGCACTAGGTATATTGAGTTATTGAAGGGTTTTGCCTAATTAAATGGAGCAAGGAGAAGTACTATTTTATGTATGTGTCTAAAATAAATAATGTGTATGTATAATAATGTTGTTCATTTCTAGGTTCTTCAGAGTTGCAGTAAATATTATTATAACGAATTACATTGTAAGGTGGTATGCGCTAAAATGCATTGTAATGCAGTGCATTCACCAGGGCCTACAAAGGATATGCCAATGCAGTAGGATAGTGTGCATTGAATAACTGTGCTTCGTATTATGATGTTTTAAGGATACAATGTGTACAGATTTAATATGTTTTTTAATATACAGGTGCAGTCTTAAGGGGTGTTTGCAAATAGGTGTCCTGTAACAAAAACCACTTGTCCCTTTTGTGCCATGTAATGCGGTGACAAATTATGGCAGCAATCTCATTAAGACCTCTGAAATAGCCTTTCTGATTATGCCAGGGCTCCTTCCATAGTAGGGTTTGAATACTAACAATTCCCTTATGTTGGCACATTTCCGCAGATCTACATACAGGGGCTGAAGGTAATGGTAAGAAACAGTTCCAGGGCTGAAATGCCCTTTTGAGTCTGTGCAAACTTACTAACTTGCATGTTTTAAGGGTTTTCACCAACTCTTCTCTAATATTTTCCCATGCTGAGAAAGGTTGGATATTTACTCCTGACAATGGCAGACATAAAACTTCTTCCAGGGTTGGAAAAAAAGTGGATGGAGGAGAAGTGAACTTGCAAACACTCAGATTTTCGCCTGAGCAGATCTACACCTGCATATTTGCTCATGCTTAAATGCAGTTCACAAATATTTTCTAGGAGTACTATTTCTTGGCCTATTTCTGTAAAGTGTTGTGAATATCTGCACTTAATCCAAGGACGTGGGTGCACCTTATTTCATAATTTGGCCCCTAATTAGGTCTGGCGTTAACAATGACCTTCTGTGTTTATTAAAATGTTGTCTCTCTCCCACTCGGCTAGCTTCACTGTGAGTGACAGCATTCTGTTCTTTCACAAGGAGCATATCGACACACAGTTGTTTTATTCAGTGCCAGGAACTACTGTGCAATGTGTGCTTTTTGAGACAAAAACAATTTTTGCTTTTGCCAATGTTTGTCATGATGGTGAGGGCCCAGCAGCTCCCACACCAATAAGGTTTTACAAAGATGATGCCAAAACAAGTGACGCATTGACAAAGCCAAAAGGCTGACCAACGATTTCAGACCTCCTGGCTTTACCAATGCTTGTTTATTTTTATGTTGCAAAGAAATGGTACCTACATTTTTTCAGTAGTTTAGCGAAATGTTTTTTGCATTTTTTTGTGAACATTTTATTTTGAAAGCAAAGAATAATAAATCTTGCTTTCCAGCTTCTGCAAATATTTGCATCTAATCAGAGAGCATTCTGGGAGCAGTATACATAGCCTTACATTGCTAACTATTGAAAACGTGTGTACACATTTTTATACTCTATCAACTGTCAGTAGTGCAGTCTGAGCTTACAACATTTACTTAGAGCGCTCACCCTGATTATAAAGCCTTTGCGTTAGTGAACTATAAATACCAGTTTGACAAGCATTCACACATGGATACAGAAATTACCTTTACTGCAGACAATGCCTTTTCCTGATCCATTATGTGGTACTGTGAACTGGCAGCCAAAGGGTTTGTGCTGTAGGGGATTGGGCCTACTCGTCCCAAGGACAAAATACACATGAAAACTTGTTGCCCTTGAGCCCAAACAATATGTCCACATCCCTGGGCACAGTTTGACAACTATAAGTATTTTGATTCCAAAAGGTGTTACTGTGACAGAGATTTTCATCTGTGTTTGCTGTTGGAACAAGCTATAGTACAATGTTTTAATTCTTCTTTTGCTTTTGGAGATAATGGATTTCTTTTTAAAGTTTTGTACAGGGATGCCAATATAATTTTTAGGTTTTTTCCTTCATTCCCATACAGAGTGTAATAGGTTTCCTGTTTTCGAAATGTTTGCATGCATTTGCTTAATGATAGACGTTTTTCACCCTCTCATATCTGGTTAGAAAGCTCCACTGGTGCAAATGTGTTCTATAATTCTGACAATTTGGCCCACACATTGCGCCACTACTGATTTCTCACCTAGCAATGGGTGATAGACAGGGAGTGTTTGACAAAGAATAGTCCAAGTGTGCTAGCCACAGATAAGTATGCAAATGTTCAACGTGATTTAAGAGACACACCTTTCCCCGATGGAGATATAGCTCTAATTCTGGTTCATGCTTCAGCAACAACACAGGCTCACTGCAAAAAAAATAAAGAAAAATAAAAATAATTCTTACACAGTGGGCACGGCTAGAAAAGGACTGGGAGGGGGCAAGATTAACGACATCCAAAAGTGCTCAAGCAGCAGAACTTGTTGCTTTAACAGGAGCATGAAGACTGGCTGAAGGAAGAATAGTGAACATCTACACAGGCAGCTATAATGCTTTCGGGGTAGCCCCTGATTTTGGCCAGCTGTGGGCCATGAGGGGATTCCTCACCTCAGCTGGCCAATAAATTCAGCATGCACCATTAATAGCACAACTATTGCAAGGCCTGTTGCTACCAAAGAGAGTTTCAATTGTAGAATGTGCTGCACACACCACCTCCAAGGACTATGTATCAAGAGGTAGAGATTCATTGATGCAGAAGTAAAAAAGGCATAGCATTAACTTGTTGTGAGAACACAATGGGTCAAACTAGCTTCTACTCCAAATGATATCATGATATAAAGATAAAGGATGATGATATGCACTATGACACAAAGTATATTACTCAAAGGGATGGGGTGGCAGAACAGGAAGAATGAAAAAGGGGAGGATATAGGCAGACAGAAGAGGGAATATGGATAGGCCCAAATGGAAGGATATGTTTACCAACGATAATGTAGGACTTGATGGAATGATAAGGCTGTATTCCTGATGCTTGTACAACGGTAACTTCGGAAAGGGTACTTCCACTGCCCCCGGCCACTTCCCTTCCCCACATGAAATGAATTTCATCAACATGCCCCTCTACTCAAAAGTACAAGTACGTGTTGGTTATTGTGTGGATGTTCAGCACATGTACTGAGGTATACCCATCCAGGTACTGCAATGCACAAACTGTTGCCAAATACCTCCTGAAAGAGTTCATTCCACGCTTTTAAGTGTCTATGCTTTTGGGTTCTGACAATGAACTGGCGTTCATCTCACATGTGATTGAGGGGTTGTGCAAGGGGCTAGAAGCTACACGGAAACTACATTGTGCCTATCATCCACCAGCAGCGTGCGTTGTTGAGAGAAAGAACGGAGTGTTGAAATAAGATAGGGAAGATTCGTGCATCCGCTAAGCTGACCTGGATTGATGTACTACCACTTGCTCTGTTGTCCATGAGAAGCACCTCAGACAGAGTGACAAAGCACAGCCCACATGAAACTCCGCAGTAACTCCGCCGCCACCACAGGAGTCTCCAGTGACTTCCCCTGCATCACATCAAGGACAGCCTCGTTACAACATGTGTTCCACGAAAAGTACCAAATGAGAATAGTATCCCAAGCTCATCCTGAAGGGTTGCGCGTGCTGCACACAGCAGAGGAAGTAAGTGTGTGTGAGCGGGCCCCAATGATACATCAACTAAAGATGTCTGGAACATCAATGCCCCAACCCCTCGGTCTACAAGTTGTGACAACGAGCCATCTTTACCTTCTTCATCACTTTGTTTTCTTCATATTGAAAGTGCCTAGGTAATAGAAGTGCTTGTAACCTCTCAAATTACTTGAAGACAGGCACCAACAGTTACTTTTCTGTTTACAGGTATGATCACTGAGGCTCTGCATTATTCCTCAGCAAACTTTTGAAGAGAGTGAAAGTGCAACAGAAGATAAGACATTCTTCCAACTAGTCACACTAGCCACACGTACCAACGGCTGGAACAATGCCTCAAGACTTTCGGAACAATAAGAGAATATGGCCATGGGTGCTACTAGCAATATTATCCCCCATTGCTGCCGTTATAATGACTACGCTCTTTATAGTGTATTGTGCTCACACTGCCATACCTAGCACTGGCAGTGAGATACTGCTTAAATGACAGAGAGATATTGTACCAAAATGAATAAATAGAATAGATAGACTCACCTGGAAGTTCCATTGCCAATGTTACAGACCACAACATTTAGAAATAGCATTAGGAAAGGTTTGGTAAAGTACACACCACAAATATAATTAAGTATTGACTAGGTGTTATAGGACACAAATTGCAAAGAATACAACAGAAAGGGAACATATTGCGAAAGGGCACCAATGATAGTGCTGGGTAGCAGTGGGAGTGTTAGTTCTCAGAGGTTTGCAAAGTTCAGAGTAGTGGGTTGCACTATGGTCAGGATAATTGCATTAACTGGGCACAGTACAACTGTACTAGTTTCAACACCCTGCCTACTAAGGGGTTATTTTGAGGTACCAACATGATGCTGGGGAGGCCCTGCGAGTAAGATGTAGTGATTTGGTATCAGATGGGGCAATGTAGAAGCCATCTTTCTTATATGATACCAAATGCTTGAAGCTTCAGACCCTGTTAAGTTGACATAAAAATCACTGCACAAAATGCTTGTACTTTTCCATTTGCTTCAGAGACACAGCTTTTGTAACGCAAGGCTTGCTCAAGAAAAATACGTGACAGGGAAGATGCTTACGTAGACACAGACATTTCAGCATAGCACATTTCGCAATATGTCTGGTCCTTTCTATTATGTTGCAATAATTAACTGGGAAGGTACCAAGGCTGATAGATTACATTACAGTGGAAAGTCCCCAAAGCTGCCCACTTGGGACACGTGGTCAGCAACAGTATATTTCGGACCTTAAAAGGTATAGCACAATCTAGGCCTTTGCTAATTGGTCAAATAGATAGGGCTTAATTTGTGCTACGTATGTGATGATGCTGCATCCTTTTTGGTTTTGGCCTATAAAAGCTGTCACCAACGTCACATCTTTGGGCATTCAGTGGCTATACAGTCTGCCTCCGTGCCGCACGTTTCTTTGCATTGTTTGTTGTTCCCCAATAAATATTGCTATCTAATGTGCTGACAGAAATTTGTATTCTTGGTATTATTTCTTATTTCTTCTGTTCAGCAGAATGACTGCATCAGTAGTGCCTGGCTGATTACATGAGTGCATGCCTAATGTCTGAGTAATTGTATAAGTCCATTGTTAAAGCTTGAGTGATTGGATAAAAGCAAGTGTGCTGCTGTGGTGATTATAGTGCAAGAGTATTACCTCAGTAATTGGATGAGAACATAGATACTGAATGGTGATAGATTCAATGCAATGGTACTTCCGGCGTAATTGTATGAGTGCATGACTAGTACCTGAGTGTTTGGATGAGTGTATGGGTTGTGCCTCAGTATTTGGAAGAGTGCATGGGTTATAAGTGAGTGTTTGAATAACTGCATAGGTAGAGCTTTGGTGACTGTATATGTAAATGGTTAGTGTCTGGGTGATTGAATGAATGCATGGGTGTTGCCTGCGTAGTTCAATGAGTACATAATTAGTGCCTCCATGATTAGAAGAGTGCATGTGTAGTGCCTGGGTGATGGAATAAGTGCGTACATAGTGCATGAGTGATTCAATAACTCCTGAGTAGTGGCTGAGTGATTGGATGAGTGCCTATGTAATGCTTGGGTGACTGTAAAGTATCTCCATTGCTGTTGCATACATAACAGTTGTGATTATATCTGTAACTCATTGTTTAATGCCTTCTGTCAGTATCACATTATCTGTTTTAGTGTATCTATCCTTTTCTAATGACCGACGTGTCAGAAAAGTCTAGATATCACACTTCATATATAATTGGATACATGCCTCTCTACAAGCATACATTGCTCTGCTACTCAGTAGTCACAAGCATCAGAAAGTTTCTAAAACTAAAAACAACAAATCCCACTTTTTCAAAGCACAAAACCTTTTCTTAATGACATACCTACATCATTTCTCAAATTTTTCTTGTGTGTTTAAAACATATATTCAGCATTTCTCAAAGAAAAGTTAAATGCTAAATAAAGGTAGCACAAGAACTCTCAACAGACATTCTGCACTATAAACTCTCCTCAATTTTAAACAGAGCATCTTTAAAGAAATACACCACCCTCACCACATACATCAAATTTTCATTAGCCTTAAAGAACATAGATCATCATGTTAACATATATGTGGTTCCATAATTGATATACATCTTCAAGCCATCTTTCAAAAAATATATAGTTCTCTACATCTTTAAATAAACTCAAGAGTCCCACCGTGCATATAACTATCTGCAGCCACACAAAAAATATCACACCATCTAAGCATATGCAAACCACTCATATAAGTAAAAAAACACTTGACAAACACTTCTTAATACATACCTAACAAATATTGCTACTTTATAATACATATACAGGCGCAGAACAGCTTCTTATGTTTTACTTGTGACTACACAACTCCTGTTTAAATAATGTGAACAAAAGTACTACAACTTCCAGAATGCATATAACATAGATGTATCTATTCTACACATGATGCTTAGGGCCCCATCAAACTAACAACCGGTCGCAAACGGGCAGATTCTCTGAATCTGCCCCTTTGCGACCGGTATTTTTGCATTTGGGATGCATCATCCCAAATGCAAAAATCGCAAATTGCGATTGCATTTAAGGAATCGCAAATTGCGATTCCTTAAATGCAATGCTAGAAGCAATTTAAAATAGCGATTTCGCTATTAGGGGTCGCAAATTAACGAGAAAAAAAACTGGTCGGTAATTTGCAAAAACTTTGAAAAATGCACTAAAGTGCATTTTTCAAAGTTACATGTTACACACACAAAGGGCATGTGTGTGCGCAACATGGGTGCACATTACAATTTCAGGGGTGCAACAGGGTGTCCTTTTGACACCCTTGCACCCTTGAAATTGCATGCGCAATTTGCGAGTACCTAATGGGTACTCGCAAATTGCGCATGCAATTCCTATTCATTCCTATGGGCCTGCAGGCCCATAGGAATGAATGGGAAGCCATTCCTTAATTGCGACTCGCAATTTGCGAGTCGCAATTAAGGAATTTGTAGGAATCGCTATTTTTTTATCGATTCCTACATGCATTGGCTTTTACAATTCCTTATTAGCGAATCCTTATTTTTCGCTAATAAGGGATCGCAAATGGCATTTTTGATGCATGTGCCAGTTAGACATTTAAAACATTCTTAGTGTATTCTATAAGCTACACAATGGAATAAAGGGGCACTAATTCATTTTTCTCTTACTTCCCAAAACATTTTGTACTAACATCTTAACCACATACCCTCTAATAGATACAGTTCATCTCATATATTTTTTCATATCACTGTGATACTCTTTTTTATCCAACTCCCATATACAACTTCACTTCTAATGTAATTTTTCTTAAATAACTAAAAGGTTATGTACATACCAGTGAATTGAGTTTGTAGATTATATTGTTGTTTTAGCTCTTTTTCTAAATAGTTTTGACACAGTTAGGATTTGTAAAAACTATGCACAAGAATGGTACACCACTCTCGTACAAAGCAAGCATAAAATGGCAACCTCTTCAACTTTCCACTCTATGATCATGAGAAAGGCAGCAAATGAAATCATGTCTTTCATTTTAGACTATTCTATCTCCACTTGTGAATGTTTAGCATCTGTTAACCCTTTCCATCTCTTTCAAAACAAGGTTCCTGTCCCCGTATGTTCGTGATTTATTTGCAATGATCGCATAGCAATCGCGGAAAAAAACAGGAGTCCAAACCAAGATTTAGCTTAAGTTTTTTTTAAATTTGGATACTGCACAACAGTTTATTACATAGCCCTCAATTGGAAATGAAAGTTTATCATTACTTAAATTATGTCATAACTCCTCAACTTAAAAAAAAATCTGTCTCTTTAACACCCTGCAACTCCAATACACTCTTAGCTCAATATATCTAGCAACCTAGTGGACAAGTAGGTCACAAGTTCACAGCACATTCTAGAAGGAACATGCTACTTCCAAATGAGATACAGCAGATGTGGTTTACTGCACAGATTAAGAAGCATATCCATGTCTGTATTACATTCCTTTTTTTAAACAACAGCCAATAATAGGACTTCTTACTAATGCATCCAACATACTACCTAATTTTATACACTTACTTACTGACAACATCCAATGAAATATATATTTTTTATAAAAAAAGAAAACACCTCCATTTTAACTGCTTTTCATTTGGAAAACTACCTCATTCAGCTCCAGCCTTCTCCTGACTTCTATTGCTCCTTCAGTTCAAAATGAGTGTGGATTGTTGGCCGCAGCTATGTCTAGTGGGGTAAAGAGGCTGCAAAAAAGAGAGGTATTGACAGGGACTTGGGTTTGCCAAATGTGGAGATTACTTGTTTTGGCCAGAGAGGGTTAAAGTTTTATCAGTTGCTGACTTTGGTTAAAACCATTGTGGATTGCCGAGTTCCTCTTCTCATGATTGTGCACTGTGGTAGCAATGACCTAGACACATTGACTGGGCTAGAGCTGGAAATCCTAATGAAAGATACCTTTGCAGAACTGATGTCACTTTTCCCTCACACTGTCTTGGTGTACTCTAATATATGCCAAACACAGAAATGGAAGTGGTCAAATCAATTCTGTCCACAGATTGAGAAAGCCAGGAAATGTAATAAAATGGCTTCTACATTCCTTGGAGACCATTGCATGCGCTGTATCTATAACAACAATCTACGTTTTGACATGCGTGGAATTGATAGAAATGATGGAGTGCACTTTACAGACGAAGGCAACAGGGTGTTTCTAAGCAACCTGAAACTCTGCATCCGGTCTTATATGTAGCTGTCATATACACACAATCAACACAAAGGCTCTTGTCAGAGCCACCCTAGTACCTGAAATAGTGTTAATTTTCTTTATAAAGATCGTTTTTTTTTAGTTTTTTTGGGTATCATTTGCGACGACGTCACGATCGCCGCGAATACATTGCAAAATCACAAAGCAAAAGCCAACAGCACATCTAAAAATATTAACTAAAAATATCCATTGTAAACATTACACTACACATATTAGTATAAACATGCTTCTTTGAAAACATGTTAAAACTCATGTTTTTGTACTAAGGGCCTGAGTACAATATTGGTTGGAAACTAAACCGCCCGACTCCTTGTCGGATTCAGTTCCGACTGACTCACGGTTGGCGGGTCCTCCCGATTATGATGCTTTCGAACACCGTTCAGAAGGACTCCCATTGACTTCAATGGAAGCATGTGTTCCGACCAACAACCCAGGCTCCTACGGGGAAAATGGGTGTCTGCGGAAAACCATGCACCCTGTGGCAGGCACCCCACGGTGCCCGCCACACGGTGCCTGGTTCACAGGGGGGTCCCTTGCGTACCCCTTCAGCCCCAAACCGGAGGACACAGGATGAAGGGGGGCCTGCTAGGGGCCCCAAAATCAGCTTCTGACAGCGTTTTTGTGTCGGACAGACCGAGTCGGAAAGGCTGTCGGAATCCGACATCGTAATCGGTCGGTCTGAAACGCTGTCCGTAGAGCTGTACGAATTGGCTTCGACCGACTCGGATTCTCCGAATGCCGGTAGGAACCAATTCGGAATGACTGAACGGTTCCCCTGCATCGTAATCGGTCAGTCGGCTTTCCGACCGACATCATAATCAGGCCCCTAGTTTCTTTAAAATCCATCTTTGAGACCTATTTTCCGTCTTCGCAGTTATGTGGGAAGTCAGGACAATGCCATTAACCATGACGATCAGGCCATTTCCATAAAGTGAAAAACAAATATATGCCCACATATTACAGTATTTTACACACTCTGGGTTTATTACTGTACATTTCAAACTCATGTTTTTCTAGTGTATTTCTAGAACAACCATCTCTAACACCTAATTTCCGTGATTCCCACGGATACGGCGCGAAAGCGGAAAGCAAAAGCAGGAATTCAATAGCCACCACCACATAAAAAAATTATAACTATATAATTAATTTTAATATAAATCACTATCTAAATAACTCTTTAAAAAATGTTTTCAGAATCTCAATATAATACAATGTGTATTAATGATTCACTGATATATTTGTTCATATTATTATATTTCCACCAATATTTGCGAAGACGTCGCAATAGTCGTGATGTCCCAGCGACATCCCCACGAAGGTACACAGGGGACCGCACTGGCGATCTCAGCATTGTACTGAATGGATTTGCACCAAATAACAAAAAGCACATTCTACATAACAACAGCTACCTTTCTGCCAAATTTGGTTTAATTCTGTCCAGCGGTTCAGGCTATAGGTTTGACAACACATCCTCTATGGGAATCAACATTACAAACGTTCCCTTTGCACCCCTATTTCTCGGTCCCCCCTGCACGGATCACCCCCA
The DNA here is from genome assembly GCA_963921515.1 of Calotriton arnoldi. Classification (NCBI taxonomy): domain Eukaryota; kingdom Metazoa; phylum Chordata; class Amphibia; order Caudata; family Salamandridae; genus Calotriton; species Calotriton arnoldi. Next base: position 1,078,134 of record CAWUFW010006322.1, on the reverse strand, counting down.
AAATGTCCATGACACAAAGAACCTACTTTGACACTTTTTGGGGAAAATTTCACACAGGTTGATTAAACGACACCAAAGTTATAGGCAAGTCATAAAATGCTCTTCCTATGGAAACTAGGTCTTAACTATAATTACGTACTGGCAACCACCAGTAGGTTGTATATATAGTTACAGCCAGCCATGTCAAAACTCAGCCAAAAACACCAAACGTGTTTGAGTTTGGTGAAGTCTCGATTGTGAAAAGTGTTAAAGTGACGAGCTACAGGATATTGTCTAAATTAGTTATCGCTCGTGCATGTCCCAGTACCCTTTTCTTTGCAGAGTGCGTGGTGCTGCCCACGTACCTGAGTTCACAGGGGCATGTCAGTACATATATGGCATAATCAGTGGCGCACATGTAGTGGTTGTTGATTTTTCTAAAGGACCCTGTGAGCGGTGACGTAAATTCAGTTACAACAGTACTGTGTCTACATGCCTTGTACCTAGTGCAAGGAAAGAAGCCTTTTATCCCTCTGGTGATATAATGAGGTGGTCTATCTATATCACTGTAGTTGAGTTTGTCCTCGAGTGTGGTCCCTTTCCAAAAAGTGACTCTGGGATTTTAGTCAATGCAACTATTCTGGCTCTGTTCTGCAGCAAATATAGGCCAGTGTTTGCGCAAAAACACTTTCGGATCGCCTGCCTTGCTGATATAGGTGGTAAGGAACTGGCTCTTTTCATTGGAGTTTACCGTGGCTTTAGGCCTAGGAACAAAAAGTTCTTCCCTCCCCACTGCCTGTGCTTTGCCGAGTGCAGCATTCACTCTAGCTGGTTTGTAGCCTTTCTGAGTGAATCTATTGAACATGGTGGTACATTTCTCATGAAAAGCTGAATCAGTGCTACAGTTGTGGTGCGCTCTGATCAACACCCCATAGGAGATGCTTTCATTTAGGGCCTTGGGATGGCTACTGTCAACATGAAGTAATGTGTTGCTTTCCTATGTAGCCTGGAAGTGAGTGTTTTTTATCTACAACTTCCACTGTAATGTCTAAAAATTCATTTTTTCTTTTGCTTACTTGAAAGGTAAATTTGATATTGACGGGGTGGTCATTCCGTTTTTTGACAAAATCACTAGCTTCTCTTTCTGTCCCTTTCCATATGATGAAAAGATTGTATATGTAACAAGCCCACATGACCACTTGGGAGTGGAACTCATCAATTGCCTCTGCTGCCTGCTGCTCCCACCATCCCATGAATAAACTGGCATAACTGGGAGCAAAGCAGGTTCCCATCACTGTTCCCTGCTTTTGTCTGAAGAATTTATACTCAAACATAAAGAAGTTGTTCTCTAAGCAAAATTAAATCATCTCAAGTATCATTTCGGTGTAAAAGAGTAATGATTGCTCTACGAAACTGTCTGCACGCTAGAATGCATCTGTGTGTTTAATGCTCGAAAAGAGACATCGAGGGTCAGCAATAGGAAATCATTTTCCCATCTTACGTCCTCAATCCTATTGAGGAAATCCTTGCTGTCTTGAATATAGGAGGGCAGTGTGATGACAAATTGAGCGGAGAAAGTAGTCAATGTAGCGTGATGTGTTTTCCAGGGATAAACCTGTCGAAGAGACAATAGGTCTAGGTTTGTGGATTTTATGTGTACTAACTAGGTTAGTAACTTCATACCAGTTACTGACATTAAGTTGTCAGTATCCTTCAGCAAGTTGCTGTTCTCTGGAGAGGATGACCACCTTGTCATGTTGCCTGATAATGACTCTAGTGTCATTCTGGAGTTCTCTGATAGCTAGTCTTTCTGACTTCGTGAGATTGTCATGGAGCCAAGGTTATTTTTTGGCCAATTTCTTAAGATCTTTTGTGACCATGGCTTCAAATGTATTAATAGCATCGTATCCCCTGGTGGGGGTAAAGGTAGATTTGCTTATGAATTTGCTCAGGTAATTCAGTTCCAGATCAATTTCATGATCAGTCAAATTCAAAAGTTTGTCACCTGTTTACGTCTCTTCAGAGTCAAGCTCTGCTTGTACGATTATGGTGTCAATATCACTTATAGTCAAATTACTAGGTTTGGATTGAGTGGCTTGTTTCGGTTTAGGGTTGCCTTTCAAATAAAACCATGTTTCAGTTTTAGCTTTCTTACAAAGTGAAAAAGATAAATGTGGCAATGTGCATAGCTGAAATCATTGGTAGGGCAGAATGATACCCCTAATTGTAGGACGCCAACTTCAGTATCATTCATAGTGCGAGAAGATAAATTGACCAAATATGGGGTGCTATCCATTATTTTCCTTTCTTTTGTTCCTGTGTTGTAATTCCCATGGGGGACGGTTTTCCTTCTCTTGAAACGCTTCTGATTTTGTTGCTGTTGTGCCTCTGCCTTTGCTTCTGCTCCTTCCTCTTCCTCTTCCCCTGTCTTTCTTACATTGCTGTTGGTTTCTCTCTGATTTGTTTGAATTCCTCCCAAAAATGTACTGCTTTTTTGGAGCCAATGTCCACAGAGCCATTTGCTCCATCTTCGAGCCGGGTGCACTGCTTTATCATGATCATAGGTTACAATGTGGCACATTTAATATGTTAGAATTACTGTCTTAAGATGGCCACCATGAAAAATGTAAGGTGCACTTAACCTGCAAGTCCTTTGTTTATATTTCTGTATTAAGGTTGTCACATATTTATCTTTCAACAATTATTGATTTTCAATTAATCCAATCAAAACCACAAATAAATGTTAATATCAATGTTAGGAGACCTGGATATTGTACAATAATAATTTTTGTACAAAAATTCATTGAAAAGTCTCAAATTCCACATTTATACACAAGGATCAACAATAAACAGCCATGCTCCTCTGTGAAATAAAGTGATCGCACAGTGCAAGTGGGTGCAGTGATAAAAAAAATAATAAAGTGTTCATGAAAAAGCCAATAGACAATGGAATGGTCAGGTACAGTGCTAACACATCGAATAATTAAACATATTAAGTAAATAATCCACTATTTTTAAACAATGGCTCCTGATTAGGGGTGGGCAAAGAATCCTGCTCCGCACACAGAGTTCACAGAGGTTTGCCCACTCCGTGCTCCACGCGGATTTCCACAAAACTCCGCAAAGTGAGGCGGAGCAGAGTTTTTTCTCTCAAGCGGCTCGTCAACGTTTAGTTGGCAAGCGTTCCCAAGAAGAAATCATGCACTAGACCTTCTCCCGGAAAGATTTCTCAACGTGGGCGGTCATGACAGGTCATGACCGCTCATGTTGAAAAATGTGCTGCTCGCATTGAGGAAGCTGCCACTTAGGTAGAATGTCTGAGCAGCAGAAAGCAACAGCGCCCTCTGTCATAAGTATAGTGCAATTTGCACTGATTTTCCACTGCTGGACAACCTCCCGGTACTAAAAATCAGTGCGAGCAGCATTACTTAACAGACTTCGCCACTGGCGGAATGCCACAGAGCATGGCGAAGTTTTTCTGGCACTTAGCGGACTTTCACGGAGTAGAACACCGCAAACTCCACCCAGGCCCACTCCTGATTGAGCAACTTCTTGATAAAACTTCATAAATGCCACTATTGTCAATGACCTTTCAACACTTTGGGGAATTTTTGGGTCATCAGAACAAAAATGCTTTTCCAGAGTTTAAAGTAGATCCCAATTAGCTTGCAGAAAAGTGTCCAGAGGGGTGAACCATAACGGTCCTGATTTCACGGCAGAGCAAAATTGAATGGTACTAAGTAAATGTAGGTTATAGTGGGAAGAATGAATCAAAGCGTGTAGCTGCCAGTTCCCAATCGAGCAATGGTAAGTACTGTTCGGGACTTGAAGCAACCTCAAAAAGGTATATTTGTTAATGAGTGGGACTCTTGGATAGACGCGGAAGACTGAATCTCACTGTCAGAACGTACTGCACAGGAATGCTCAGCTGGGAACTGGCGGCTCCCTACTTTGATTAATACAAGCCACCATAAAATGTGCCGTTTAGGTATAGGCCAATTTTATTATGTGTTATTGTGAGAGCATAAGCACTTTAGCTCTAGTTAGCAGGGGTAATGTCCACAGATTATTAATACTAACAAAACTGAGCTCAGCAAAGTAAGGGAGTGAAGAGAGGATGTTTCGGGGACTACCACACCAAGGATGTCAGGTATAATATGTGCCCTCCAACATTCACTCAAATGTACCCCATACATGGTGAGTAATACAACAGAAATATATTTTTAAGCTGCACACTACTGCCTAACAAGCAAAGTGCTACATACTATGAACCACTGCCCCAAATAAAAAGCAAAACTAGCAACAGCTACCCTAAAAAAATTATCATTGACTTTGAAAAAGCAATGATCAACACAATATTCAGAATCTACCGACAAGGCTGTTAACCAAATGTACACAAAGTGTAGAATATGCAACAAATACTCAATTTGACTACCACATACAGCAATTAATAACCCAAACATATATACCAGCCACAGAAGTAGTTAATCTCTACAATCTCCCTGTAATACCAAAAGCACAAACAGAAACTAAGTCCGCTAATGGACTATTCAGAAGCTATTTGGGTTAGCAGACTGCACCGGCCCAGCCACAGACTCCAACCCAAGAATCAACTGTAACGTATGTGACAATACCATGGCCCAACAAGCCAAAACAAAAATGCAGTGGAAGGATGCACGACGCCTTCCAAGACAGATTAGGCTAAAGCCACCCTAATCTCTACCAATTCCCAGAAAGTCTAAAAAAAAGTGCTGAGCTACACAATCCAAGACTCACCACACAGTAGTAACTAAACACCAACAAGGACACTGTAATAAATAAATACAACAAACAAATTATTTACACATCAAAACAAATAACATAACTGTAAAAAAATTAACATTTTCCACCCACGATACATGTAAAAAACAACTTACAGCTCTGTAGCTGATGTCAATGATATTCTTCAAAAACTTCATCCATAAAAATTGATTTAAAAAAGACCCAAAAATGCAAAAATGAAACAGATTAAAAAGCAAATCCAATAAAATAATCCACAGTGCTTTGAAACCTAATAAAGCCCACCAAACATATAATTTTAAGAACCATGTTGGGAGAGCCAAAAAATTTACGGAAATTAAACGGCAATGCTGGTACAAATATAAGCAACTTAATTTCCTTGGAAAATAAATGCATCCAGAAATAATGGAAGTCTTCGAGCTAATGAAGAATCTGTAAAAAAACACAACTTACCCAACCAAACATACCAAATACACAAAATACAATAAAATAAAAACTACACTAATTAAAACAGCATTCACATAATACAAACAGTAAATACATCATAGTACATTACAAACATTCCACAAAGGCCTACCACACTACAATAAAAAATCATAGCACAATGAAACACTAAATCATAACCAAACAAACCACTACCTCAACCTACAATCCTCCTACCCCCAAAGCTCCAAAAAGTAACTCAAAAGTAGTCTTACCTAACCCATAGAGCAGCAGCAGAAAACTGTGACTGACTTGAACCAGGAATGCCCGAAAATTATGATACCAGTCTAATAGTGTTGCGGGGATTCTGCTCATACACAGAACTATGCACAAGAAAACAGGACCTCAGTAAATAGGGGTGTACCTCCTATCACCTTAGTACCCAAAATCCCAACCGACTAGCAATAGTGTCTCATTCGGTCTCCTACAAATATCAAGAAGCTACAAATGTTTAGACAACCCAGAACACGAGCACTCCCGACTCACCTCAGAGTCGCGGGAACAAGACACTCTTTCGCTCTATCGTACTTGTCCACAATAAGAATAATCAGAGTCACTAAATAAGTTCAAAATGTTTATTTTGACTATAGTGATTCATAAAACAGTATGCGAACCACAACTAGCAGCAAAATGCATAAGGCAAGAATCATTAGCATTGTTACAATACCATAGAATATAAAAGGAGTCGTCATTTTATAAAGACTGTGAAAAATTCAAAATAACTGGGCCTAATCACCCTCCCCACGGCAGTAAGAAGTTATTTAATATAACAGAAGATCTCTAGGCGTTAATAGCAGACCCCTACCTGAAAGCCTAAGCGCAAAGGTTTACATCATGGGAACAGTAGAGCTCAGCTCCATGGAACGGCTTTCTTCTAGTGTGTTTCAAAAACATGCAACAACGTTATATCAAAGCACGATTCTTCCACATTGCAGCTGTTGGTAAAATGTTTTGTCTAGGAAATAGGGACTGACCAGAGCAGAATAACAAGAGACATTGTTGACCGACCTTGCACATTATGTTCAGACAGAATTGAAGGGAAAGCTGAGAACGTGAAAAACAATCTGTTATCATGTACAGGGCAGAGGCAAAGTGTCGCGAAAGCAAACTCTTAGCAGAGGCGTGCGCAAAAGCAGCAGCATCGGGCAAGCAAAACTCATGCTAACTTAGCAATGTCGACAATGTATCTAAGGGCCATATAACCACATATAACAATATCGGTAGCGGTTTTGAAAAAAAGGCTGCCAAATATATATAAAAAAGATGACTATTACATAGAAATAAATGAATATAAAGCAGAAAATGTTAAAAATATTATGGGGCCAATCACGATGTCAGCTGGAAAGCCTCAGACCGCTAGTCGGAAGCTTTCCGACCGTGGTAGGGGGCATTCCGACAAACACGGTCAGTTTGTGGTCCGACCACCCAATTACGATGGCAACGATCGGAACATAAACTGGCAGGTCATTCTTACTCGGTTCCAACCGGCTCTCGGAGTCCTTCAGCCAGTCGAAATCGCACTGTGATCCTCAATGGACGGCATTTCCGCCGTCGGGATTACGATGTCGGTTTCCCACAGCCTTTCCATGCCAGCCTTTCTGACATGGAAAGGCTGTTAGACAGTGACTTTGGGGGCCCCTAGCAGGACCCCCTTCACCCTACGGCCTACGGTTGGTGGTCAAGGGGGTACCTAGAGTACGCCCCTGTAAAACCCTACACTGTGTGGTAGACACCAAGGGGTGCCTGCCACAGGGTGCAAGGTTTTACACACACCCCCATTCCGGTTTACGGCTGTGACACAAGCTTCCATAGAGAAAAGTGAGTATGCGACCGAACAGTGTTAGATTGCATCGTAATCAGGCAGTCGGAAATGCTGACCTGAGGTCGGTCTGTCCCGAGTCCGAGGCAGTGTCGGTCGGAGGCAACTCTGACCAACATCGTAATAAGCCCGTATATGTTTGTGTTAAAAAAAGAACAAAAAAGTTAATAAATATCAATAATGATTCATATGTTAAAAATTGGTTGAATATATAAATATTAAAAAGTACTATGAAAAGCAATTATAATTAATAGTGCTAGTTCCTATATATTTAATGCTTATATTATAATATGAAATGTCTATTAAATGTTATTAAAAATGAAAAATCTATTTCTGTAAACAATATTTTTAAACATATGAGAAAAAAGCAACATGTGTGAATGTACAATGTATGTGTAAAATTGTATGCTAAAGATTAACAATAAAATATGTGTTACAAAAAGAAAAATGTATACATGTGTGTGAACTTGAAATTATATTTCATTGAATGTATAAAAAGTAACGATATATTCAATTTATGTGCTCAAATTAATTGAAATAATATGTAAGTGAATTTATTATGTCACCACTCAGTATGAAAATGTAAACATATTTTTACTTAATGCTAATTGTGTAACTTACACTGTACTATCCTTTGGAAAAGTGTTGAAAATAAAAGGTTTAAATTTACTCTCCTCACTCCTATCTAAGGTACAAATTGTAGGCGTTATATTTACTATTTCTTCTCCAGGGCACACTACCTTGGGGAAAGTGTTGGGCATTAAAGGCATTAGATTTACTATTCCCTCCCCTATCCAAACTATGGGCCTGATTACGATGGTGGAACGATCGCCATCGCCGGGCCGGCGGTGAGGTCCGCCGGCCCTGCAGACCGTGATTCTCCGACTGCCATATTACGATGGCGGTGGGATCCAGACCACGACCACGGAACCGCCACAGGCAATCGTTACAATTGCCTGGCGAAGCGGTCAGCATGCTCACAATGGTGGCGGAGCCAAGCAGGCTCCGCCCGCCGCATTACGATGCATGCGGAATCCAGCCTTTCAGTGGCTGGTGAACCGCCATAGGAAGGCTGGCGGGGATTGGTTTCGGGGGCCCATTGCAGGCCCCCCCTTTGTTGGGGGAGGTGTGGGTGCACGGGGGGTACCCATGGTACCCCCCTGCATTTCACTATACCATGTGGCAGGCACAGTGTAGAGCCTGCCACGTAGTGCAGTGCAATGCACAACATGCTCTTTTCGACATCGCGGCGGTGCTGCTGTTGGCAGCTACTGCCGCAATGTTAACAGTGCGGAATCTGACAGCAGCGGTGGCGGTTCCATCCTAATCGGGTAGGTGGGACCGCCGCATGCATGGCGAATGGTCCCAAACACCGCTACGATGGCGGGCGGACAAGTCCGCCCGCCATCGTAATCAGCCCCTATGTTTGGGAAGTTGTTGTACATTAAAGAGTTAGATTTAGTATTTCCACTTCAATCTATGATACATTGGGGAAGGTGTTGGAGATTGAAGGGGTTACATTTACTAGGCTAACTCCAATCTCAGCTACTTTAAAGAAAGTGTTGGACATTAAAGGGGTTACATTTGCTATTCCCACTCTAATCTACAATACTTTAGGGCAGGGCTCTCTAACCTTTTCTATAATAAGAGCTACTGATGGTCTAAAAACATTCTCTGAGCTAGTGGTATTATTTAAGACGTAATAGACCACATCAGACAACATTAAGTTAGTGGCGATCTTATGTAAGGTTACCAGCAGCGATCATATCAGTGCATCAGGAACGGTTGCTAGCAGTAATGTGAAAATGCTTTGTCAATGTGGAATGCCTCTACATTGGTAATATATAACAGCCATAGGAGCAATGCCCTGCCACCAAGTCAATATTAGTAAAAAAAATGTCTGCAACACCATTTGATTTTTCTCATTCAAATATCAGCTTTAACTATATTTTGGAAATTCATCCATTTTTATCACATATGAGCTTATGAGTTCTGAAAATACACACATTTTTGTCTGAAATATATGCTTTTGAATTTTGGTACGAATATATTTATACAGCCAAGCACAAGCTTCCAATTTAGTTGACTAGGCTGCACTCAGGAGAGCAACTTACAGGTACCTGGAGAGCTACCAGTAGCTCACAAACTACTCGTTGGAGAAGCCTGCTTTTGGGAATGTCTTGCACATTAAAGAGGCTAAATTTACTATACCCACTTCGATCTATGTTTCTTTGGGGAAGGTGTTGGACAATGAAGGGGCTACATTTACTATTCCCACCCCCCAATCAACACTAATTTTAGGAAAGTGTTGTACAGAAAAGTATCAAAATATTATATCTGCAACAATGAAATACAGTAAATGTAATCTGAACATGAATTTTATATTGCTTCACTAAAATGGAAAGTAAACGTCATGAAAATATTTTAAAATGTTAATATTTACATGTTTTAAATTAATAAAAACTGTAAATAAAATCAATGTTGTCCCACAAATCAATATGAATTCTTCCATTACTCTACAATACATTCCAAATCAACAAGTTTAAACTAATATTTATTTCTAAAATAAAATTAATATTAGGGAAACTGAAGCAATATTTTAAAAACTTGCTTTTTAATTAAAACATTCATGAATATTTCTATGTTTTAATAAAATAAAAACGTAATCCTTAAAAATTAAAAAATTAATTAAAGGTTTATTTTGATTGAATTTTTTTACAAAACTAAGGGCCTCATTACGATGTTGGTCGGAAAGGCTCTGAACAGCATTCGGATTTTCCTAACCCATGTCACAACCCATGTTTCTGACCGACTCGGAAACATTTCCGACCAACCGATTTCGATAGAAGGTAACAGTTCGGTCTTCCCGACTCAGTTCCGACCGGCATTCGGAGACTCTGAGACGGTCATACAGGTCTATGGATGGCGTTTCCGACCGATGTATTACGATGTCGGATTCAGACAACCTTTCCTAATCGGTCTGTCCGACACAAAATGACTATCGGAAACTGACTTTGGGGGCCCGTAGCAGGCCCCCCTTCACCCACCGGCTTCTGGCTGGGGCCCTTGGGGGTACCCATGGGTCCCCTCTTTACAACCATGCACAGTGTGGCAGGCACCATAGGGTGCCTGCAACAGGGTGCAACGTTTTCCGCAACCACCCCATTTTTCAATGGGAGCCTGTGTTGTCGGTCGGAACACAGGCTCCCATTGAAGTGAATGGGAGTCCGACCGAACTGTGTTCGGAAACATCGTAATCGGTCAGTCGGACTCTCCGAACACGTATCGGTCGGAACTTGGACTTGGAGACTCCGAATGCCGGTCAGAACTGAGTCAGAAAGACCGAACGGTTACCTTCTATCATAATCGGTCGGTCAGAAATGTTTCCGAGTTGGTCGGAAACATGGGTTCCGACACGGGATAGGAAAATCCAAATGCAATTCGGAGCCTTTCCGACCGACATCGTAATAAGGCCCTTAGTTGTATAAACACATATTCATACATGTACATGCCCATTCAATAATAATGGAATTACATTTAAATGTTGTAATGTTTTGTTATACATCACTCTCTTGTATTAAAATGTATAACATGTATGTGTTAATAATGAATAATCCACTATTTAAAAATTAACAAATGTATCTATTAAATATACATTCATTAAGTACATGATAATTCACATAACAAAAATAGAACAAATGCATCTAATCAACAATTGTAACTTAAACCAAAGAAAGTGCTTTTAAAAAGTTCATATTACTTAACATATACTATTCAAAACACATGCATTACAGTAAGTGCAAAAATTAACGTTATAGGGGGAGGGCATTCTAAATCCAATTCAAGAAACATTCCAAAAGTGCATTTATTGAAAGGATTCAGATATACTATTAGTACTCCAATTCGACAAATATTTTGAAAAGTACATATACTAGAGGAGCAAGTTTACTATTCTAACTCCAGCCCCACAAACATTGGAGATAGTACAGAATCTAACAAGAGGGCAGATTTAGCATTGTAACTCTAATCTCACAAGCATTCGGGAAAATGCAATTATGTGGGTCAGAATAACTGTTCTAACTCTAATCCCATATATATTGGTCGAAGGGCAAATATTGTGGGATGGCCATATTTATTATTCTAACTACAACTATATAAACACTGGGAAGAATGCAAATATTAAATGAGGTCAGATTTACTATTCCAACTCCAATCCTACAACCCCTCGGGGAATAAAATATGTTTGAGAGACTCAGATTTACTCCTCTATCTCCACGCCCATAAATACAGTGGAAAATACATATCTTGGAGGGGGTATATCTACTATTCAATTCAATTCAAAAAGACTTTATTCGGATGAAAATACATATCCATAAAAGTGCAAACAGATAAAAACATAATCGTGGCAATACATCAAAACTGAATTTAAAAATTGGGATAAAAGATCATACAAATAAACAAAGTTCAACAAGAGCACATAGAATTGCGAGAACGCACAGCCGCTTTCAAAAAAGAGCCAACCCGAAAGGTTAGCTCTTCCTCTTCCAGAGTAATAATCTTCCCATATGCTGCCTTATAGTTCATCACAGATGTGGCCTTAAAGTATGGAATTAGAAACCTTTTTGTAAATATTAGATAGTAACTACAAAAGAAAATAAAATGCAGCATTGATTGTTTTTGTTGACTATTACAGGGGCATGGCAAATGGTCGAGGTCAGGATTATACCCTGCGGGAAAACATAGCAGAAATTTCACTGTATCGATCCTCAGCCGAAAGAGTAAGCCCCTTTCCCACCGGCCAATGGGTTTTAAGAGGTAGCTTGATGGGGCGGGTGAGATGTTCTCAATACGCATATATCTAGCAACAGACGATTTCTTACTCTCTTTTTCAAATCTAGTATTCCTATAAAGTGCATAAAGAGCCGATTGCAGGGATTTCTTGCAAGTGGTTCCAGAATCTAAACAGTTTAAAAATAGCTGGCCATAATTCACACTTGTTAAACTTTTATTTACGGCAGCCAGCCATGGTATTTCCTTGCCCTTATCACATTTTAAGCAATCTAATATAATCTCCCTAGTTAATTGGGCCGCGGGGTTGTTCCAAATTTTAAGCCAAAATAATGCAGGGCGAGCCTTAATAAAATCTTCGATATAGGGCAGATTAAGTTCATGGTGGCAGGCGTACGTTGAAGAGGAAATAGGGGCACCCAGGATTTTGCGACAAAATCTATTCTCTTCATCCTGGATCCTACCGCAGTTAGTAAAGCCCCATACTTCTGCACCATAGGTGGCCATTGGTATACATTGCAGTTTAAAAATTTTAACAGTGGCAGAGACAACCTCAGTATTCCTGGGTTTGGGGAGGCCGAGTATTTAGTTGGTGGAACTGGAGAACTTTCTCAGACAATGGGCAACATGTTCAGACCACAGTCCGTTGGAAGCAAACACCAACCCTAGGTAGGGGAAAGTGCGAGTGCTTTGTAAACTATCAGAGTCTAAAACAATTGTTCGATTAAAATGCTTCTTCAGTCCACACACCATTAAGAAAGATTTTTTTAAATTGGTACATAGGTCCAAACCAGCCATAAAATCAACAAAACCCCGTGTTAAAATACGTAAGGCATTTAAAGTACGGCCCATTAAAACTGCATCATCTGCGTATAGTAGGGCAGAAAGTTTATTGCCATTAATGCGGGGTACGTCGCAGGTGAGAGTTACCAAGGATTTATTCAAATCATTCATGTATAATATAAATAGGAGTGGGGCCAGGACACAGCCCTGCCTGACCCCTCTCCCAACTTTTATTTCATTGGAAACCTCACCTTCCCTACTAATGCGCACCCTGGCATGTAAGTCTTTGTGCAGATGAGCCAAAAAGTATACAAGGGGCTTGTCCAGGCCATATTCCAGAAGAATTGTCCAAAGCCGTGACCTGTTAACAAAGTCAAAGGCCGAACTAAGATCCATAAATGCAAGGTATATTGGAGTTTTTTAGCTACATTGTATTTGCCAATAATCAAGTTGAGGTTGAGGCACTGCTCCACAGTGCCAATATTACTTCTGAACCCTAACTGACAATGATGGAGGATATGATTCTCCTCGGCCCATGCCCTGATCCTGTTATAGAGAACCCTCCCTAAAATTTTCAAAGTATTGTCGATCAGGGAGATCGGCCTATAACAACTAGGGCTGGTGCGGTCCCCCTTTTTAAAAATCGACACAATGATGCTGGTGGACCAAGTATTGGGTATAATAGAATTTGCAAGATTATTAAAAACATTCTGGTGTAGGGGTGCCCAGAAATCAGGCTGGCTCTTGATTAAATCGATGTGCAACCCATCAGGGCCTTGGGCTTTACAGCCCATGCTCTGATCAATGGCCTCCTCTACTTCTGATAGATTGATTGAAACCCCAATAGTTATAATATTTTCATAGGTATTAATCGATGGTGTGTGGGCTGAATAGATTTTAGAAAAATGCCTTTCCCACGCCTCACTCGAGATATTACAGCTAATTGTGTTCGTAGGGTGTCTCAAAGCCCTCATATCTTTTACAGCTGACCAAAAATCCTTACCATTTTTTAGCATAACTGCCCGAGCAAGATTATCCCAATGCTCTCTTGTTATTTCTTCCTTTCTAGTAGCAATGGCCGATTTATAGCGTGATCTAAGAGATTTGATAAGGATACTATCTCTGGGTTTATTGGCAAGCTCCTTGCGGAGAACTCTATTCGCTGAGGAGCATTCAGCATTAAACCAACCTGGGTCCACATGTGATTTCTTAACTGGCCTTGATAGCAGGGATTTGACACCTGCACACAACTGTGTGAAGGCGCCAACAACCTCAGAATTGTGTTCCTTATAGGACAAACAGGTGTCAATTAAGTTCGGGTAAGTCCTTACCATCCTACCAAATAAATCCCTGTTATCTATTCCGCGCCAAACCAGTCTAAGGTTATCGGTGGAAGGGGATAAGTCCCTGGCACCACACTCGTTATCATAAGTCGGCCTGGGGGCGATGCACAAGGTTAGGGTGACAGGATTATGGTCCCCTTGGACTGTTGGGACCACCTCAGCTTTGAGCACACAATTCTCTAAAGAGGATGAGATAAAAATAAAATCGATAGTGGAAGCTGAACCCCTTCCTCTGTAGGTAGGTACAATTTGTTTGGCTCTGCGGGGTGCGGTAGCGAGCTCCGTCACATCTAAAAGATTGTTGGAACTCAAAAGGTTCGCAAGTTGGGCACCCCTGTCGCATAATGGTGCCTTGTTTGTAGGGTGTATAGCGGAATAAATGCTACTAGGTAACCTAACATTAAAGTCACCCCCCATGCAAATTCCAGAGGGGTTGACGACATGATTAGTCTTCTGTAAGTTAGAAATGAATTTAAACAAATTAATAAAATTCATATTTGGGACATTCTTAAAATCGTTATTATAAAAATTAATTAAACAAAGAGAAACCCCCCGTTTGTAAACAACAGCCTGAAATTTGTCGTTGTTAGTGGCAAGTGTCTTGGCACTGCCACCTGCCCTAATGTTAATCCAAATTGAAAGACCCCCTGCTGGCCGGCCGGAGTTAGGGATAGGGGCTGTGACATTGAAACATTCAAACCCGTCCAAAAATAACTCCCGCGTGGCCCAGGTCTCTTGGAACATTACAATGTCCTGTTTATGAACTAACTCCAACCAGTCAGGCAGGTTCATTTTGGACGCTATGCCCGCAACACTCCAACTCAATATTTTGAGTGTAGGGTCTGCAATATTGACAATTGGTGCGTTAAACTCATGGGGTGGGGACACAATGGGTTCGGAGTTTTGCTCATCTACTAATGTAGCCGATGGCAGGGGCAGGGGCAGTCAGTCCTGGCTGTCCAACCCTGATAAGGGCAGGAATCTATTATATAGAGGAAGAGTAGGAGCGGTCTTGGGCACAGCAAAAAGTGAGGCCCCCAAGGGGGGTTTATGAGAACTGTAAAAATGACCCAGAGATAAGGCCCAAATGCTGGTATTTAAATTGGGGCGGGACTCCTGTAACATTAAAATTGTTTTAACCACTGACGGATTGCGAAAGTTGATAACTATGCAGTCCCCATTGATGCTCTTTGGGGACTGCCCCACCCAACCGACTCTCCGTACCATAATAATGTTATTGATCAGTGGCACCCTGAACCCCTTATGTTTAGACAGCCAGTCGGTGCTCTTATGGCGCAATTGGTCCCAAGATTCAACCTGATTTGTCCTCAGGGGAGGCACACCCGCCAAAACTACTACATAGGGGCAAGCGGCTGGTGGCAGATTTAATACTTCCCTACTACCAATGGGCTCTGCCGAACAGGTGGCAGCGATAACACCTTCACGTGGTAGCCTGCTTTCAGCTGGGATGTTAATTTGCGCCTCTGGGAGGGTACTAGGAATAGTAGTGAGGCGGTCCTCTCTAACATTATTAGCGATACTAGTTTCAGCGCCCTGACCCTCAGGTGCAAAACATTTCTTAATTTTCTTACACACATTACATGCATTACTTAGTCTAGGGTTAGTGACAGCAGACAAAACATTACAACCAGGATTTAGCGCATTGTTAGATGGTACAACTGTATCAAGTCCCCCTGATATTGAGGGCGCAGTGGGCGCAATAAGGCCATCTAGAGTGGCTTCGTCCGTGTTGGTCAACTCCCAATGAGCCCGGGGGAAAAGTTCTCTCACGGTGGAAAAATAATCATCAAATACATTTTTTATACGCTCAAAGACAGTGTCCACGATGCGGCTAATGATGGCTTCGCCATGACTAAAACTCTCAGAGGGAAACAAGGCAGGCTCAGTCTGGGTACCGATAGAGCAACAGAGGTCAATAGTTGAGGTATGCACCTGTGCAACTGCGGGCTTAGGGTTCGGAGGGGCACGTATCCATGAGCTCAGGGCAGAGCAGGATGGGCCAAGTCGGGTTGGTTGCTTCCTCTTAACACTGGTGGCTTTAGTTAACTTCCGTTTGCGTTTAGCCCCAGTGGAGGCATCAGGGGCCGACGAGTTATCCGGAGGATTTGTAGTTAACGATGGGTCATGGATTATAATGTCGTCTTGTAAGTCCACACAATTAAAGATTGAGCCATTGGGCGCACTGTCAGTCAATTCAGTACACCCTGGATTGAGAGGAGGTAATAAAGGCGGTATCCCTATACCAAGTGAGAGACGCCTTTCAGTGAGTTCAATCTCGTTAGATACAATACTGACAGCCCTTACTAACATGCTATCAATACTTGTTGTAGTGGGCCTTGAAGCCACCTGGCCCACTCGCTTACCCATACTAAAACAGACTTTTACAATGAGGACTATAGAGCCAGGTCTCAGGGTTCTCCCCGCTATAAAATCAGCGATACTCAGGGAAAAGGGGAATGGCCCAGCCCAGCCCAATCTTTGGCATACCTAGGCGGGCCCACCCTCAATAACCTAAGGATATAATAATCTTTATATAAGTCTAATAAAGTGCAAATGCCAATGTTATCGATAAGGTGCAGGATGAAGAATGGAACAAAGTGGGAAATGCAATAAAATCAGTAAACTCACTAAACTGATCACACAATTTTGGAAAATGGACCAAAGTGCAAAATGCAAAGTGAAATGAATGAGGTAGATTAAATTCAAATGGTATAGTGCAAACAGAGCAGGCAGCAGGGTAAAAAAGTTAAAAAGGGGCAGCAGACAGCAGAATGTTAAGATGAAATTAAAATAGACTACGTTAAAATAGGCTGCACTAAGCTGTGCAATGGAACAGGTACAATAAATATGTGGCTAACAAAGGTCAGAGAACAACCCTGCTTTTAGGGGGTAAATACTACTCTCACCAGTCCAAGGACAAAGACAAGGTGGGGCCTGGCGCCAAAGAACAGTCAAGGAGCAGGGGAACACCAGGAGAAAAAGTCAGCGAAATAGTCAATCACCCAGTCCCCCGTCTACCTCTCACCGTGACAATACTGAAGTCCTTGTAATGAAATGAAATAATAATAATAATCCCCCCCGCAGATACAGATGCTTGATGTTTCCGTGGCAGTGGCGAAAGAGGGGGGGCCCAGCCCTGCCTTGTCCAGACGCGGACGGGCGCAGGCGGGCCCGCCCTTGGCCCGGGCTTCGCCCGCGCGCGTCCCGCGCTGCGGGAGGCCTGAGTGTCTTTTATCGCGCCTCCTGGCGCGAGAAGCGGCGTCGCGGCTGGGGCTACCGCTTGGGCTGCTGGAAGCTGTGGTTTTTGGTGGTGGCCGTTCCCCTCACGGTGGCGGCAACAGGAAAAACAGGTAATCGCCGTTCCCCTCACGGCTGGAATAAAGATGCAAGCGCGTCTACTATTTTAACTCCTATTCCATAAACATTGGAGAAAATGCACTTTTAAGGAAGTGTCATATTTACTGATCTAATTCCAGTCGCACAAACATTTGAATGCAGAAAGAAAGGAGTGGAGGTTTACTATTCTAACACCAATCCCACAAACATTGGGGAAATAGCATACTTTGAAGGAGTTTAGATTTACTGTTTTAACTCCAATCCCACAAACGTCCGATTTGCTATTTTAACTCCACCCTATAAGCACTGGAGAAAATACACGAATTGTGGAAGCAGATTACTATTCTAACTCCAATCCCACATTCAGTGGGGGCAATGCAAATGTAAGAGTGGATCTGCTTTACTATTCTAACTTTAATTCCACCTACATTGAGGAAATTGCATGTAGATGGAGGGGGGTAAAGGCAAATCTTGTATTCTCACTACAACCCTAACAAGGATTGGTTTAAAAGAATTTTGTATGGTAACGTTAAATATTACAAGTAGATACCGTGGGAATAGATATATGTTTATGTAGAAGCACAAAACAGGAGAATAATATTGATATAGGTTAAAAGGTCAGGTGACAGTTGCACTGTCAAGCCAGACTTAATAATCCATGTAGGTTAATGGCTGCCCTCCTACCATCTGTGCTTCTGCCAGAAGAAAACACCATAAATTATCTAGTTATTAAAGACTATTTAATAGCACGTGTTCAACCTCATGCTGCTGGAAAAATAACCAAAATGATCACAGCTGTGTTACCAGCCTGCACTGTTTTGTGAAAGCACACAACTTCTGCTACAAAAACATGTACTCCTGGCTCCCAACATGTGGACAGAGCCAAAGTCCCTCTCCTGGTGTTCTCACATGATTGTTTAGCCACAGTTGTGCTATCCAGCCAGCCCATAAAGCTGTAGAGAAAGTACACATGTTGTAGGGAGTGGGTATATTTACTGTTCTAACTCCAATCCCAATAACATCGGGGAGAATGCATATCATTTTGTAGTCCAGATTTGCTAATCTAACCCTGAGCCAACAAACATAGAGGTAAATATGACTATTTCACCTGTGTCAGATCTACTCTTCTAACATGAATACCACATACATTGGAGAAAATGCAGACATTGGTGGGCTTGAGGGAGTCCAATGTGCCATTCTAACTCCAACCCCACAAACGTTGGTGAAAGTATAGATATGGAGGTCATATTTACTGTTCTAACTTCAATCTCACAAACATAATTGAAAATTACTTTATTTGAATAAGTGCTTTAAAACTATAAAGTAAAGAACTGCGTTGATTACCTTTCTGCAATCTTCCTTTCTCTGACTACCTTTCCTTTTGCTGGTACTTACTTAATGAAGGTGAGTCCACCTCCTCCAATGGCTCCACATGACCAAGCTGCAACCCAAAAATCCTCCCCACCCTGACCTATCCTCCTTCATGTGGTACCTAAGGGAAGGTGGAGTCATCCCATTTAGTAAGTAGAGGGATGAGGGAGGGTTGGGGAGGTAATGCATTAAGCTTTTTTGGGAGACAGGAATTACATTTTTTTCAATAAGAGAAAAGGAATTACACCCCTCACTGCCACATGAAATCAAGTGGTGTCAAACCTTCACACTTACAGCTACAAAACTAACCGTATGTTTCTAGCACCAATAAGAGCTAAATAAGTTAGGTGAATGCACATAGGCCACCCTTTCTTTCCTGCAATGAATGGAGCAACATGATATTTTTAAGGTCTGACCTAGACACACATGTTCCTAGACGCCTGAAAAGAAGTGTACTGCAGTGCCAGGGCTGGTGTGCCTGGGCAGCGTGGACACTCCTTTATTTTTATATTTCTTACCTATTTTTCGTTTTTTGGCTTTTTTTTTTTTGCATTTTGCATTTTGATGCACAAATAATGTAAACAAAACATGGGCAGGTTGCCAAGGAAAACAAGCATTGGCATAGCCAATAGGTCTCGCCTTTGGGACCTTATAAGTGTTTAGCCATGCAACAGTTGATGTTGTTGCACCAAGGATATTGTGCTGGATAACTAAACACTTATAAGGTCCCAAAGGCGAGACCTATTGGCTATGCCAATGCTTGTTTCATGTTTCACAGTCTTGTATTTGGCTATGTTCAGAAATCAAAATTGTATTTTATCAAATTAAAGCATTTTCTATAAACTATATTTTTTTTAAAGAAATTGGCACACAAAGATTTTAGAATAATGCTTGAAGGGTAAGATTAATTTTGTAAAAATAGCTTTAATAACAAGGCTGTGGCGCAGTCATGAGAGTTTTGCATTCTTAAAGTGCTTGTGAAGCTTGTTTGGGGTTAATTTTTTTTTTACTCTTTTCCTTTAAAATGGAAATATGTATTTAATGAATGCGTTCTTTCAGTGTGTATTAATTTTTAATGCCTATTTTGAAAGGGTTGTGTTCATAAAACTGTACATTGTATCGACGTTGGAAGTATGACCTGCAGAGTCAGCCATACTTCAATGTAAAGTTCACCTGCAGGTTAGAAGTACATATCCGGATGGGGCGCGCAGCCCACTCAGCTATCTTGGCAGCCAGTTTAAGACGAGGCACTTTAAAAGCGGAGAGATATGAGTGGATCAGCCGTCTTACTGCCCCAGTAAGTATTGTCTGGACACCACCAACGACGCCGAGGCTGAGGGGGGCCGCGATGGAAAGCCCGGCAGGGAAGAGCCAGTTTTTCTCAGTCTGATGTGACATTGTTTATCAAGGCTCCGTGAGGGCATTTTACTGCAGATTCCCGTTTATTTTGCGCTTCTCTTAAAGTGTAAATATTATTGTAGACAAGTTTAGGGTTTGTTGCAATAAAGTATTAATGTGAGGTTCTTCCCAGAGAATCCCAGCTAATGCCAGAAGTGTGAAGCAAGCCTTCGATGTGTTCTCTTGTGAGGAGAAGGTCTGCTCTTGTGAACTGCACTGAATCAAAGTGCCCCTGCCGTGCTTTTGGGCCCTCACCTCACAAAATAGCTTTAATAACAAGGCTGTGGCGCAGTCATGAGAGTTTTGCATTCTTAAAGTGCTTGTGAAAGCTTGTTTGGGGTTAATTATTTTTTACTCTTTTCCTTTCAAATGGAAATATGTATTTAATGAATGAGTTCGTTCAGTGTGTATTGATTTTTAATGCCTATTTTGAAAGGGTTGTGTTCATAAAACTGTACATTGTGTCGACGTTGGAAGCATGACCTGCAGAGTCAGCCATACTTCGATGTAAAGTTCACCTGCAGGTTAGAAGTACATATCCGGATGGGGCGTGCAGCCCACTGATATATCTTGGCAGCCAGATTAAGATGAGGCACTTTAAAAGCAGAGAGATGTGAGTGGATCAGCCGTTTTACTGCCCCAGTAAGTATTGTCTGGACACCACCAACAACGCCGAAGCTGAGGAGGGGAACCAATGGAAAGCCTGGCAGGGAAGAGCCAGTTTTTCTCAGTCTGATGTGACATTGTTTATCACACGCCGAGGATGAGGGGGGGACGCGATGGAAAGCCCGGCAGGGAAGAGCCAGTTTTTCTCAGTCTGATGTGACATTGTTTATCAAGGCTGCGTGAGAGCATTTTACTGCTGTGGCCCGACTCCCTCTTCCTTCCCTTTTCCACTTGCAGCTATCATGTCGTTATCGATGTATTTCTTTTCAGTTTTTATTATATAGCGTAAGCGTCTCTCATATGAATGTCACAGCGCTCCGCATTGATGACGGAAAAGCAAATTATTAGCCAATTTCAATTCAAGGTAGAGGACTGAACAGTGTTGAAATATGGATTCGAGACTTGCTACAGCTTTCCAGGGAGACGGAAAGGAGCTCAGAGGAGAGCTGTCATCATCAGGACAGAGAGAAAAGATGTGTGCAGCATGTGATGACAAGCGCGCGCGCGCCTCGCGCAAGTAGAGGGTGGGGGGGAGTGCGGCCGAGAGCAGGCAGCGTTTCCATTGCGGGAGCGAGCGCCATTGCTAACATATGGCGCCGCTCGCTCCCGCAAGTGAATCGCCAAACGTGCACGCGTTGCCATTGAAGGCAATGGAACGCGTGCACGTTTTTGGCTGAAAAGCCGAAGCGATTCCAAAAGGTCTTTTTGCCTATGCAGCGCATGCGCGCTGCGTAGGCGAGACCTAAAAACTGCTGACTTTGCCAGTGCTTGTTTATAGCTGATTACACGAGCACTTATAAAACAAAAAAATAGGATACGAAATCTGATGTGAGTCATGTAACAGAGGATTGACAGGGGAAGCCGTGGCCTCTGTTTTTTTTTGTTGTTTTTTTTATGAATCCATCTGCCTCATGTAAATTCTGACAGAGTCCTTCACACATCTCAAAAGGGTTGATTTATCTTATCTCGCTTACTCTGCTTGCTGTAATTTCCCAGCGGCTTTCCCCAGTCCCGCAGAAAGGAGCTGCTCTATCAGTGCCTTTGATATTTTGTTCACGGGGCTTCCTAATCATAATAACCAATTTGTTTTAGAATCACCGATTGCTTAATGCCTCTGCCTGGCGCCAGTGCACGGCAGAGCTCAACCCCTGCTGTGGTTATGGGCTGGTGTGTGATTCGTTCGATCAGGCTGGTTAGCACCGAGCTCGAGCTGGCACTGGGACGACACGCAAAATGAGTTCATGGGCGAGACACCTACCCATCTCCATACCATTTCACCGAGTTTACGATGAAGAACTGTGTTCTGCTCAGCCATCTGGAAAGGTTGCCTTTTCAGCAAAGTGCAATGGCACACATTTTTACTGCGTTTATTAATTTGAAGCCTGGCTTCAGCCTGCATGCACCACAGAACATGTCGATTGGTTGATGGCCTCAATTGCTGATTTTCACATTTGTAGCAGATCATGTTTTACTTCACGGCAGGGCACAGCTTGTTATACGTCTTTCATTTCAGGAAACTCCCTGTACTTTAGTAGAATTTCTCTTTGTTTCAACATAGTGTATTTGTAGACAGGACAATCGAAAATTAAAATGAATTCAAAATTCTTGTTTGGCCTAAAAATACACTCACGCTTGTCTCCTGACTTCCTTACCTACTTATTTTAACAGTAATGTTGGAATCGTATTTTTCTCTTCTCTGGGTTTGTTTCTTTAGGTAAATATAACTTGAGCAGATCTCTGCACACTTAGGGGCAGATTTACAAGAAAGTGACTCAGTGCGTGCTGCAAGCCATTTGGCTGCGCCGCACTGAGTCGCTTTCAAACCACAGGAATGCGACATATTTACAACAATATGTCGCATCTCTGGGGCAGATTGACAAGAAAGTGACTCAGGGGCAGATCTACAAGAAACTAACGCAGCGCGGTGCCGCAAGTCATTTTGCTGCGCCGTGCTGCGTTAGTTTCGAAGCACAGGGATGCAACATATTTACAACAATATGTTGCATCTCTGTGCTTCCCCCTGCGCTGGCGCACAAACTGCTGCCATGCGCCGGCACAGGCACCCTTGCACCATGGTGCAAGGATGCCTGCGTCGTGGGGAGATTGTTTTTGTGCAGGAAGGGGCACCTTCCTGCACAAAAACAATCAGTTGATGTGATTTCCTCTTCCAATGTGTGTTGTAGAATGCAGCATGCATTAAAGAGGAAAAAACGAGGAGAAATGAAAACATTTCTCCTCGTTGCACCTCGCTACGCATTCTGACGCATTTCCAGATTCCAGATTTCCAGATTTACGATTTCTCGTAAATCTGGAAATGCATCAGTGGACATGGGTGTTGCGTGGGAACACCCACAGCAACACCCATGACACGCCCCTAACACGCAAAGTGTTTCGTGAACAGGGGTGATATTTACAAGCACAGGTTAGGTCACGCAGGGTGACTTTACCTGTTCTTGTAAATATCACTTAGCAGGCTGAGAAAGTGACTCAGCGCGTGCCGCAACCCATTTGGCTGTGCCGCACTGAGTCACTTTCAAAGCACAGGGATGCAACATATTTACAACAATATGTCGCATCTCTGTGCTTTCCCCTGCGCTGGCGCACAAACTGCTGCCATGCGCCAGCACAGGCACCCTTGCACCATGGTGCAAGGATGCCTGCGTCGTGGGGAGATTGTTTTTGTTCAGGAAGGGTTCCCTCCCTGCACAAAAACAAAATGAAATGCCGTTTTTCAACTTCTATGTGTGCTGCATTAGCACACATAGAAGTTGAAAAACGGCATTGTTTCAATGATTGTTTATGTGCAGGAAGGGAACCCTTCCTGGACAAAAACAATCATTAGAGGTGATTTCCTCTTTCTATGTGTGCTGCAGAATGCAGCACGCATAGAAAGAGGGAAAAAAAAGAGGAGAAATTAATACATTTCTCCTCGTTGCGCCTCCTTACACCTCCCCTGGGGAGGCGTTACGATTCCTCGTAAATCTGGAAATGTGTCTGGTTCCATGGGTGTTGCGTGGGAACACCCACAGCAACACCCATGGAATGCCCCTTACACACAAAGTGCTGCATGTAAAGGGGCCATATTTACAAGGACAGGAAAAGTCACGCAGGGTGTCTTCTCCTGTCATTGTAAATATGGAACAGTAAAATTCGCCACCGGTACGCCTCAAAAAGTGATGCACCGGTGGCGCAAGGGGCTTGTAAATCTGCCCTTAGATTACAGCCTACACCCATGCGTAGAGCTCTGCTGGAAGGGATTCTCCAATCCTGGGTGAAAACATTCACACATTAGCAGGGTACATGAGTCTTCACCCCCTTAGACGAGGAGGTCGAGAGTCTTGCAATTTAATTTTCCACCATAAAGTTACGGTAAGTAACTTTTCAGCTTTTTTTGTAAATTACTCCTATAGGCGGAGATCTGTGCAGCGGAGATGTAGATCTCCGCCTCTGCGCAGATCTCCGCCTTTGCAGGAGATATAGATCTCTGCCTCTGCTATGGAGAATTCAGAATGGAAAGGTTTTGGGAAACAGCATTCACCTGACCTAAATGACTCGTAAATAGAGCCCAGACAATAGATTCTGCCTCGTTTTCCTGGACCATGTCACTATGGTTGGGGTTTCAGTGCCTGAGGTCTGCTGCAGCCTCCAGGTTGCAGTCAACTTCACTCACGAGAAAGAGGAACTTCACTGAGAAGACAGACCTTGTAGTTACCTATGTTGTTCATTACAGGGAACTACATGGTCTGCCTCCATACACCTTCAGTGGTGTGGAGAAGCTGGCCATGTGGCACATGCAAACAAACTTTGTCAATGCACAGGGTGGAGGTACACGCCATGGTGGACATGAGAAAAAGTAACAAAGTGTGACCAGTGAAGGAAATATTTTCTAGGGTTCAAATGGCAAAGGCTCTTCCAGAAGGAGGACTTTAAGCCAGTCCTTTCCTCAACCCCCTCAATGAACGCATCTTTTCCAATAACCCTGACTTACTATATTGTGGGAATACCAATGTAAAGGTAGGTAATAACTTAAATCCCTCAAAATATACTCAACACATACTTATTTAATAATTTACAGGGACTCTAATGCTCTCATACATACCCTCTTCTCCTTTACTTTGAAGGTCCTGTATTGTCTGCCCATTAACCAGCAGTCACAACCTCCTATTTGGCTCCAACCAATGCTCTGACATTTGGACTGGCATTGTATGTGAATGTCTGTCTATGGAACAACAAATGCATGCCTCTATATTTGATCCAGGATATTTTTATGTGTTGGTTTGTGATATGTGTGTCATTGCCATGTTGCTCTACGCTAATGCTATGGGCCGGATTTGCGATCTGCACTTTGTAGTACATAAAGTAGAAATGCAAACTACATTAGTATTAACTACTTACTGCAAATACATTTCACAAACCTACTGGTGGAGATCTCCACCTCAGTTGCTCCTATCTTTTCTGTATGGAGCTCTCTGCACATGCAAGTACACTATTATTTAGTAAATGAGGGAGAGAGCAGAACAGTGATGGGAAAATGGTGAAAAATTACCAAGAAATGGGTGGAGTTAATGCTAAATTAAGGAAGGGTTTGGGAGGGACATGCTAATAGAAAACACACACAGACCTTCAAAACTTCTAAAACTTCTACAACTCTAATGATGTTAAAAATTAAATGAATTCTGACTGTTTTTGAGGTCTTTTGAGCTGTACAAAATATAAACTTGATGAGCATTGGACTCAAGTTGTTTTTATTTTCCAAATGCTGGATAATATTGGGTAAGGCCAACACTTGGGGTGGCATGGTGAGCAAAAGAACGATGGATTTAACCCAGATCTCTTGACTGGGGTGAATGTTTGATTTGCTCTGCATTCCGTCCATCATCTGTGTGTCTTTTGCTTTCTCACCCTAAGTGCCCCGGGAGAGGATCTGCTGGTCCAAGGCTCTTATAAAAAAATGGCACTCTCCCGCCTTTCATTTAAATTGCCCCGGGTGGGACAAGACCCGGGTGGGATAGAGCATTTCTGTTTTTTGGGGAGGAGCCTCGGGGACCACATCTCCCTGGGCTGTATCTAATACAAAAGTGAATGGGGTCACGCTACTATTGGGCCCTGTGGACCGCATACCCCAGGGCTGATCGAATGTTGAGGCGGGGGCATCACCCCCCCAAGCAGTACACCAGCTGAGTGAGCAGTGTCCTGGTACCCCATCCCCCTGGACACTGTAGTTTCCTGCCTGGGAGAGTGAAGGCATACCTTGCCAGCTCGCTCCAAGGCAGAAAAGAGAACTTTGCTCCTGAATGGATATGAGCAGTGAAAAATGTTGCTCCTACCCAGGCAGGAGCAAAGGAATAGTGCCGGCTCCTGCCAGCACCCAGTATGGTGCTGGCTGGGGCCATGGGGGCCTTGAGGCTCATCCCGCAGTGCCCCACATGCAGCAGATGTGTGTAACCCGGGTGGGTACTGGAGCAACCACAGAAAACTTAAACAGTGGACGGTTCCCACGAGGAGAGCTGGCAGAGGCTGCGGGGGCCCAAGAGCTCCCCTAGGGACCCTAATAAGATCAATGGTGTGGGATGCCCTAGGAGGGCACTGGGGCACCCAAGCTGACCTAAACAATATTTGAAAAAAGAAAAAAAAATGCCAGCGCCTGGGCATCCCATGGGGCAAACAAAAATTGAAAGATGTGGATATCCCAAGTAGGCACTGGGACATCCGAAAAAAGTATTTAAAAAAACAAGAAATGAATAATAAATGAGCAGCAGTAGCCTCTCATTTATTATTCACTGCTCTAGTATGGAGACCCAGTATGGCGAGCCCTATAATTCCCTGCAAGGGCTTTTTATTTATGTATTTTTATCGTGATGGTGCCCCTAGAAGAGACAGGGGCACCATAAAGCATTTTTTTAATGTTGTGGTGGACTGCAGGTAGTGCAGCAGCCCCCCAGCAACACTGAAAAAACAGTATGTCTCCTGGGTCAATAAATCCATGATCACAGTAGAGCTTACCACATTTTATAAAGCACGCCTAGCTGGAGCTCTATGCTCTTCAGCTGGTGTGCAGCACCCTCTTGTGGTTGTTGATTTTATCACTTTATTTTGAGGGTTGAAAATGTAAAATATATGTTGATTTTTTGGTATAAAACTTTATTAAACGTTGTTTAAGACAACCACCTTTATTAAACATTGCATTGTGTCAATCAATGAAAAATTCAGTTGATTATTATTAAAATATATATTAAAAAAACTAAAAACAATTAATCAATATACATAATTATGATTCAATTAAATTAATCAGCAATTAATAAATAATTTTGATTCCCTTATTAATTAACTAATTTCTGAACAAAGATGGTAGGTCTGTTTTATATATTTTTATATACTGACTGCTTGATAAAGATAATCGGCCCACTTTTTATATTTACTTCTTAAAACAACACACTTTAATTTGTTCTGCATGGCCCCACACCCAGATTACCCCGGGGATGTGACCTCGAAGTGACCTATGAAGGATTCCAGTATCTAGGGATCTTTATTACACCTGACCCTCAAATATTTTTTGACAAGAATTTAGTAGTCCCCCTAAAAAGACTTCGTGAAGACGTCAAACATTGGAGGTCGTTGCCATTGTCGTTATTAGGTCTAGCGGCCCTATTTAAAATGCTGGCTCTGCCGCGATTTCTTTATCTGCTTCAGAATTGCCCCTACCGAGTCCCCGACTCATATTTTAATAGCGTGGAGGCGGAGGTCCGTACTCTATTGTGGGATGGAGGTACACCACGTATAGCCCTGGGGAAATTAACGAAGGGGTGGTATGACGGGGGAATCGCACTCCCCGACATACATCTCTATTGTTGGGCATCACAGCTGGTGGCAATTAATCAATGGCTGTATGGCCACCCTATGAACCCAGCATATAGACTAGAAAGATACCAGACAGGACGTGAAGGGTATCTTGGAGCCCTCTACACCAAGGTCCAGAAAAGGAGATATATGGGCCCTATGGCTCAAATGATCGCCCTTTGGCACAGGGCAACTCAGCGTCTGGGCTGGACAGGAGTAATGACAAAAGCCACACCCTTGTGGTCTTCTCAGCGGCTGGGGTTGCTTTGTTACCAAAGAGGTTTTGACAAGTGGGACACCATTGGATTGTCCACCTTAGGAGATCTCATACATAAGGGTAAGATTCTCACATTCAAAGAACTACAAACAAAATACGAACTAGCGCAGGGTGAGATATTTCGGTATCTACAGATCCGCCATGCTCTTAAGACAGCACTCCCAGACTTAACAACACTGCCAGAGTCATCTCCATTAGAGGACCGGTTATTATCAGAACCTATCCCAGACAAAGTCATTTCACTCACATATCGGAAACTATGCAATAATTTACCAGACCCCTTCCGCACCCTCAGAGACCATTGGCAAGCAGACTTGGGGCCAATAGATGATGATGATTGGCAGGCTGCATTGATGTCCCCCAGAGAGACAGCCATAAATCATCGTTTTAGGTTGATTCAACTTAAGGTGTTGCACAGGACATATTTCACCAGGGTAACACTAGCTAAAATAGGATCAAGGGAGCATGCACTCTGTCTACGCCGATGTAACCAAGAGGTGACATTTTACCATATCCTCTGGGAATGCCCCCAGATACGACCCCTGTGGGAGAGAGTAACGGAGAAGCTGCAGGACGCGTTGGGGAAACAAATTACCCTGACACCACGAATGGGGATTTTAAATATCTGGGAGCCCACTGACTTAACAGAAATAGAGCAGCAAGTAGCCACCTTAGGCTACACGCTAGTGAAGAGAGCAATCGCTATGAAATGGGGGGCAGCGGATCGCCCATTGACAATAAGCTGGGTGGCAGAGATGGACAGATGTATGATTGCTGAAAAAGATGTTTAAAAGTCCAGGGGCTGTCCTAAAAAATGGGACAAAAAATGGGGCGGATGGAATGCATTCCGGGGGGAATTGTGTGTTTCACCAACGGTGGAATTGGAAATGTCAAAAAGGGGGGACCGTGAACATGTACGGATGGCCTAAATACTGTGCATGACAAATGTTGATGTATAAATATCTTATCTGTAACGGAACATATGCAACTGTGCTTCTGAAAGTGACAAGTTTGATTTCAATAAAAATGTTAAACCAAAACACAGAGCCTGGCCTGATCGTGATCTTATTATACGTTAAAAAAAACATAGAAATTCACAGAAAAAAACAAAGGTTAAACTGAAGTTATAGTTAGGAATTTTAAAGATATGTTACTTTACAGTTAAAAAACCTTAGAAGTTCGCAGAACAGAAAAAACAAAGGTTAAAGGGACATTATAACTAGGTGAAAAAAAACAAAGGTTAAAGGTACATTATAAGCTGGAGAAAATGTCAGTTAAAACATAACCATTTTAAATTAACAAAACCACCGAAATTCACCAGTTATCGTTATCGCAAGCAATAATAACACATGACCTAAAGTAACTATAACTCATGCTCTTGCCATGCACTGCTTATGACCTCATATATTATATCACTCATGACATGTTCTATAACATATTTGATAACGACTGCAATATCTGAAATGACATCATTGATTATATAAATGTGCACTGTTAATAGTAATGAATTTAAAATATGTATAATAATAAATAAAATATATATATATATATATATATATAGAGAGAGAGAGAGAGAGAGAGAGAGAGAGAGAGAGATAAAACTAAAAACATATATAGCTTAAGGTAAACAATAAATAAAATATAAAACATTGAAAAATGCAAAAAAATACTATAAACTTTAAAATAATTTTGTAAACAAATACAAATGATTTAAGATATAAAAAGCAATTCATGCTATAAAATCTTTTTAAACAATATTATGCAAGCTAATGGAGTCTAAGAATATTAAATATACTATTCCCACTCTAGTTTATGCAATAGCAGGGAAAGTGTTTGACTTACCCATGCCTTCACGACCATCTGATTCGGTCGGGACAACTTGGGGATCCATGTGTGCGACTGATCAATATACCATGCACGTTCCTGTGCCTCCAGTCAGGCCCACTGCCGGTGGTCCTCTCACTTCTTTCGCTACACCTTGGCTCTTCGGGTGTGAACACCAATAATACTGCAGTGGATGGCGATGACCTGTTATTTCTCAGTCCATTCTGGATTTATCAGCTATATTTCAGGTCCCCTGTAACGCTGAGGATACATTTGGAGGAGTCCATCCCCGACGATGTCCAATTATATGGAAAAGCGGGGTGTGATCTCATCATGATCCTCAGCCATTTGGGAGATTTCTGGAGTTAAAGGAGCAGAAGAGTGGCAAAACATTGTTTGATGATCCTTGATTGCCTTAGCAATGGCCTACTTCTAGTTCCTACATATCATATCTTGTTTGCCACGGTAGGCAGAGAACGCAATCCTAACTACTGAGTTCTCCGCATCAGACATAGATTTCTCTTCCTAAATAGCAGAGTAACGAAAGCCAAATTCAAAGGTATAATAGAAAAAAAGGGGAATATATGTAGTGGCTTTGAAAATATCCCTAATGTTATATGAACTATAAATTAAAAGAGATGTTTTAACTGCATTTAGAAGACCATGCATGTGATAATATTGATGTCTAAATATAATCAGACATGCTTTATATGTTTAGTTCTTACACTGCATGTGGTGTATTGCATACAATAAGTCTTCCAATTATTAGTGTGCATGAAGGATGAATCTAGTCATAATATGTACTATCTGACTAAATATGTGAATGATTGATTTGTTACTGGATGCATATTACAATGAGGCTTGCAAGCTTGGATTTCACATCCTGGTGTTGCAACGGTGGTGTTTAAGGATAGTACATAAGGAAGGTGACATTATCCACCATTCATCATCAAGTTAATGCTGTCCAATCACTGTGATGCAGCAATCCAACTAGCTGCTTAATTATAAAATGAGGCTACTACTAAATCATGCGTTTGCATACCCTGACCTGTTTTATATCCCACTCCGGGAACCTAATTGGCGCTGTAGTTAATGGGTAAGGTCTACATGCAAGCCCCATCACATGGTAATGTTGCACAATAAGATACAATATTCTTGCATGCAACTACTGGGTAGTATTGGATTACCCTTCCTCCCATCCCCCCACATGGTCAAGACATCTCAATCATGGCTCGAAGATACCAAAATTGGGTTCAATGATAGATTGCATACTTATGTGACCCTATTTTGCCTCTTTTGAGGCTGTGTGGTAAGACTTCGGAATGGGGGAGGATATGAGGAGGGAGGGCATAACTGGCATCACGTGTTACAAATACATGAGATACTTGTTATATTGTGGTAAGTAGAGAATGTAGCACACAATCTATATATTCATACATTCAGTCTTAATAATATGGGTGTCTACTGTGATGTGATGAACTTATACGCGAATACATTAGTATTAGCTCACCATAAATATACATGCAGCCCCATTGTGAATTGGTTAAACTTATCTCTTAGCCACACACTACCAAAATCCCAAGCAAGCAACTGACATGCATTTAGATGGATGTAAGAAAACATAGATATTGTGCGTGATACCATTGCATGGCTAGGATGGCAGCAGTGTCTGCTGTAGAAATTATGTTCTCCAAAGGAAATGGTATAGCATAAACATTCAATTTTTTGCCTTTCATTCTGAGACTTCAGCATGGTGATAAAGTGGTGCACTCGGCTGATGACGCATCTGGGTATCTCTCACAAGCAGTGTGATTCAGTTGCCTGTGAGATGCCCATGATGTTCCTAAAATGATCCTCTGGTAATATCCATTGGCCAAGAAATCAGGTGCAGCCAGTATTTTGACAAGTGCAGGTATGGCCTGGGAGTGTGTCGTTGGTAAATTGAGCTCCTATTCCCAGCGTGCAACCAGGGCAAGGATCACACCAGGAGAGAACAATATCTTCCTGCACATCAAAATTATATTGATCTTCTGCCTGTAAATCCTTTCTCTCCTTTTGAAATATTTTTTTCCTCAAAAGGAGAGTACAGCAACAAAGATATTCACCAACATGGTTGAAAGAATGTTTAAAGTTTTTGCCTTACTTTCCTATGTAGACAGGCTGTGTGTGATTGGTTAAATTTGGAATGACATTTTACTTGTTGATGGCTGTGGTGGTGATCTGACTGGTCACCCCCATTACAGTTGTCTTGAAAGTCAATGTAGCTTTGTTGCAGTATGTGTTGTCTATTACTTGTCGATACATTTTAGTTTGCATTTTTTTTGCTTTAAAAAAAATTATATTTATGAAAATTAATAACTAATGGATTTTCCACAACAAAATTACTTTTCCCTTTATGTTTTCCTATTTTTACCTATGTGGTGTTAGTGTTATTCCTTTTCTCCACTGATTTCTATTAGTCTCTTTGCAGTACTAGAGACTGGCCATGTGTTGGGCATGACTGTCCCCCAAGGTTTGACTGGAGTAGATTTGAGCTTGCTATGCCGGTATCAATCAAACATTTGTAGAGCGCGCTACTCACCTGTGAGGGTCTCAAGGCGCTGAGGGGGGGGATGCTGCTACTGTTCGAACAACCAGGTCTTGAGAAGTCTCCTGAAGGTCATCAGGTCCTGGGTCTGTCGCAGGTGGATGGGGAGGGTGTTCCATGTCTTGGCGGCGAGGTGAGAGAAGGATCTGCCGCCGGTGGTCGTTCGGTGGATGCGAGGAATGGTGGCGAGGGCGAGGTCCGCGGATGGGAGTGTAGAAGGTGAGTCGTTTGTTGAGGTATGTGGGTGTAACTTTAAGCAACTGGCTTACTCTTTTGTGGGTATGTGTTATTATTTGCATGGGCTTCCCTAAAGCATTCCTTGATTTTCCCTTAACTTGGCTTATTTAGTAGGAAATGTTCCCGATTTTCCTGCCACTCACCCTTGCCCAGCTCACATTGACTCCTAAAATGAAGAACTCCACGCATGGATTAGCGGCACATAAGAGATGAGGCAGTTGGAGATCTCTGGCCGGAGTTTTGTGAACTGCATTTTAAGTACATTAAGTAGTACTCTTGGAGTACTACTCAAAAATGCTTTCATGAATAGGCCCCTGTGTTTCTTGACCCATTGCCATTTATATATTTTACTGCATAGAAGCCATGATAAAAAAGCTTTCAAAGAAAAAATTATACCGACACACTAACACATATTAGGAACATTGAAAGACGAGAGTCGTAGTCCCCATATTTTACTTCATTGTGGGTCTTATAATCACATGAGAATCGATGGTCCTAGATCAATATTTACAATCCCTTCTTCTGCGGTAGGAAAACAATATTTCATGGCTAAAATCATTTGCTTTTTCGAGTTGAAGTTTACAGACTTCTTGAGGATACCTCTTACCGCCTCCATTGGATGACTGTTTCAGTTCCGTAAGTATGTAATGCTAATAGACCTTCAGTGAGACTCAAATCACGTAACTGTAATTGCAAAAAAAATAATGCAAATTGGTGCCTCTGACTAGGCCTTAAAACAAATATTTCTGATTGACCAACTGCTGCTACACATGGCCAATGGTTGAGGAGTATGTGCCCAACTCTTCTGGCATGGTGAGCAAAAAAACGATGGATTTAGGCCCAGATCTCTGTACTGGGGTGAATGTATGACATTGTTCTGCATTCTGTCCATCAACTGTTGTTTTTGCAACTCTTCTACATAGCCAACTCCACTGCCCATAGCCGAATGCCATGTGCAATAGGGGATAGATGCAAAAGATGTCCTGCAGCCAGGTCCTGTGCCCGGATGTCATGGGTGGTCAACCACTGCTGTGCATGATCTATAACCAAGTCCTGATCCCAACTCACCAAATTGAATGAAGGATGAAATATGAAGGGCCTAAGAAGCCTTCCCCTGCTGTGGGCAGGCCTCCTGTATGATCAAGCCCCACTTTGGCAATGTACAGCAGGGGTTAGCCAGGGCCTGCAGTCAGGCCCTGTCTCCAAGATGTTTAAACGGTTCCTCTCTGCTTAATCCCGTGAAAGCATCCACCAATGCTGAGAAGTATAGCTAAGGGGTTCTATTTCCTTGTAAATCTATGATAAAAATGTGTGCTGAGCTCTTACAGTTTTGACGTTTCCTTATTTCTTGATTTTACTGGTGTGTTGTCAATTCACTAATGCACAACATGAAGCTAGCCTGACCTTGCTGAAATTATTCAGATTGTGTCTGGTTTTTATGTTCTGTGTATCTTTAATGACCTAGGGCGTAGGAGTTACTCAGATGGCCATTCCTTACACTCAGGGGCCGATTCCGATTCGGGCCGGAAAACGTACCGACCGACTCGGATCGGGAATTTATTCTGACCGACACGTCCCGGTGCAGCCCGACCCGCAAAGTACGATGAAATGCGTGCAAAATCCGACCGACTCGTACGGAACACAATACGAACGACCGAACCGCGCGGAAAACAGCTATCCGGCCGGAAAACCACATGAATCGAACCGACCGACACGCACCAGGAAGGAACCCGAACGAAACGTTCCCGCAAACTCCGACCCGCGCAGTACGATGCAACGCGTGTAAAACCCGACCGAGTCGCACGGAGTACAAGCCGTACGAACGACACGCATACGAAACAGCGAGCCGAAGCAACCCAATACTCCGCGACCGACGCGTACGCCGCACATGAAACAGCACAAACACAGCGTGAACGACTCGGAGATGCTCGCACGAGACAACTGCAGGGTCCGACTCGGTCAGAAGAACGTCTCCTACATGCACAAAAAGTACAAAGGGAAAAAAAAAAAAAAAGGCCAAACAAGCAATTACAAAGCCAATAAATACTGGGGGGGAAACAG
This sequence comes from Calotriton arnoldi, assembly GCA_963921515.1. NCBI lineage: Eukaryota > Metazoa > Chordata > Amphibia > Caudata > Salamandridae > Calotriton > Calotriton arnoldi. The sequence goes on along the minus strand of CAWUFW010006322.1, from coordinate 1,043,545 downwards.
GGAACAAAGACACACCCACAACTCCACCCATATAAAGGACACAAATCCCTACCATGATCCTTTGCAAATTCAAATGACCTGCCAGCACAGAACACCAACAGACAGCAACCACACACACACTCACAGCTCATCCATCACACAAGCCACACACCATCAGCACCTCAACAAATAGCACCCTCACATACACCCAGCAAAACACACACTCACACTCCCTCACTTGCACACCACACACACATCACTCACCACCACCACCCATCACCATGCCCCCAAAGAAGAATCCAAAGTTCCTAGATAGTGAATTGGAAGTCCTGGTAGATGAGATCCTCAGGGTAGAGCCACAGTTGTTTGGTACACTGGTCCAACAGACCCCCATGTCGCAGAAAACCAAGATGTGGGAGAGGATCGTCGACAGGGTGAACGCACAATCACCATGTTTGCGCACAAAGGAAGACATCCAGAACAGGTGGTATGGCGTGCGCAGGAGGGTCAGGGACCTACTGAAGAAGGATTACATCTTGAGCCAACACACCGGCCGTGGCCCTCCTGCCAAACCAGTATACCTCAGGCCCTGGGAGGAGAAGGTGCGGGCCATCCTACCACCAGTGAGCGTATATGGACTAGAAAACATCCCAGAGCCTGGTGAGTACACAACCAATATACCCAATATTGTGTGACAATACACACACATCACTGTCATGGGGATAGTCAAACCATGCACCCTTAGCGAATCCACAGCAACAAAACCAGAATCATCCCAAGATGTGTATGTCAGTCAGATAAACACAATACATGCCATCTCATAGTGATATGTAACTGTGTCATGACATGTACAAACCTGACAACAAATAAAGCTAGGCAGTGGCACAAATCTAACCAACAAACACTGTCAGATATGTAGCCACCACTACAACACCACCACACAGGGAATCCCACAGAAAGGAAGGAATTCTGTGTATGCTGGTCAAGTCAGTGTAGCCAATAGCATCATGGGAGTTGTAGTCACAGATATTGCCCACCCTCACAATACGCCCATCAACACCACTCTGAACCATGCTCACATCACAGGGAGTGGAAAATAACTGACAAGATGGCTGACACTGGCTACTGCTGTGGGGAGCACAAGGCCCTGCTGGGAACTGGGCACCAACAAACAGCAGGACACCACTGACTGACATCCTGAAAGCCAACTTGCACTCCCTGCAATGGAAGCACGTTCCATGGTGGGATATCTGGCTGGGTGGGAAGGAGGACTGACAGCTATGACCATAGTTACCAGCAGCTCTTCTCACACACACCCCTAACACAAACTACACACAACTCACCTGGGAAAATGCATTGCCTCACACTAAAATTAATTATCCCACAAAGAACCACCACCCTGGGTCATGCTGTGGGAAGCACAGTGACACACATGGGACTTGTAGCCAAACAAACGCCAGGACAACACTGTCAGCCATCCATTCAGCACAGGCACACTACCCCACAGGGAAGCAGAGTCAGAAGGAAGGAAGTATGGGCAAGCTGGGAAGGGGGGTGTAGGCAATAGCATGATGGGAGTGGTAGTCACAGCTCAACATCCCCCACGCACATGGCCCAGCAAGCTCACACGGAAGCATGCACACCTCACAGGGAGTCAAAAGCCACATCAAAGATGTCTGACACTGGTGCTCTGTTGTGGGGAGCACAAGGCCATGCTGGGAACTGGCCACCAACCAACAGCAGGACACCACTGTCAGCCATCTTGCCATTGCTGTCACACCCACACACAGTGAAGTACACTCAAAAGGAAGGAAGTATGGGCATGCTGGGAAGGGGGGTGGAGGCAATAGCATGATGGGAGTGGTAGTCACAGCTCAACATTCCCCACCCACATGGCCCAGCAAGCTCACACTGAAGCATGCACACCTCACAGAGAGTGGAAAGCCCCATCAAAGATGTCTGACACTGGTGCTCTGTTGTGGGGAGCACAAGGCCATGCTGGGAACTGGCCACCAACCAACAGCAGGACACCACTGTCAGCCATCTTGCCATTGCTGTCACACCCACACACAGTGAAGTACACTCAAAAGGAAGGAAGTATGGGCATGCTGGGAAGGGGGTGGAGGCAATAGCATGATGGGAGTGGTAGTCACAGCTCAACATTCCCCACCCACATGGCCCAGCAAGCTCACACTGAAGCATGCACACCTCACAGAGAGTGGAAAGCCCCATCAAAGATGTCTGACACTGGTGCTCTGTTGTGGGGAGCACAAGGCCATGCTGGGAACTGGCCACCAACCAACAGCAGGACACCACTGTCAGCCATCTTGCCATTGCTGTCACACCCACACACAGTGAAGTACACTCAAAAGGAAGGAAGTATGGGCATGCTGGGAAGGGGGGTGGAGGCAATAGCATGATGGCAGTGGTAGTCACAGCTCAACATCCCCCACCCACATGGCGCAGCAAGCTCACACTGAAGCATGCACACCTCACAGAGAGTGGAAAGCCCCATCAAAGATGTCTGACACTGGTGCTCTGTTGTGGGTAGCACAAGGCCATGCTGGGAACTGGCCACCAACCAACAGCAGGACACCACTGTCAGCCATCTTGCCATTGCTGTCACACCCACACACAGTGAAGTACACTCAAAAGGAAGGAAGTATGGGCATGCTGGGAAGGGGGGTGGAGGCAATAGCATGATGGCAGTGGTAGTCACAGCACAACATCCCCCACCCACATGGCCCAGCAAGCTCACACCGAAGCATGCACACCTCACAGGGAGTCAAAAGCCCCATCAAAGATGTCTGACACTGGTGCTCTGTTGTGGGGAGCACAAGGCCATGCTGGGAACTGGCCACCAACCAACAGCAGGACACCACTGTCAGCCATCTTGCCATTGCTGTCACACCCACACACAGTGAAGTACACTCAAAAGGAAGGAAGTATGGGCATGCTGGGAAGGGGGGTGGAGGCAATAGCATGATGGCAGTGGTAGTCACAGCTCAACATCCCCCACCCACATGGCCCAGCAAGCTCACACTGAAGCATGCACACCTCACAGGGAGTCAAAAGCCCCATCAAAGATGTCTGACACTGGTGCTCTGTTGTGGGGAGCACAAGGCCATGCTAGGAACTGGCCACCAACCAACAGCAGGACACCACTGTCAGCCATCTTGCCATTGCTGTCACACCCACACACAGTGAAGTACACTCAAAAGGAAGGAAGTATGGGCATGCTGGGAAGGGGGGTGGAGGCAATAGCATGATGGCAGTGGTAGTCACAGCTCAACATCCCCCACCCACATGGCCCAGCAAGCTCACACTGAAGCATGCACACCTCACAGGGAGTCAAATGCCACTTCAAAGATGTCTGACACTGGTGCTCTGTTGTGGGTAGCACAAGGCCATGCTGGGAACTGGCCACCAACCAACAGCAGGACACCACTGTCAGCCATCTTGCCATTGCTGTCACACCCACACACAGTGAAGTACACTCAAAAGGAAGGAAGTATGGGCATGCTGGGAAGGGGGGTGGAGGCAAGAGCATGATGGGAGTGGTAGTCACAGCTCAACATCCCCCACCCACATGGCCCAGCAAGCTCACACTGAAGCATGCACACCTCACAGGGAGTCAAAAGCCACTTCAAAGATGTCTGACACTGGTGCTCTGTTGTGGGGAGCACAAGGCCATGCTGGGAACTGGCCACCAACCAACAGCAGGACACCACTGTCAGCCATCTTGCCATTGCTGTCACACCCACACACAGTGAAGTACACTCAAAAGGAAGGAAGTATGGGCATGTTGGGAAGGGGGGTGGAGGCAATAGCATGATGGCAGTGGTAGTCACAGCTCAACATCCCCCACCCACATGGCCCAGCAAGCTCACACTGAAGCATGCACACCTCACAGGGAGTCAAAAGCCCCATCAAAGATGTCTGACACTGGTGCTCTGTTGTGGGTAGCACAAGGCCATGCTGGGAACTGGCCACCAACCAACAGCAGGACACCACTGTCAGCCATCTTGCCATTGCTGTCACACCCACACACAGTGAAGTACACTCAAAAGGAAGGAAGTATGGGCATGCTGGGAAGGGGGGTGGAGGCAATAGCATGATGGCAGTGGTAGTCACAGCTCAACATCCCCCACCCACATTGCCCAGCAAGCTCACACTGAAGCATGCACACCTCACAGGGAGTCAAACGCCACTTCAAAGATGTCTGACACTGGTGCTCTGTTGTGGGTAGCACAAGGCCTTGCTGGGAACTGGCCACCAACCAACAGCAGGACACCACTGTCAGCCATCTTGCCATTGCTGTCACACCCACACACAGTGAAGTACACTCAAAAGGAAGGAAGTATGGGCATGCTGGGAAGGGGGGTGGAGGCAATAGCATGATGGCAGTGGTAGTCACAGCTCAACATCCCCCACTCACATGGCCCAGCAAGCTCACACCGAAGCATGCACACCTCACAGGGAGTCAAAAGCCCCATCAAAGATGTCTGACACTGGTGCTCTGTTGTGGGGAGCACAAGGCCATGCTGGGAACTGGCCACCAACCAACAGCAGGACACCACTGACTGACGTCCTGAGAGTCAACCTGCACCCACTGCAAGGGTGGCATGCTTCATGGTGGGATAACTGGGCTGGAGGGAGAAGGATGTCCGGATGTCAACCAAATACCACCAATGCTGGCCATGCACACACCTCAACATTCACATTGAAATGCTTCAGGTTGGCAGGACAATGCGCTACACCAATATAAACATCTGACTGTGACAACTTAGGACAATGCAATGTACAGGCCCGCATCCAGAGGTTCAGTCACAACTGTCAGGTGTTTGAACCATTGATGCCTGTAGAAACATTACATACATTGTGTGTCTCTTCCAAATACAGGTGATGATGGGGACACAGCAGCAGACGCTGAGGAGTCCCTGTCCCAGGCTCCGGGGGACACTGAGCTCACTGGTGTGGAACAGCCTCTGCCCACCTCAGATGATGAAGACCTACCTGGCACCTCCGGAGTGAGTCATCATGCAGCACCAGCAGGACCACCAGCTGCACCCCCTGCACCCACCCCTCCAACAACTGCCAACACACAGACCACCCCTGCCGACACGGGCAGACCAAGGACCACCACCACCACCAGCACACGGACCCCGGCCCAACGTGGAGCTACGGACACCAACACAAGCAACAACCCCCAAGGGGGCCCAGGGTCACCTGTACGTGCCACTGCAGGTCCTGCACGTGTCGCCAGGGGTGGTGGGAGGGGTGGTAGACATAGGTCGCTGCTTGCAGAGGGGTCTGGACTGCATGATGACCCACAACTGGTACGCATAGCTGATGCGTATCAGACTAGCACCGGAGAGTTCAGCCAGGTAGTGGGGTTCCTCAGGGACATTCAACAGCAGCAGGCTGCCCATCATGCCCGCTTGGACTTACACATGTCCCGCATGGAGTCCAAGTGGGACACATTGCAAGAACTGACGGCGGTGCATAGGGACATATTACAATGCCTCCGCCAGATTTGCACCAACATGTCAACACCTCCCTGTGTGCCCACAACATCTGGTGCTACAACAACTGCAACTGCCACAGGGAGGGAGGATGACTCTGGCGGAGAGTCCCCTGCACCGCAGCAGCCTGCACTTGAGGGTCCCCCCAAAGAAGAGGGGTCGTCCGAGGAAGGGCGACTGAGAGGCCGATGGCCATGCACAACCCCCAGGAAGCCAACACCTGTTCTGGAAAATCACCTTTGTGCGCAAACTGTTCACCCTGTCGAATGCAACATAACTCTCCCACATGACATGGGGAGTTCAAGTTGGACCAATGTATCAGATGACTGTGGACTTTACTCTGGACATTTCTGCTACCAGGACTTCCAAATCATCTAGGAACTTTGGATTACAATCACAATGTACAGCACCCACCATCCTGTGCACTATACTCACACATGTATGTAAATAAACTCACTAATACACCATACTTGCCTCTGTTGTGATTCCAACGTTGTTTCTGTCATGGAGATGATGATCTGCGAAATGACACTGTGCATGCTAACTGCTACAGCAAGTACAACACCGGCATGTGAGTCATGGCGACGTGACACATATGAGGGAGACACACCACCAGGGCTACACAACACATACAAACCAGGGCCATCTGACTCATCGCCTACACTGATGTTGCCAGGAAATACGGTGCAATGCACAGACACAACACCTATTCACAGTCTGTGTTAACTAGCCCACTGGTGCAGTAAGCAAATGTCAGTCAGATGTGTGACCACAGACAACGCACATCACAAAGTGAAGCACAGGTTTATTACACATTTGCAACATGTAACCACTACAGATGCAAGGTAATCCCACCTGGCAGTGGGCACACAGTCAACAAGTATAGAAGAAAGGAAGTCCATGGGTGTGGCGCACATCACCTGTAGGGAAACAACAGCTACCACCCTGGAAGTTGATTCACGGTGTCGGGGGATCACAGTTGACCAAACAACCCTGAAAGTACACGGTGAAGGACAGAAATGACACACAGTCAAAAGCACTGAAGAACAGGACAGAACTGCAATACTCATGCCCAATACATGTCACAAGATACCCACCCAGAACCAAGTTAGCATGTCAACACTGTTGGGGAGTACAGACTACCTGTGAGGACACATCGCTGCACGCATACAGTCATGTAGCACATGGACACACTCAAACAGCACCAGAGCACCACCAACACATATCATGCAAACTCACAACATTGACATGACATCTCCGGATACTCACATTCAGCTGAAGAAGTTGGTGATGAGCTGTGTGCGGACATCACCCTCATCATCATCATCATCATCATCACTGGCATCGTGGTCCAGGCCAGGATCCTCCACAGGTGGCGGATGTTGGTCATCGTCATCCAGGATGATTGGCAACTCCTTCCGCACTGCCAGGTTGTGTAGCATGCAGCAGACGATGACAATCTTGCACACCTTTGCTGGGGCATATGGTAGGGCCCCTCCTGTCTTGTCCAGGCAGCGGAAGCGGCTCTTCAGGAGACCAAATGTCCGCTCAATCACTCTCCTGGTCCGACCATGTGCCTCATTGTAGCGCATCTGGGCTGGTGTCACAGGGTTCCTGAGGGGCGTCAGCAACCACGGCATGTTGGGGTATCCGGAGTCACCTACATACGGACAATTGCACATTAGCTGAGTTGGAAAAGAGGGTGGAATACTACATTGCAGAACACACACAATGGTGCAAAGTCAGTACACACCAACAAACCAGGCACACTGGTTCCGCATCTGTGACATCATCCCCGGGCTGCGACTACTCCTCATCACGTAGGCATCGTGTGCAGAACCGGGGAAATGGGCACACACGTGTGAGATGCTCATATCAGCAAGACATACCACCAGTGCATTGACCGAATAGTAATGTTTGCGGTTCCTGTATGCCTGCTCATGTGCCTGTGGTGGTATCAAAGCCACATGTGTCCCATCAATGGAGCCAATGACATGCAGCATCCTCCCCAGGGCATAGAAGTCACTCTTGACGTCAGTGAGTTGTTGACGTTTAGGGAAATAGATGTACTGGTTCGCCTCCAAAACATCGCGTAGCACACGGCTGAATATGGTCTGTGACATCCCACCAGCAGACGCCACAGTGTGTTGAAAGGTACCGGTGGCAAAGAAGTGTAGGGCTGCCATCACTTTCACCTTGGGGGTCAGCGCTGTAGGGTATGTCCGGCCAGGTTGCAAATGTGGGGCCAACTGCACCGTCAATTCCTCAATAAGTGGCCTGGTGAAGCGGTACCGTCGGATGCAGTCCCGTTCAACCACTGTTGCAAGGTCAGGGAATGGCCGATGGACAGCTGGCGCCCTGCAGTGCATAGGTGAAGGAAGAAAGATTGTCAGTCACCCCACATATGTGGCATAGACCATACTCAATATCACATGATACATCATTACAAAACACAAGTACATGATGCATGTGCCGTTCCGTAAGGACATGTATGTCACCTACATGGCTAACAACTAACATCACAGTTCAACATGTGTCCTCAACAAGTCCCAGCTTGTACTATGGGATATCATTAGGCTGTGTCACAGTACCCATGCACTGCTCCCACGTTCCAAACACACACCACAGTGACATGTGAGGACAGATGTGCCCCAGGCATCACAGCTCATCAACAGGTAGATTCCCAGGGACCCTGTATTGCCACATGGACACTCGCATGACATGGTGCATCATGAATACACCACAGCTAAACAACCATGACCCCCACAGGTAGTGGTCCCTGTTGCCTCGGCAGGACAGACATGGACGTCTGTGACACACACACGCACAACATCAAAGTCCATGCACAAACAACGTGGATGTGGAGACTGTCTCCCATTGTGCACATGGAATCAGAGACATTGTAAACACAACATGCACACAGACTGTGGAGGGCCATCACAATTCTGGCAATGGGTCACCTTGTGACGTACATACCGTCCCACATGGGACTCAGGGGGTATGTGACATGACATACACATACACAACCGTGAAATGTGACCATGCCACATGCTCTGAAATGAACAGTTGCACACCACAGTGTTCATGTGCACAACACACCAAGGATACTGACCCCATGAACACGTGCACAGCCTGGGAATGGCTGCCCCCAAGTGCCACCCACAAAACCACATGTTGACCCCCATACACGGAACAGGTGATGCAGCCTTACATGCCTTAGGATACAGTGTGGACAGGCTGTGGTGTTGTAGGTGTGCCCCTCACTCCCTGGGAAGTAAATGTGGCTGGCATACGTTCACCTGTGACAGGCATGGTGACATATGCCAGTGCCATGTACAGGGACGCGTTGTACAGCAATGGACCGATCGGTGCGCACGCATTGGCCATTGCATACAATGTGAGCGGGTACGCGTTGTACAGCAATAGACCGATCGGTGCGCACGCATTGGCCATTGCATACGATGTGAGCGGGTACGCGTTGTACAGCAATGGACCGATCGGTGCGCACGCATTGGCCATTGCATACGATGTGAGCGGGAACGCGTTGTACAGCAATGGACCGATCAGTGCGCACACATTGGCCATTGCATACAATGTGAGTGGGTACGCGTTGTACAGCAATGGACCGATCGGTGCGCACGCATTGGCCATTGCATACGATGTGAGCGGGTACGCGTTGTATTCGCAATACGCGTTGTACAGCAATGGACCGATCGGTGCACACGCATTGGCCATTGCATACAATGTGAGCGGGTACGCGTTGTACAGCAATGGACCGATCGGTGCGCACGCATTGGCCATTGCATACGATGTGAGCGGGTACGCGTTGTACAGCAATGGACCGATCGGTGCGCACGCATTGGCCATTGCATACGATGTGAGCGGGTACGCGTTGTACAGCAATGGACCGATCGGTGCGTACGCATTGGCCATTGCATACGATGTGAGCGGGTACGCGTTGTATTCGCAATACGCGTTGTACAGCAATGGACCGATCGGTGCGCACGCATTGGCCATTGCATACAATGCGAGCGGGTATGCGTTGTACAGCAATGGACCGATCGGTGCGCACGCATTGGCCATTGCATACGATGTGAGCGGGTACGCGTTGTACAGCAATGGACCGATCGGTGCGCACGCATTGGCCATTGCATACGATGTGAGCGGGTACGCGTTGTACAGCAATGGACCGATCGGTGCGCACGCATAGGCCATTGCATACAATGTGAGTGGGTACGCGTTGTATTCGCAATACGCGTTGTACAGCAATGGACCGATCGGTGCGCACGCATTGGCCATTGCATACAATGTGAGCGGGTACGCGTTGTATTCGCAATATGCGTTGTACAGCAATGGACCGATCGGTGCGCACGCATTGGCTATGGCCTGGCCTGGCAACGGACGCGTTTTCAAATCTTTAACGAGTCTGATGCTGTGAATTCAGTTGGTCACCCACAACAATGTTGCTAATTCATGGGTGTCATGAAGTTGAACTTTTGAAGGATTCTGTGGGCGTGTGTAAGTGGTGCAATTCCATGGATTGGCCAGATTCAGAAGATACAAACGACTTGGACCTATCACTTTGGACACATGGGACAGTATCTGCCTCTGCAGCACACATATAATGCTGGCTGTTCCCCTGAGAGCTCACTTGCCTGCACTACATGCTCCAGGACGACATCTGCCACCACCACTGCTGCTGTATCTGCACCCTCTGGATCCTGCAATGGCACGTACTGTGGAGAGAGCCCCAGCCTTCAGCACTGAGGAGAACCAGGCCCTGCTGGACAGCCTCCTTCCACAGTACAGCAAGCTGTATGGGAAAGCAGGGGAGCAGGTGAGTGTGCTGTCCCCTGCCTTACTAAATGTGCATGTTGTCTGACTAGCAAGACTTACAGTGTGCACGCCACTGGCTAGCAGGCTCACTGAGTAGTTGTCACCCCCATAGTGTGTAGTTACATGCACTGAACAGGTATAGTGCAGTGACAGTGCATTTAAACAAGGTTTTACTTCCCAGGCAATGATACCATGTAGTAACTGCTGGCAAACTGTCCATAGCCATCGTTGCACTGCCTGTGTACATCATGTGCCCCTGTGATTGAGACATGTATATCCAACTGTGTAATGCACGGATATGTTGAATGTGTAGTAATGGCATTTTCACTTTGTCATCCTCACAGGTTTATGCCCACCAGAAGCAGCAGATATGGCTGACCATCGTCCGGGCAGTGAGATCCGTGGGGGTCTACAAGCGCCGGATCCACAACTGCCAGAAGAGGTGGCAGGACCTTCGGGGCTGGACCCGGAGGATCGCACGGGTCCAGCTGAATCTGTCGCCTCCTCGCAGGAGGGGCGGACACCGGACCCTGACCCCCCATATGGTCAGGATCCTGGCGGTGGTCTTCACTGATCTGGATGGGCAGCTGAAGGCCAGAGAGCAGCAAGGAGGGGGTGAGTACATGACTGCATTGTGAACTTTGTCTGCCATGCTATGTGCCCTCATCTGGCCTGGTTAAACTTCCACAGTACATCAGTCATGTGGTCCAGGACCCATGTCCCCCAATTGTGCACTGCCCACTCCTCATCTGATACCCAGGTGTGGCCCTTACAGTCAGGGAATTGTGTCACTTGGCTACTGTGTCCTTGCATTTTGCTTAGCTCAAGGTGGGGGACAGCATTTGTTCCCCTAACTCTGTGGTGGGCATCATGGGTGGGTCCATTGCTTACACAATGCCTGTGTTCTGACATGTAATCTGTGTGTTACTTTGATATGTGGTCCAATTGCTGAGCTGATCCACCACATGTGCCTGGGGTATCTGGCACACACCCATGCTGCGGGTGTGAACAATGTTTGGGCCCCAGGAGTGTGTATATTATGTGTGTCACACATACTTAGCCACCTGCCTATTGCCCAGGGCTCATCCCTCATTCACGTGGGGCAGGACAGTCATGCCTACTCCAGGCCATACAATACACTCTGTACTCCCACTCCCGTGTATCAGCTGACACGTTGTGCTCAGTGATATGTCCCCTCAGGTGTCTGCCTCTGTGTCAGTGTGCTGTGGCTTCATTGTCAGGACTACTGGGGTGTTTCTCGGTTGTGGCTCAGCATGCCACTGGAGATGTGACCATAGGAGACGATACTTGTGTGTCACATAGGTGTTTGATCAGCTGCCCGTGCAGACTGGGGTATGCGAATGTGAAGTTCAGGCAGCTGTTTCCCATTCACAGCAGATTGTGAGGTGCTCAGGTTCAGAGGGTTGTGTTACAGGTCTCCCATATGTCCAATTGGTATGACGTGGACAGATAAGGGTTCAGATGATGTGGTGTGTGGGGGATGTACATGTGCACTTGTTCAGCTCCAGGACTTGCATTCCCCATGACCTACGATTGTGACACAGTGCAGACTGTTGTTGTCTGGCTGCCCTGCCCATGTGACTGGAGACAGTGATGTATGACTTAGCAGGCATGGCTGTGCCATGGCATGAAACTTACAATGAGTGATCCTGCAGGGGAGTGACATGTGCTACATGCACACCATTGTGGCAATGACTATCAGGACATGGGTGCATCATGGTGTCTGTCGCTAGTATGCATCACATGCATTTCAAAATTGACTCTGGGCATCCCTTCATCCGGACACCTGTACTGACTCAGTGGCAAGAGTTGTGATGTGTGCATGTTCACATGCTTCACCGTGTTCTCTGCACTGTCCAACTACTATGTAGGTGGTGCATGTGTCCACACTGGGGTATTGCCATCCAACAGACACCAGACAGATGGGTGCAAGGCCAGGAGGGATGTGAGTGCCATGGTTGACCATCAGACTGACAATTGGCTTCTCCTACTCTGTTTGGGCACTTTTGGCAATGTTCAACTAAGGATGCCAGGGCTTGCTCTGTAATGTGCTGTACTTACTGTGGTGTGTGCGTTCGGTGCAGGTGACTGATGTTTGTCTGTTTCCCTATTGTTTGCAGATACATCCACGGCCACAGGAGGGGACAGCTCCACGGACCAGGAAGAGCCGCAGAGCCAGACTGGGTCAGCAGCCGAGGAGTGGTCGGAGGGACCCAGTGGCACGGAGGGCGAGGGGAGCCACACCGAGGAGTCCTCAGCAGCATCCACCTCAGCTGAGGACCACAGCAGCTTGGAGGATGACTCCCTTGTGGAGGCGGGTGTCAGCAGCCACCACACCCCAGCTAGTGTTGCTGTCCCCGCCACCACCACCACCACCACCGCCCTCCCATCGGCTCCCATTCCCAAGGTCCGTGGAGGCTCCCATGTTCGGGAGCGTGTCTCCTTCGTGCCAGGCACCGCACCCCCTGCCCCTGTGTCCCCTCCTGCCCTGAGTGAGGAGTCTGTGTACCTCCTTCGCCAGCTCCATGTAGGGCAGACAGCGATGCTGAGTGTCCTCCATGCCCACACCACTCTGTTGACTCAGCTGGTGTTGTTCATGGAGTGCATCTCATCGGGCATGTCTGCCCTACAGAGGGGCAATAGGTCCATGGACTCCTCCCTGACGGTAGCAGTGTCCCTCCTCCTACAGTCCCTCACCCCTCCTACCTCTGCCCCATCCACACTCCCCAGCACCTTACCTGTCCCAAGCACACACACACCAGCACAGGCACACACCAGCACAGACACAAGCAGCACACAGACACACACGCCAAAATCCAGACGCACACGCACGCACAGTCAGGGGACTGAAACCACACTCACAGGGGATGGGGCCCAGGCACACACACACGCATCCACGAGCACTGCGCAGTCCTCAGATACCTCTCCCTCCAAGGCCCCTTCCCTTGCCTCACCTGCAACCCCACAGACACAGCGGGTCTTCCTCAGTGACCTCGGCCTCTTCCCCTCCAATCCAGCTGATACAGCATTCAGGGGGAAGAGGAAGCCCACCCACACGGAGGGGAGTGCCCCTCGCCCCCGGACACCCTCCCCCAGGCGCAAACCAACTGACGCCCCCACCGCAAGTCCCCCCGGACCCGGAAGAGCAAGACCCCTCTGCCACCCTGCAGCTCAAGCACCAAGTCTCCTTCTTCCATCCCTCAGGCCCCCACTCCACAGGTGCCCCCACCACACCCTGCCCCAGGTTCCCCCACCCACAGATACACCATCCCCAAAATGATCCGGCCTTCTCCCCCTGCCACTTGCTCTTCCAGCACCACACCCCCGCTGCGCATGTCTGTGCCACTGGTGTGGAGACGGTGTCCTCCCCCTCTGTCCTGCCCACCTTACCTGAACCCCATTCTCCTCCCCTGGAGGTAGGCACTGCAGTGGAGTCCACTACCACCCCGTCTGACTTGGGCACTGCAGTGGGGAACCTGTCCACTCCATCTGCACGGCCCACTGCAGTCGTGCCGGCACCCACACCATCTGAGTCATGCCCCCCAGTTGTGCCGGCACACACCATGTCAGACACCTCCACTGCAGTTGTCAGTGGCTCTCCAGCACCCACCACCCCTTCCCTGCCTCCTTCTGGTGAGCCCTGATCCTGTCCCTGCGGTGCCTGGCCTGCCCCCCGTATGCCCCTCCGAGGGGATTGTCCCTGGTGTGTAGCAGTGCAGGCATGCGTAGGGTGACATCTGGCGCTGGCACCCTGTTTGGACTCTTATTATGGACTGGCCATTGGCCTTTGTTATATATTTTTTTCACTTCTATCACCCAAATGCTGAATAAAGCAACTTTCTGTTCTCTAGTGGTTTTGCTTCTGATGTACATGATGTTGATGATGCTAACCGTGCCCTTGCTGCAGTGATGGTGATTTTTGGTCTCATGGAAATGAAGTGTTACTGTGCAGGAACGCATGTGGTCCACGGGTAATGTGTCCTATCCTGTAGTGTATCCATGTCATCCTTAGCAGCATATGAGGGTGTCATGTTTTCAATATTTGGCAATGGGATTTCCTACTTACATTTGCAATATCACATCTGTGGCTTACACCCCTGCACATCTGTTGTGCTTGCCATTGTTCAATTAGTCTACTTCCCTGACCGTGTGGCCATCTCCACTGGACATGCAAGTTTGGGCATCAATGGGGAAGGACTCATCTGTGTTGTCAGTGCAACTTGCTATACATGTGTGTTGGATCTGTGCTGATGATTTCGTTGACACTCCCATGACCAGGCTGATATGACGAGAGCCTTCATTTAGTGCTAATTGTTGACTGTGTGACCAAGTGTTCTGCTGACATGATGGAAACCTACTGAGGCAACATATGGCACAGCTTTCCTCACACAGGAGTGGAGTCCCCTCATGGCAGTGTGTAATCCTGTGACATTGCCTGAGCCCAAGGTGTGTGTTGTGTGAGCATGTCTGTGTGTGTTCACTTCCATTTTGCTGGGCGTGCTGGGATCCCTAGTGATGTTCCTGTTTGTGATGCTTGCTGAGTTGACCTATGTTCCCCCAAAGTCTCCACCCTGGGTTCTCTGTGATGTGGGTGCATGGCACATTACTGGTCATCAGGGTGTCACCCATAGTTGTGTTTGCTGTCAGGGCTGAGTTTGTGGGCAAACGCAGATGGGACACAGTCAGGATTCCCCTTGGCACTTGTTGTTTAGACCTGTCATGTAATTTCCAGTTTGTGTTAGCTTTCAGTGATTGTGACACGTTGTGTGTGTGACTGCTGGCACTCCTCAGGGTCAGGGCTGCAATGTTGGTAGTTGTCTATGTGTGTTCTTTGTGGGTGACCTTGGCTTCTTCATTGGTGTGGGACTGTGGCTGGGATCCCATTGGTTGGTGTGGTATTGCCGTCATGTCCATGTACAGCGTAGTGTGCAGTGTGTCAGACATTCAGGAGTCTTGTTGACTGGCCATGTGTGATGTGTTTCTGCACCTTAGTTCCCACCACCACCCCTGGGATTGTCATGGGTGCATGTGCAATGTCACCAGTGCATGTGAGCTTCACTGCTGCACATTGTTGGAGGTCGAGGTGTGTGGTGTTGAGTGTGTGCAGATGAGAGTTGTTGCCTGGCTAGACCCCTGCCTCCATGTTGGCCTTGGCTTACTGGCCATGCTGATTGATTTGTGCTTGTGTAGGTGTGATGGTAGTTTGTTGCTCAGGACACGACTGTGGTTCACAGTGTGAACGACATCTAGCTTTGTCATCACAGTGGGATTGTCATGCAGCCCAGGGTCACCACATTGTGGGGACCATGGGGGTAGTGCTGTGGTGTGTCTGTGTCTTGCTGTGTCAGTTGCTGTTCCTACATGCTTGTGTGACATGTGTGATTTGTGCTCCCTCTCATCTAACAATGCCTGATTGCCCACATAGGGGATTTGGATCCATGAGTTAATTTTGTGTGGCACTGTATGCGCATCTGTGTAATTGGTATTCATGCCTCATCATGTGTTGTGTGGTTGCCTGGGGACACTGGCACCCCCCCCCTCACCTGTTGTGTTTGATGTGCAGTGTGGGGCTGCCTGTTTGTGTTTGTGCATCTGCACCACTGCATTGGCATAACTTTAGTGTGCCATTGGCTGTATGTTGTTTGGTGGGTTTGACCTGCTGTCCCTGGGACTCCTAGGTCATCAGTCAGCACGATGATCATGGTTTGTGTGTCCCATTGCTGCCATGGTATGGTATCTGTTCACCTCACATCTACAGTCTCCCCAGGATGTCTACATTTGTGTGCCCATTGGAGCAGATATGTGTTCTGCATTATGATGGTCACTTCTGTCATTGTGTTATTGATGAATGTTGACAGGGTCATCCCCCATGGGTGATGTTTGTCTGCACATGGCCAAAGGTATGTCTTATTTGCACTGCACTGTTTGCCTCACCCAATATATCTTGCTATGGGACACGAACACTACTTTGCCACTGATGTGTTTGTTGTTCTGTGACCAAGATTCAGCCATGCTGTTTGGCAGTTGCAGCTTTTTCCATGGCCACACTTACCTTATAGTCACTGTGATGATGGTTGTTTGGACCCCATTGCCACAATGTTCAAGATGTGCTTCAGCTATGGACCCCACACTTACATTTTGGTCACTGTGATGATGGGGGTTTAGACCCCATTGCCACAATGTTCAAGATGTGCTTCAGCTATGGACCCCACACTTACCTTTTGGTCACTGTGATGATGGGGGTTTAGACCCCATTGCCACAATGTTCAAGATGTGCTTCAGCTATGGACCACACACTTACATTTTGGTCACTGTGATGATGGGGGTTTAGACCCCATTGCCACAATGTTCAAGATGTGCTTCAGCTATGGACCACACACTTACATTTTGGTCACTGTGATGATGGGGGTTTAGACCCCATTGCCACAATGTTCAAGATGTGCTTCAGCTATGGACCCCACACTTACCTTTTGGTCACTGTGATGATGGGGGTTTAGACCCCATTGCCACAATGTTCAAGATGTGCTTCAGCTATGGACCCCACACTTACATTTTGGTCACTGTGATGATGGGGGTTTAGACCCCATTGCCACAATGTTCAAGATGTGCTTCAGCTATGGACCCCACACTTACCTTTTGGTCACTGTGATGATGGGGGTTTAGACCCCATTGCCACAATGTTCAAGATGTGCTTCAGCTATGGACCCCACACTTACATTTTGGTCACTGTGATGATGGGGGTTTAGACCCCATTGCCACAATGTTCAAGATGTGCTTCAGCTATGGACCCCACACTTACATTTTGGTCACTGTGATGATTGGGGTTTAGACCCCATTGCCACAATGTTCAAGATGTGCTTCAGCTGTGGACCCCACACTTACATTTTGGTCACTGTGATGATGGGGGTTTAGACCCCATTGCCACAATGTACAAGATGTGCTTCAGCTGTGGACCCCACACTTACATTTTGGTCACTGTGATGATGGGGGTTTAGACCCCATTGCCACAATGTTCAAGATGTGCTTCAGCTGTGGACCCCACACTTACATTTTGGTCACCGTGATGATGGGGGTTTAGACCCCATTGCCACAATGTTCAAGATGTGCTTCAGCTGTGGACCCCACACTTACATTTTGGTCACTGTGATGATGGGGGTTGGACCCCATTGCCACAGTGGTCATGGTCTGCTTGCATTGTGGAGGCCACACACATTTATGTGTGACACATGTGATAGGGGGTCACATTGTATGTTCAAAGTCATGTTCAGTGTTGTAGGCATTTGACACAGTCTACACACGCTTGTCATGGTGTTGGGGGGATGTATTTTTCTTGCATTCCTTAGGTTGTAGTGTGCTGGTTGTGTCATGCATTGCCCATCCTATGAGTGGGGGTGGTGTTGGTGGTAGGCATCCAGCCCCCCATGGGTAGGGGTGGTAGTAGTGACAGGCATCCAGCCCCCCATGGGTAGGGGTGGTGGTGGTGGTAGGCATCTAGCCCCCCCTGAGTAGGGATGGTAGTAGTGACAGGCACCCAGCCCCCCCTGAGTAGTGGTGGTAGTAGTGACAGGCATCCAGCCCCCCATGGGTAGGGGTGGTGGTAGTGGTAGGCATCTAGCACCCCGAGGGTAGGGGTGGTAGTAATGGTAGGCATCCAGCCCCCCCTGAGTAGGGGTGGTAGTAGTGGTAGGCATCCAGCCCCCCATGGGTAGGGGTGGTGGTAGTGGTAGGCATCCAGCCCCCATTAGTAGGGGTGGTAGTAGTGGTAGGCATCTAGCACCCCCTGAGTAGGGGTGGTAGTAGTGGTAGGCATCCAGCCCCCCATGCGTAGGGGTGGTGGTAGTGGTAGGCATCCAGCCCCCCATTAGTAGGGGTGGTAGTAGTGGTAGGCATCTAGCACCCCCTGAGTAGGGGTGGTAGTAGTGGTAGGCATCCAGCCCCCATGGGTAGGGGTGGTAGTAGTGGTAGGCATCTAGCACCCCCTGAGTAGGGGTGGTAGTAATGGTAGGCATCCAGCCCCCCATGGGTAGGGGTGGTGGTAGTGGTAGGCATCTAGCACTCCCTGAGTAGGGGTGGTAGTAGTGGTAGGCATCCAGCCCCCCATGGGTAGGGGTGGTGGTAGTGGTAGGCATCTAGCACCCCCTGAGTAGGGGTGGTAGTAGTGACAGGCATCCAGCCCCCCATGGGTAGGGGTGGTAGTAGTGGTAGGCATCTAGCACCCCCTGGGTAGGGGTGGTATTAGTGGTTGGCATCCAGGCCCCTATGTGTGTATGTGGCATTGGTGATAGCCATCCCGCCCCTATGGTGCTGCTGTTGCTGGTGTAAGTAATTTCTGCATCCCTATGTGTGTGTGTTATATGTCGGGTACGTGTGGTTTGTTTGTGTGGTGGGTGTCTGACTTACCTTCTGCGCCGTACGCGTCCGTTCCGGTAATAGATGTAGAGTATTACCAGTTCCGGTAATAGATGTAGAGTATTGGTAGGATCGGCGCGATGAGATTCATGGTTGGTTCGTCTCGTTCGGCTTTCTCGTTGCTTCGCGTCGTCCTCGCGGCTGGCGTGTTCGTCTCGTAGCCGTGGATCGTCTTGTGGCGCGAATCGGAGCTTATGTGCGCCTCTCCCGGATGCTTTGACGTGCCGTGCGTAGCGACGGGTTTGGCGCGTACGGAAGGCGCATCGTACTAGTCCGGCCGGACGGGGCTGTATTTTGGCTTCCGTGCGACTCGATTCTGCGTTTCCGGATCCGCATCGGTCGGAGCACAGGAGCTGGATTGGGTGAGTGCGACTGGGTCGGGATCTGGGCTGTTATGCGCATCGTACTTGCTCGTTCGGACGTATGTACGAATCGGTCGGGAAACACGCATTCGCCTTGTTTTTTTGCCGGGCGAATGGTGTTAGGTGCGCCTCCGACCGGGATCGGAATCGACCCCTCAGTCTTTTGGTCCATGTGGAGAGAGAGAGGCAGGTAAGGTAGATAATCAATTTAGGAATAAACAGGATCTACCTTGGGTTCTGGGGGTTGATTTTCGACCTATTTCTAATCTATAGATTGCACAGACTCTTCTCTTACAGAGAAAACATTGCTACAGTCATACAGGCACGTGAACATATTTCTTGTATAAATTGTTAACTGAAATTGGATTCTGTTAGGTCTTGTGTGCGAAAACAGACAACAGTTCTTTGTGGGTCAAAACTCTCCAGTTGATATAAATGCCAGATATATCTATTGGCGGCTTTGTGCTGGATCAAGACCCAGTGAGGTCTTAATAAAGCCCCATAGGAATACCGTTGATAATAGTGATGCATTAGTTATTTACTGATAGTCTCATTCCCAGATTCTACTTCTTTGTCCCAGTCCTTTTGACTCCCCACACACCCGGCGGAGTCCCTGATCTGTCGGGCTGCTTTGGAAGTTGACTGTGGAGGTTCTGTAAAGAGGTGGCCCTTAAAAGAAGTTTAAACATGCTTCTTTTAGCGAGATGCCTGTCTCCATGGTACTAACACACCTCAGTACATACGGTATGGGATGAGAAAAGTTGAAAATTACTGGTAAGTAATAAAATAATTCTAATCTACTCTCCGAAGTTGTTGTGGGCATTTTATGTAGCATGGTAGTTGATGGCAATTACAGTTTTGTGCCCTCCATGGATGATGGTTTGGCTTAGTCATAGATAATGATAGCCATTGCGCTCTCACTCCAAATAATAGTTGTGAGGTAGAAACATTCATCGCTGCCCTTAGGGGAGCCAGTTGATGACAGCTCCAATTAACCTCTCAGGCAACCAGGATTCATATTCATCGCTTTTAGCAGCACAGATAAAACTTCAATTAAGCCACAGCCAGTAAACAATTAAACATATTTTAACAACAAAGTCTACCGCAAGTCAATTTGCACCTAGGTCTACAGAAACATTATATCAACACAGGAGGGTGGTAATTTCTGTTGATGAGGTACAAATTATTCACTTTGGACAAACAATGCAGAAAAAGGCAAGAGTAGAGGAAAGGAAGAAGAATTTCTATGCCTATTTTTCTAACCTATTCACCACACCTCTTGCAATACATAACATGTTTTTTAAATTTTACAGTATAACAATGCAAGCTCAAATGTCAATGTAACCTTCTAAATTGATGACAATACTTTTACATTACCCTTTTCTTACAATTACATATTGAATAATTTGTTCCAAGTCACCAGTAGTCCTATGAAGCGCCGCAGATTTTCTGTTGAAATATCACATTTCAGAGATTTTCTGCATTAACCAGTGAGCGTTCCAGAAAGAAACAAGCATTTGCAATGCAATCGGTCTCGCCTTTGGGACCTTATATGTATTTAGCTATGCAGCACATTAGCCTGGGTGCTGAAACATCTACTGTTCTTTAACATGGAGGGAAAGTAAGCACCAAACTGCGTGACACACCAGGTATGGGAACACATGGAGAGAAATATTGCCTTTCAGCTGGAAATGGTATAGTCCAAAGCTCTGTTTTTATTTTAAATCAGGGCCTTCAGTGGTCATATCACTGAAAATACAAGATTTGAAAAAAATATTATTGTCTACAGGTGCTCGTGGAAGACAATTTCTATGGACTGGAATCTAGAGAATGCTAAAGTGATTATGGTATGTTACTGACCTCTGCTGGTCGTTTTCTATCAAGAAAGTTAAATAGAGGCAGTTCCCAGAAAAATTACAAAAAGGAAAGTCCCTCAGCAGAAAGCAATTCTGGTATTTTACTGACCTCTGCTGGTCGTTTTTCATCAAGACAGTTAAATAGAGGCAGTTGAACAGAAAAAAAGTCCATAAGCGTAAGCAGACAAGTCCTAGGGCTGATCTCCAAGGCCCACAAAGTACATACACATACAAGTATATACTAAAGTATATAAGTATATACTAAAGTATATACAAGAGTTCTCGAATGCTCGACCTAAAAATGGACTTTACTAAGTTACTGCTGAACACATTTATGATTTACAAAATAGGCATTTCTGAGCACCCGGTTAGTTGATGCGTGGAGGAATAAAGGGAGAGTCGTGTAATGTTGTGGCCACTATGAGGGGTAGAGAGCCCTGTGTTCTAGGGGCCGTGCTGGTAGAGACAGGAAATAACATCTGCACCAAAATAAATAGGTGTGCACGGTTCCAAGGCAGGGCAGCTATTACTTGTGTGTCCTCTGTGTTTTGTGTCCTGGTGATCTGCTACACTTGCTGGCATTACCGCCATACAATAAATGGTGAAGAGGATGATAGCCCTGGCCTGAGAGGACCCCATGAAGCTCTGCCTCACCTGGCTGCCGGCAGCTCTTGGCCCCTGCAGCACCCAAGGGTGAAGGCGTGCTGGCTGACCGTCCCTCTGCATTCTTCTGGGACTTGGTGGAGGGCCTGGTGCCCATTTCAGGTGCATGGTGCCACGGTTCCTTGTCAGGAGGCGCATTTGCTGTGAAGATGTGGCGCATTGCTTCCCCCGGCATACACAATGCATCCGATCCACTCCCCTCAGATCAGCTGGGGCTGTTTTACTGCTCCTAGATACAAGGCTATCTCTGTGCAGGGGGCCTGCATGAGCAATTGGTCCCCCAAAGTACTGGCAGCGACTCTCTTGTTACACAAGTAAAAGGAAGGAGTATTGAGTCTGTCTGTGGGACTGATACATTTGAGGCTGATACGCTGAGCCATTCCCAAGTAATACTGAAGCTGCTATAATTACTACTGCTACTGCTGTCACTAATCCAAACAGCCCAGTAATACGAATCTTCCCACTGAGTCTTGGGGAAGTCTAGCAACTACCAGGCATCCTGCTACACACAAGTGACAATGGCAGGCATTCCAGCGATTTAACCCTTTGTCAACTCTTGGCCCCCATTCACACTGAGCACAAACAGAAGCTATGGGTGGAGCGATTAGAAGTGTGCTTCACTGCTACACGAGTGGCTTCCAAATGCCAGAGGGTACTGCTCCTCCACCTGGCGGGGGCAGATGTTTACAAACTATCTCACACCCTCACAGAGGGTGGACCTCTCCACATGTACGCAACGATGGTTGTTTCCCTCAATGCCCAATTTGAGCCCATGACAAACCCCGATTATGAGCGGTTCATCTTCCACCAAGCTCGACTAGAGCCAGATGAATTGCTCAGCACCTTCCACACGTGACTCCAAAAATGTGTCACACCCCACAGTTCACAGATGAATGTGAGGAGATCCGCATGCAGATCATCCAGGGATGCGAGTCCTCCAAGCTCAGAGAACATATCCTCTCATACCTCTCAACGATATCCTGACTCAAGGCTGATCCAAGGGTTGTCGAAAGCCAGAGCCAAACAGCTAAAAACCGAGCCCGTCAACCTGGTTTCAGCCATGAAGCCACTATCTAAAAACAGATCGCTCAACTGCCTTGAGGTCCATGTAGATACTGTGGTGGTCTGATGCACCATCCGGTGAAATGCCCGGCACAAGGAAAAACCTGCATGTTGTGCAAGAAGATGAACCACTTTACCAAAGTTTGTAGCTCAAGCTGATGCACCAGTGCTGCCCCTAGAAAAGTAGTAAACACAGTTGCCGGTCCTGTGGAAGGGATGGATCAGGATGAGCTGATTGATATGGACAACAACGCCATTGTGGCCTTTGTACACACCGTACTAACATTGGGATGGGCCCATCCCAAGACGCGGTCCTCACCGAACTGTCAAGTCCTAGTGGGGACAACGAAGCTTACAACTATCGTTGACACTGGGGCTTTGATCAACGTAATCACACAGGATACCTACGACAGCCTAATCTGAAACCACCCCTTCACCTGGCAAAGGTCAAAGTATACACATATTGCCAGACACAACCCGGGTCACTGAAAGGACTGTTCACTACTGATATCGCTCTAGACCAAAGGTCAATCACCATCACTGTGTATGTCACAGAGAAGGCACAGGCATTCTCCTGAGCTGCCTAATCACAGAGAACCGCCACCTTTTGCAGCTTTCTCCCAGGGTTCACAGCAGCCAGCTAGCAGACATTCTTACAGACTTCCAGAGCATATTTGATGGCATCAGGTGTCTTAAGAACAGTCTCTCTTCACATTGACCGGTCTGTCCAACCAGATGCACTGAGGCACCGAAGGATTGCATTTCACCTATGACCGAAAGTGGAGGAGGAGTTGAAAAAGTTGGAGATATGATCAAAAGAGTGGAAGGTCCCAACTTTGGGTGTCCCTGATTGTCCTTGCTCATAAACCCATGCAGCCGTGGGAGGTGCGGATATGTGTGGATATAGGGTACAAAATGTATCCATCAGAAGAGAAAGGCACCTCACCCTGATGGATGAAAACCTAGTGAGTGAGCTAAGCGGAGCAGCATGGTTTTTGAAGATGGACCTCCACTCAGCTATCATCAGATCATGCTACCTCTGGCCTCCCACTACACTACAATGTTTTCAAGCCAAGTAGGCCTCTATAGGGGCGGCAGCGGCTGCCCCATGTCCTGCTGCTGACGGCGGAACCGGATCCTCCGGCCCCACCCCCCCTTTGCAGGCAGACACTGGAGCTCTGAGTGTGTTCGGAGCTCCGACGGCGGCGTTTAGCACTTAGCGTCTCTGTAATGAGGCGCTAATGAGGAAGTAGGAGAGGGAAAGAAAGAGCAGGAGGACCTTCTGACTCGAGCCACGGTGATGCTGCGGAGTGGCGAGGTGTTTTTGTGGAGGCTGTCGCTTTTGTGGAGGCTGCCGCCTTGGGAAAAAAACGCGTTTGGAAAAAATTAGTGGAAGTTTGAAGGGAGCCTATGGAGCTGAAGGTGGTGGGTTTGTGACTTGGAGAGGTGTGCCCTCCAATCCAGTGGGCTGTTAGACCTGTTTGCAGGCGAAGGAGCCAGGAAGAGAGTCCGCACTGGCTGAGGATTAGAGGGGCTGTTTGAAGCGTGGAAAATTGCTGGCAGCAGTTGTGGCTATAGTACCTATGAGGTCTGGTCCCAGCTCTCATTAAGTTTAGGAGAAATAACGCAACTGCTTCGATTTAGCCTGGGAGAGGATCTGGTACAATCGGCTCCCATTCATCTGTGGAAGTAAGAAGTGGCTAAGACGAGGCGAGGTGCAAGGTAGGCGCTACGCATGACTGTGTGGTTTTTACAGGGCTGTGTTAGTTTCCTGGCACCCGTGGGAGGTATATGCTTGACCTACAATAGACAATACAAGACTTTGATAGTCGATGCATTGGTAGCATATGCGCCCTACTGTCATGCGACAACTTCACGCACAAATTGGCTCACCAGTCCCTCCTATTCCCCCTAAACAACGTAAGAAGGCCTCACAGAGTAGGCTGGCTGGCTGGCGAGATAAGCATATGGAGACCTCGGGAGGCGCTCCTGCCTTTTCCTTTCATCCTGTCCAGCCACACGAAGAAGAGGGAAAGGGGACAGCGGAAGGTTTATTCATGCATAAGCCTGGGTCAGGTGTAATGGGAAAAGCTAGTGCCTCCTGTTCAATTGCTAACAGCTCTGAAAATTCAACTCTATCCCCAGCCTCTACTTCACCAACGAGGAATGTAGGGTTAGACAAGAGTCTTGAGCCTCTTCAAAAGCCTAAAACCTTCCCTTTGTTCACAAATGTTGGGCCTAAACACTCTAGTGAGAAGATTATTGCGGGAGTATTGCCAGCGATTACAACAACTACAACAATACTAGGGCCCGTGAACTCAACACTTGCGCGAAATATGCGCGAAATATTGGATTATAACCCCCCCCCGACTGCTTCCATGGGTCCGGGAGCCTCGGATGAAGCTTCCTCTACTCCCTCCCAGGATCCAAGTACCAGCCACAGTGCTCAAGCTCCTGAACTGAATATCCACTCAAATGCATCGTTGATCAAAAATCCTTGTGTGGCTCAGGTGCTCCTGCCAGAAGATTTGAAAGAAATGCTGGATACAATTTTGGTGGAGATTCGTGGACTAAAAGTCCAGCTAGCTTTGGATACAGAGCTAATAAAGCAAAGGCTTACTAAAATGGAAGAGACCTTATTGGTACTGCCAAATCAGCTACAGGCAGCGGAGCAAAGAATTTCTGATACTGAGGACAAATTGGCACTTATGGAATCCCGCACGACACCTGAACTTGCAAAAATCACAGAATTGGAGCTAAAATTAGAATCTATGGAGAATTATGCAAGACACTCCAATCTGTGGCTTACGGGAATTCCGGAAGGGAGTGAATCCCAGGGTCAGATACAATCAGTTCCTCAGCTCATCAATATGTTGATTAAAGATCATGTTTTACCATCTGCTCCTGAGGATTTGACAATCATGCGGGCTCATCGAGTACCTTCTCATCAGACAACTGGGGCCAAATATCCTCAAACTATTTTGGTCAACTTCTCTGAATCCCGGATTAAGGAACAGGTCCTCACTAGAGCGATACAGCAGAAAACGTTCATGATTTTGCAAAATGCCTCTTTGAAGATTTTTTCTGATCTTTCTGTGACTTCAGCCAGATGGAGAAAGGCGTTTCAATTGCTTTCCTTCGAATTTAAATCAATCGGAGCACAGGCCTCAGTGGTTCAGTCTTCAAAATTGAAAGTGCTTTGGAAGGGACAATTTAAGATCTTTAGTGTTCTTTCAGAAACTCAGGACTATCTAAAAACTATTCGAAATTAGAGTTTTTTTCGTTTTTTTCTTTCTCTTTCTCTTTCTTTTCCTTTTTCTTCTCTTCTGGTTCTTCTTAAGAAGGATGTGGGTGAGGTTGGTGGTGGGGGACCTGATTCTGACAGATGAGGATGCAATTCCAGGGCATCGATCAATTAGGTGGTTCGCGTGGCGTGTTGCTAGGGGACGCTTGCCACGTAGGGGTTGGGGGTGGCAAGGGTGGGGGTGGGGGTGGGGTTTGGGGTAGCAGAGAAAAATGAGTGGATCATTTCTGGATTGCATACATAGGTGGTTTTGTTCTTTTCAATTTCTAATGTTATGTATTTTTGGGTGCGATGAAAGCTGCCATTTATATTTTGAATGGATAGTATCAAAATAATTTCCTGCAATGTGAATGGCTGGTTAAATTCAAGAAAAGCAAGTGCAATGTTAACTTGGTTGCTTTCTTTCTCCCCACAAGTGCTGTTTATTCAGGAGTCTCATTTTAGATCTGATACACCTAAATTGATTCTTCCAAAGGGGTATAACCAAGCCTATTTTGCCTCAGCTAATTTGTCAGTTCATGGGGAGACTATTATATTTTCTAATAACTGCATGTGTCAAATAGTAAAAGTTAGTCGCGATGTGCAAGGCCGCTGGATCTATGTGCAAATTAACTGAAATGGGGTAATATTTGATCTCTTGAATTATTATGGTCCCATATTTGACGACATCTCTGCTTTACTGCAAATTTATGATCTATTAGCAGTTTCTGAGGGCTCGATAATTTGGGGGGTGATTTTAACTTCATTCAAGATATTCACCTAGACACATCTAATACATCTAAGAAACAATTAAAACCCAAATCAAACAAGCTGATTAATGTGATGAAAAAGGATTTTGCACTGCTAGATCCATGGCGACAAAGTCAACCTGGGCACTCAGATTATGCATGCTATTCTTTTAGATATAAGACCGCATCTTGAATAGATTTTTTTTTATTAATAATCTGTTATCTAGAAATGAGACGGAGATTATCTCCAATGCCTTTTCTGATCATTCAGCCATTTCTATTAAAATTCACAAGAAGGGAACACAGCTTCGAAATACTAGGCGCTGGTGCTTCGATAAATCTCTTCTTGAAGATGTGGTGTGGATCTCTAAAATGCAGTCTTTTATCAAGCATTTTTTTAAATCAACGGGAACACAGCGTCTATCTTTTCGGTGTGGGAAGCTTTTAAACAGCCTTTAGAGGGCAGGTAATAGCATATACATCAGCTCTACGGAAACAACGCTCTCATGAGATGCTTTCCCTACAGGAGGAGGTTGAAAAAGTCAAAGCAATTTTAAAGACGGTTAGGTCTGAATCTCAAAAGACGGGTCTCCTTCGAGATTTAGCAGAGGCTAAAGATAACCTCAGGCAATTTTTTTATCTTCAGGTAATTAAGGGGAGCAAGGCCTATAAACAAAAACTTTACGAAGAGAGTCAACATATAGGACGCTATCTGGCCTGGTTAACAAAAATGCAGAACAGTCAAAATACAATTACTCGGATTAGAGATCCGGTCTTGGATACAATTGTAGATTCCAAAGAGGAAATTGCAGGTTTTTTTTTACGACATTTCAAAATGATGTATGAGGAGACGCAGGAAATTGCGCATACAAGTATTTTTTAATCTACATAAAATTCCTAGATACCATCTATATTAAAAAATTAGTGAGGGTCAGCCCTTTGGACTGCAGCTTTCTCGGGGGACTTTGCAATTATGGCAAGAGGCGGGTTTTGAATATCTGGGTGACTTTTTTAGTTCATCTAAGTTGATTTCCAATGAGATGTTGTCCCAGCAGCTGGGCCCTAAGTTTCCAGCTTTGGCATTTAGTTTTAACCAAATTTCGAGCTTCTTAAAAGCAAATTTTGTGGCGACTAATAATGAAGCTTTAAATATATTAAACCAACTATATGGGCAGGACCTATGTGAAATTGGCAATTGGTATTCTTGCCTAATTCAGCCGGGCCAGCAGAAAGTGCTTGATAACTTTTTTCCAAAATTACTGAAAGAAACCGGCTGCAGTGTCAGCAAAAAGGAATGGCAGTCTATATGTGAAATAGGCCACAAAGCGCTTAGAGATGCTAACTATAAAAGAATGGTCTATTTGTCAAGATGGTTATCATATTATACACCTAAAAGATTGAATAACATTTTTCCTGCCTCTTCTGAGTTCTGTTTTAGATGTGGGAACCCAGAGATAGGGTCCTGGAACCATATTTTTTTCTATTGTCCCGATCTATATCAATTCTGGTCCGATGTTTTTTCGAGGATTAATCAATGTCTAGCTTTATTAGTCCACATTATTCCTACTATTAAATTAGCTCTCTTCGGGTGTTCAATAGAGGTCCAACATTTGTCTAAATACCAACAATATTTCTGTTCAATAGCTATTGCAGTGGCCAGGTCTTTAATTTTACAAAATTGGAAGTCGAATAAGATACCGTCGAATCAGCAATGGCAAGAAAAGATGGTTAAGACATATATATGGGAGGAAGCATATGCCAAGCGGGTTGGGTCGCTTAGAAGATTTGTAGCAATTTGGTCAGGATTTTTCAATAATACGTTTTAAAATGTTCATAGTTATTTATACCCTCAATATGTTATGAAAGTAGATTATTATCTAGGGGGTATTGGATTATTTACACTTTATTTTCTGAGTATAAATAATTTGCTGCTATTGATGTATTGCCTGACTTTATATTGTTAGCATTTCATCTTTATAGCACTAGCACTTTATTGATGTATTTATGAACAGATGGTTTTATTGGCCATATGTTATGATGCTTCTTATGTTTTCGATATTATTATGAAAGTAGATTATTATTTATGGGGCATTGGATTATATGCACTATATTTTTTGAGTATAAATACTTTGCTGCTATTGATATATTGACTGACTTTATACTGTTAGCATTTTCATTTTTATAGCATTAGCACCTTATTGATGTATTCATGAACAGATGGTGTTATTGACCATATGCTGTGATGCTTCTTATGCCCTCGATATTTCAGGTGTTTAAATTTTTAGCACTATATTGATATTGTATCAGTACTTTTCTGATGGATCTTTCGATCCGGCAAGGATAGCACCTTAGTCCAATGGCACTAGCACTTTGTCATTATAATTAGGAACTAATTACTAGTTTGGACATAAGCTGCTGAGTCGTGTTCTTTTTTTCTTATCTTAATATCTCCTGATGCACTAAGATGGCCGGCGGAACGGAGCCCTGAACGGGAGCTCCCGGGCTGCGGCATCAATTCTTTGGAATATCCCTCCCTGACCTGCCCCCACCGATGCCACCGACACCATACTGAATCCGGAGACCCTGCTCACCTCATCGGTTGCCCACTTGAGCAACGACTGACCCCTCCACTGTCATCCGAGCTCTGGTCCCTATCCGCGGAAGAGCCTCTTCCAACTGCTCTCTCTCCGGAGCCGCGACGGGGGTGGTATTTGAGCTGCCCGGTCTAGCAAGGAGCAGATTGTGCGAACTCCATTGAGCCCTGAAGGAGGAGACACTCAAGCCGACAAATCACTCTTACCAAGGCATAATTTCGAGCCGAAAAGTACCGTTTTTGATCATCGCTTCGGCTCCAATATGGCCGACGCTCCCGATCACAGCGCCGTGAGCTTCTTCTGTTCTCTTCACTGTGCGGCTTATTCTTGCTGAAGAAAGCAATTTGTGACCCTCTGATCAAGGTACCCCTTTTGGCTTTACCTTCTCTGCGCTGTTTTTCGCCCCTCGCGGCGACTGCTCCGGAGATACTGCCGGTAACTGCCTGACTTTAAAATGGCGGCCAAAATTTCCCTCGATCCGCATCTACCTTCTTCTCACCGCAATATTTGTTTCCCGTGTTATTGCGGACCCCAAAGTTTGACAGCGCTCTCTTCACTCTAAACTGCTCTCTCACCCATTTTAGTCCGCGAGTGTAACTGCTTTTGAATAAGCTACGATCAAAATGGTTCCCAACACATGTTAATGTACTGGTCTCTACCTGCTACCTTCAACATTTGCTGCATTGGGGCAGCAGTCTCCCAGGCTTCTGTACCAGCGACCCAACTCTCAATTCCCCCTACTGCAGTGAGGGTCTTTCTCTACCAGCCCGACTGTCCCGAAGATGGCCGCCATGAGTGGGCCCTTCGCCAAAGCTCCCCTTCTCCCCTTGTTGGGGAGGGATCCAGCATCTGTACTCTGGAGTTTCAGAGACCCCTCTGAGAGAGACCACAGCGACAAGGGAGTCACACACAGCAGAGGATTGGGAATGATCATACTACCGCTCGGAGCCCAGCTCCGCACACCGTGTCCGTCGCTCACGATGGAACTTTTTGACGATGCCCCCCTAGGCAGACTCTAGAGCCTTCTGTATGTACTGCGGTGCCCGAGCAACCTTTGGCCGATGACCGGTGGAGCTGTCCTATGCAGCTATAGAGGAGTTTGGCTCTGGTTCACCCCTCTGCCGTCATCTACCCAGCCGGACGTCGGACACTGTTTTTCCTCGTCTCCCTGTTGTATTTCCTACCCCCTCCCTCCTATGTTTATGCTATGCTTTTGTAACTCATGTAACTATGCTCCAGCAACTGATGTAACTTTGTAACTATGTTCTGAAACTATGTTCTTCCTCATGTAAAGCGCTCTGATACCTTGGGGTCTAGCCAGCGCTATATAAAATTTTTCAAATAAATAAAACTTTTCAAATAAACACTATTAGCACTTTATTGTCTTTGCAATGTTGATTTTACTTATGTATGCAGGAATTGATTGTTATACAGATATAAGCTGTATTATGCAATTGAGCTGCTTTTTCTTTTTTTTTCTTAATCCACTCAATAATGGTTTTTTTAAAAGTAGGCCTCAATAGGTACAAAAGACTCAACTTCAGAATATCTAGTGCCGCAGAATTATTTTAGAATGCCATACAGGAAGTGCCAGCTTGCCTCCCGGGGGCCATAAATGTGAGGACATATTGGTGCCCTCTGCATCCATGGAAGAACACAATGCCATACTTAGGATCATACTGCAAAAACTTCAAGACAATGGGCTAACTCTCCACAAAGAAAAGTGTGTTCCTGAGAACCATCACATTTTTTGGCATATTGGTTCTCTGCAGTTGGTGTGGCCCTGGATCCTGACAAGGTGTGCGGTGTCAAGACAGCTCCCACCACATTTTGCATTTCAGAAGTCTGCAGCTTCCTTCAAATGGCGAACTACTGTGGATGGTTCACCAAGGATTTAACAACACTCGCCCAGCAGTTATGAGAACTTATATAAACCAATGTCATGCAGACATGGGAGGTGTATCATGAAGAGTCATTTGGAAAGACCAAAGAATCCTTGCCGGTTGACACCACCCTGGGCTATATTGATCTAAAGAAAGACACTAATCTCTCCATTGACACCAGTCCCACAGGTTTGGGTGCTTTGTTATCTAAAATGCAGGGTTGTGAAGAATGAGTCCTGGTGGCCTACGCCAGCAGAGCGCTGACACCCACCAAACAGCCCTATTCACAGATCGAGAAAGAGGCTATTACGATCCTCTGGCACTTACATCACTTGCATCTCTACATCTATGGACATCCTTTCATGGTATGTACCAACCACAAGCCCCTAGTGCCTTTATTCCAAGGATCAGCATCTAAACGGCCACCCTGCATAGAAAAGTAAGTGCATCAAGAATACTCCTTCACCGTGGAATACAAACCAAGGGACATGTTTACTAACAGTGACACAATGCTGCGCAATGCAGCGTTGCATCAGAAAAATCTGCGCTGTGCTGCGGCATTTCCATGTGCCATGGAATACTCATGTTTATGGAATGGCGCTCCATGGCGCAACGACTGAAGATGCATCAAAAATTCCAAAGCAACAGTGTAAAGTGTGGTTCAAACTGCCATAATGCAACTACTACCTACACGACGTAAAGCTGATTTACGTGTTGCAGAGCACCTTTACGTGCTGCAAATCAACATTGTGTCACGCAGTAGTGTATTGCAAGGTGTGAACCTTTGAAAAAGGCAATGCAAATCAAACAACAGTATCTCCCAGCTCAGAGAAACATGGAAGGCGCCTCAACAAGCCAGGAGGGCAACAACCCCAACCCAGATGAACTTCCAGCATCCCAAGGGAAGAGGAAGAGGAAGGTGAATTACAGTGAGGAGGAGAACCAAATACTAATCAGTGATGTGACAAAGAATGAACACCTCCTTTTTGCCACCTCAAAATTGACATTAGTACAGAATGATGCCATTTGCTAAAGCATAGTATACAATGTAAACAGCATAGCACATACTAAAAAAGACAGTACTGGAGTGCAAGAAGATGTGGCATGGCTACAAGAGTAGGACCAAAGAAAAACTGGCTAGGAACCTTAAGGCAGTTCGGACTGGACTGTTCCCATGAGGCACAGGGTCAAGACTGATTTGCATATGGCTGGGTTCAAACTGGAATGGCATGGTGAGCAAAAAAACGATGGATTTAGGCCCAGATCTCTGTACTGGGGTGAATGTATGACATTGTTCTGCATTCTGTCCATCAACTGTTGTTTTTGCATTAGTCACCCCGAGTGGGACGGGTATGCCCAGACGTGGGTCCCGTGCTCTCCATGCCACTGGAATCAAGCTATCCTGGCTGAAGAGGGGTGAAACCCCGAAACCGGTCCTAGGATGCTTGTTTCCAGTCCAGGGAGGACCTGGCTTGGCAGTTCGGGCTGGCATGTTCCCATGAGGCACAGGGTCAAGACTGATTTGCATATGGCTGGGTTCAAACTGGAATGGCATGGTGAGCAAAAAAACGATGGATTTAGGCCCAGATCTCTGTACTGGGGTGAATGTATGACATTGTTCTGCATTCTGTCCATCAACTGTTGTTTTTGCATTAGGAACCTTAAGGCAGCCATGAGGACCGGAGGAGGACCTGATGTCCAGGAGTAGTTGGATCCATTTGGAGGTGCATGTGGCATCACTCAACCCAACAGAGTTGGTAGCTGGAGTGAAAGGACAGGACAGAATTGAAATAGAGGACCAGTAAGAACTACAGGGTCAGTGAAAATATGGGGCCATATTGTTCAAACTGATATGCAGCACGGCAAGACACTTTGCTGCTCTGTGCTCCACTGTGTGCAAGGTAAAGGGCAGGAATGCCTCACATGTTAACTCATCCATCACAGAACTGTGATTTTCTTGGGCAGTGACAATTTATTCAGCCCAGTCCGGCTCTGCAATGTTACTTAGGTGCATGCCGATGAACTGGCCTGGTCCAGGTTTTCCTTTGAATACTGGGACATGTAGTGTAATGGACAACATTATTAACCAGGACTACAAGTTCCAGAATATGAAGTAAAAAACCTGGACTCTGAGCAGCACATCATGCATGGACCTTGGAAACTTGGCAGAAGTGCCAGTGTAAATGCCGGCCCCTTGCACCATGATGCAAGTGTGACTGTGTTAGGGTTAGGTGTCCAAAAGTGGAATGTAACGTAATGTAATGTAAAATGGCTTGGTAGAGGGTCAAATTGTCACCTGAGAGGGTATTCAGGTGCTGAGTATCTAAATACTCTGCAAGTAGGATCACTTGAAGAGCCAAGTGTACAGTTCCGAGCACAAAACCATATTTGACGCAGCTGTCCTTATGTTCTAGGTGAGGTTTTTACAGGTGTAGCCTGGCATGTAAGAGACCACCTTACCTCCTGTCTTGCTCATATGGAAATTGAGGGTGGGGGTGGTGGTGAGTGCAAGTGATACAGAGCAGAGTCCCATGATTGTTTGGTGGAAGCGTAGATGGTGTGTGAGCTAGGTGGGTCCGTGGTACTGTGATGCCTTGTAGGTGTGGCTGAGCTGAGCATCTTGAACTGCCAGTGTGTCTGAATGGTGTGGCATTGTATTTTACTAAGGTGAGGTGTGATGTGTGTACCACAGGGTAGGCTGAGTAATAGTCTGGCAGTTGTGTGTTGGATAGTTTGCCTCTTGTGTAGCAGCTGTGCAGTGGTGTAGTACAGACTTCATGTGATGAGGGCTGGGGTGACAAACTTACAGGTGTCAGGAGGAAGCAATATGAATAAATGTTTGACCATGCAAGTTATGCTGAACGGAGGTGGAGATGATAGTGGCAATTGCAAGACTTGTGGTTAGGTAGGTGTCCAGGATGATGGACAGATTTCTGGGATGTTTGGAGAGTGAATGTTTTGGGCCTAGTCATGTGGGCAACCAGGGTGAGTTCATGGTGGAGAATAGCATCCCTTCTATCTTGTCCAATGAGTATGAGCAACTCATCTCACATAGAGTTAGCTATGTTGGTCAATTGCATAATGTAACAACTTTTGGTGATGTTGATGTCTCCTGAGAGTTAATATAGGATCTGGGTGTCATCAGTGTAAGAGATGACGTAGAGCCCCTGGGTCTGAATGATGATTGCCACAGGAGTCATGTATACGTTTAAGAGAGTGAAGAGATTTGAGGGACACTGCAGATGAGCTCCTTGGGTTCTGAGGAAATGGACTGAGCTTGAGCTGTTGCATACTTCCAAGTGTGACGGTGGCTATCCACTTCAGCGATGGTTCTCAGTTTCAATAGTTTTTGAGTCTGGAGATAACTGTGTGTGTGCTATGAAACTACAGGATTCCCTGGAAAATTTTAAATTATGGCATGTACATACCTTTCCCCTTTCATGCGATACGGCAAGGTTGCTTGCTGTGTAGCGTTGTGTGTAATTACACAAATAGGCCCACTAGTTAATACTGAGGTTGTGTGAACAATGTGTAGGTATTGCCATGTGAAAAGCAACAATAGTGTAACATGACCTTATTTACTTTTAAAAACATAGGTGCCTCATATCCCTGTGTAATAGAAAGTGATAAAAAAAAACTGTCTGAATTTTACAATAGTCACTTATGTACAAATCCATCATAGATTCCTCATAACATATTTCTATTTCTTTCCAGCGGGACAAACAGCACCTCCTGTAGATCAGCCTGTCCATAATACCCAACCTGTTGAAGATACTATCCTGCCCCCCCATGGATGAAGACACCTTCCAACAGCTCCTGGACACTTTGGATACTTCTCCTCTGGTCATGGCAAGGGAAGACAACGTCGCAGGCTCTCGAGATGAACCAACCTACACTGGATATGGACCATCCAGCTTTACCATCACAGCTGAGGTCTCCTACGACCCAGAAGTTGTTTTTCAATGGTGAGTGGTAGGAGTCCATCAGCGAATGGCGGATGAGGTTCAGTCTGGGATGGAGACCATAGGGGGCACTCTTGAAGGAGTGCGTAGGTGTCTTAGCCCTCATACAGGGTTAACAAAGTCCATCACAGACATCTACTCTTGGTTCCACAGAATTGATGAGCCCCTAGCTGATATTGCTGATGTCATGATGCAGAAGGAACAAAACCAACCTTCTACATCTGACACCAGTGAAATTGTCAGGCAGCTGGTGGCCATACATACCACCATGCGGTCTTTGTAGCGCAAAATTGACCCCTTCATTGCATCAAAGGGTGCCCTCAATGGCAACGTCGTAGTTTTGTTGGCAAACCAGCAGACCCTTGCCAGGGATTACCACGCTGCCTTAATGGCACTCACAAATGCTGGTGGCTGGTGGGAACAGGGGAGTCACATCTTCTGCCTCTGATGTGTCTGTGCCTGAGGGTAGTAAAATTACTCAACTGGCTCCCATTCATTCAAACACCACCAATTCCAGGGGAGGCAGAACACGCATCAGAGAAGGAAGATGTGAAGTTCCCCAGTTTCCGCCAAAGATCTGCCAGATAAACATTTGTGAGTGGCCCCTGCCCATTTTTTCTAACTGACTGTGTAGAACATCATGCCACCTTCTTTGGAACCCAGTACAATACTATTTGTTTGTGCAGTTGTTTATCCTGTCCACTTGTGGTCTTTGAAAAGCCTACCTTTGCTAATGGCAATTTGTTCCTCCTTACTGAACATGATCCTCACATGTAAATGTCATCTGACGTGTCTAAAAAGGAATTTGGTCTATGCACAAAACCTAACAATTTAGGATGCATGTGGATCGCAATATCAAATCATCTACCTCATGTAATGTAATGTGAGGATCCATACTTTAGGATTTTTTTTTAATAAAAACCTTAATGAGATCTGTATGGTTGTTTCTGAAAGTCTACATATAAAATTTACATTTAAAATCGTAAGCAACTTTTTTTGCAGCTGAAGAAGAGAGAGCTCAACTTTATTGCACATGCTGCCTTTGTATGTGCACATACACCAATTACATGCATTCCAATGGTATGATGATTAATGTGTACCTTATCAATGCCATATCTGAGTTTATCACCAAGATGCATTTTCTTGATAAACACTCGGGCATATTTACAAGGGCATTGCGCCACGGGAACGTCACTTTTCCTGACGTTCCGATGGTGCAATGCCCTGCTCCATATTTACAAATGAGGGTATATTTACAACGGCATTCCACCACCGGAACCTCACTTTTTCAGACGTTCCGCTGATGCAATGCCCTGCTCCATATTTAGAAAGCGGCATTAAGCCACTTTGCATGGCTCTGCATGTATCTACGTGAAAGGGGTGTGCAATGCGTATTGCTGCGGATGTTTCACCAAAACACCCATCACTTTTTGGCGCTGCCCCAGATCTACAAGGATCTGTAAATCTGAAGCAGTGACAAAAACTAATGACTCTGAATAGCAGGTGTAAGATTAGCGCAACGAGGAGAAATACTTTTATTTCTCCTCGTTTTTGCTCTTTCTATGTGTGCTGCATTCTGCAGCACACATAGAAAGAGCAAATCATCTTTAAAGATTGTTTATGTGCAGGAAGGTGTACTTTCCTGCACATTAACAATCATCTCTGCAACACAGACCCCCCTGCACCATGGTGCAAGGGTGCCTGCATTGCAGGGATGATTCCCTGCAACAAAGACACCCTTGGACCATTTTTTGCGCCAGCACAAGGGAACACACAGGGGTGCACTGAATTCTTGTAAATACGTCGCATCCCTGCGTGTTTGAAATGACGTAGAGCAGCGCTGCAAAATTGCATGCAGCGACATGCTGCACCACTTCCTTGTAAATATCCCCCTCAGTGAGAAGGTTCTGACAAAGTACACACAAATGTACCACCTATAAATGGGATGTGTGAGGCATGTGAGGTCAAAACACTGTAACAAATGTCAACATCAATGATGCAAAGTAAAGATTACAACATCATTTCCAAATGTGAAAACATCACTGCTCTAAAAGGTAAACAACAATGAAAAACTGTGGATGGTTGTATCAATACTAGCCAGACATCCATGCCCATGGTCCTCATGGATTAGCATAATACTTGTGCCAGAGAAGGATGCACAAGAGCAACCCAATGCTATAAATGACAGTGATCAAGACATGCAAGTGCACCTTGCCTCCACCTGTGTATACTGATAAGTGTTAAGTAATGAAGCACAGGCCAAATTAGACGAATTATGGTACTCTACCACAGAGAGGCCTCACATGTGTTGAGTGTGAGTGCATTCACATATCAAATCATTTGCATGTACAGGTATTGCGCAGGCGGAAGACCAGTGAACCTGTATTAATGCTACACCTCCCTAGGAAAGGGGTAAATGGGAGACATATGGTAAAAAAGTATTGGTGTCAGCTTTTTCTAAGTGAGCTGCATGATGGGGCACACGAAGCAAGAAGTTAATTCAAATAATGATGGAAGTTGTCCAGGCAGGTGTTACTACCACAATTAAAATCCACACAACAATGCAGACCTCCTTATACAATGGTGCAAGGGTACCAGTGTTAGTGCTACGCAGCAGTTTAAATCACAATGCAGGCAGGGAGTAGCATCCTGTAATAAAAAGTCAAACTAAACACTAACCTACCTACTCCTTTTCATACAGAGTGCAACAATAGAAGACTACCTGTGTTATGCTGTGTGTAATATCAAATACTGAGCCCCACTTACAGTGTCTAAAGTATGGAAATCGTTCCATACATGATGCAAATATGAGGAAGACTTACAGTTATCCAGAGGCCTCTGAAAATGCAACATATACCTACAATGAACTCAGGACAATTTGTACATCATTTGCCACCTAACACAATAGTACCAACTCATGACAAATAAATAATATCCAACTAGAGAACAATGATAAATGTATTAGTTTTGAAAAACTAACTCTACCTATCCTACTCTAGCTATCCTTAACACTAGCATATACTAACCTATCTAAAACGTAACCTATCTTAACCATTATTGACACATGACAAGTTAAACACCAAACCCACAACTCCCTTAGTACACATAGCTTAGCACAATACAAACATCAACTGCATCCCAAACATATACTAAATACACATAGAAGCCTAAACAAACATATTTCTTTCATACACACAAAACATTGTGCCCACCCACTTACGAGACTACCATAATAAGAACTCACTAAAAAATCTACTACCTAAAAACCTCTTAATTATCTAAACCTTATCTAAACTAAACCTACACCTAATCTAAACCCTATCACTAGGCCTATTAAAACAATAACTTATGAATTATAAAAAATACAGGGAAGGGAATGTTCTGAGGGAGAGAGTCAGATCTGGATGGCTATCTTTTCTAGTGCCTCCTGGCATGTCAATAAAATTTCCCTTATGCCAGCCTGCTCTTTCCCTATGTGAGCCATCTTCCTGTTCATTCGCCGCATCTGTTGGATCAGCATAAAGTTGAAATTGGAGGGTGCAGCACGTCTGGCCCTCTTTTTCCCTGTGCCTGCAAGCTTTGATCCACTTGAGTATCCAGGAGTGGGATATGTGCTGCCCTGATGCTGCTTGCCACCCTGTGATCCTGTCACAGCAGGGTCATCTGTGGCCTGGACCTGCTTCGTGATCCCCAAATGTCCAGCCTTCGCCTTCTCGTAGACGCAGCCCATTTTTCTATAGCCATAGAAAATCCTACGAATAGGCGCTGGAGGTGGCGAGGGCTTGGGAGGCACTCGTTGTAGCACTCAAATCCCCTAACAGTGAAGACGACACCTCCATAGGAGACCCCACAGCAGACACAGGTTAATCTATGGGCAGAAGCAGGGTTCCTGGGGCCTGGGTTCCCCCTACTGGAGAATGCATTGAGACACCTCCCTGTGACGGGATCCCTTACAGTAATACCGCAATCAGTGTTGCTGCCCTACTTGGTATGAGGGTATGCCACACATTGTTGACCTGAACCTAAGTGACATGCCTGGGGGGAGGGCAGGGAGGAGGGTAGTTAGGGGGGGGGGAGTTAGGAGATGGGTGGCTGCAGTTGCAGCGGGAACTGACTACAAGCACTTATGCAGAGCAAAGTATTCATTGTGTTAATCCAGCATTTCGAACAAACTATTACCTTGTGTGTTACGTGCTGCCCTACTTGTAATTTAAATAGCTTGATTGGAAAATGTCTGTTTGACAAGGTCGTGAAATCTTGGCCTATACACCTTGTATGAAACTCAATAAAGTCTGTTTAAAAAAAAGAAAAAATAGAAAATCCTACGAATGTGGCTGTAGCGTGGCCTGTCGTAGCTCGAAGGTGTTAGCCATTCCTACTGTCATGTTAGCTAGGAAGTAAATGTAAACACATATAAGCTCAAGTTGTAAATATACAGGAGGTTTACCAAAATGTGTCTGACATTTTCATGCAATCATAAGTGCCAGTCCACACCTACACCAAATCTTCGGATAGATAAATGTACAATATACCTTCAGTACAATCACATTGCCTAATATAATGTCAAACTGACCCAAGTGAGCTCAGTGTTGATGTGCAATATGTCTCTTTAGTCACAATATAAAAACATGAATATCACTCATAACATTGATTCACACTCACTCAGTTGTGTTTATGGGAAATTCTAGACATGGCCTAGATATGTTCACTTTTGGTGTTGGTCTTTCATCATGCAAGGAGGGACATGGTTTTTACGAGACCTACATGAGATGTGTTAAGGTAAACTAGTCCAGCATATGTACCTCTGTATGTCATGAGTAATCTAGAGTTACGCAAGTCAGCACACATTGCTTACTTTCCTTACTCTGCAGCAGGGAGTCAGTCCATATATTGAGGGTGGGTTTCTCACTGTCACAACACTTTAATTTCGAAGACTTAAATTATTTAGCATAATTTATGAACCTGGAAACGTGACATAATGCATTATGTACACCGGTGTAGAAAAACCAGGAGAAACTTTACATTTTGACTTTTCTGTACACTCATTCTCCCTGTGCTGCATAAATCAGAGCACAAGTAAATGCTAAAGGCCTCTCATGAGTGTGTATATGCAGGCAGGAGTACACATCTGGCAAGAACTATGCTATCTACAATGCAGGGCCCCTTGCACCATGATGCAAGTGTGCCAGCGTTGGTGCTAGGCAGGCAAAAGTACCCCCGCCCCCACTAAGAAAGCACAGTAATGCGCTGTATCCTGGCATCACTGTGCATTCCTGTATTTTAACATTTAAACAGTGCAGCTAGTTGGCTCCCCACCTTGCATTGTATGAATGCATCACTGAAATGTCACATAGGAGATAACTGGCCATGAGGCTGGCATTTATATGCCAATCAATGGGAATTCTATTGCATTTGTCCTGCTGACCGCACTCATGCCAATGACAATGTATCCATGCAGTGAGCCCTGCTGGAGCTACACAGATGTTACACCAATGAAATTAGCACACTGTGCTCTAAAGATACACATTTAACTGAGATATGCAGGCTGGCATCCACTTTACAGCTGCTACGCCATAGAACAAGAACCCTGGAATGTAACTGGCCCATTCAGAGCATCTATCAGTAGTGCAATGATTGCAATGTGATGCCCTAGTGACACTGTCCTCAATGTCTAGTCAAATTGGGATTAGGCTTGACACACAGGTACAGGAACAGGTATGAGGCCCAAATATTTCAAGTGGGGATCTGCAGGAATATTTACCCACACCTATATTGACATTACATTCACATTAACATGCCTCCTCATCAATCCAAAATGAATCTGTGAACTTGTGCTGTCGTGTTGGCACATTGAATGTAATTTCTGGCTTGGTGATGAATATCTCCCCATACATATCACACTGTTACAACTATCATGGATTACACACAGACGTCACAGAGCTACAGGCCTGTACGCATTACACTTACATGTTGAATCACGATCCTGGAAGATGTCCACTTCTCCCCGGGTGAAAGGCACATGTCCACCCGAAAGACATTTCTTTAGAAACTGCATTGTAAATTATGCACTACACACAGTTCGTTCAAATTCAAAACTAAGCACTATGACATCCTAGTGTAATGACACATTTCAACACACTCACACGCATATATAGACATTGTCAGAACATAGAATGCAGGTAGTCACCTTGCAGGGATTGATCTGGCTGGAGGTGAATGGTCAGCGATATCTCACATCACAAGCCAGAATCATGCTTCAGGCATGTGATGTTTTAAGTACTGCTGACAAGCATCATCACAGGCCCCCTTGCACCATGACACAATGGTACAACCATTAGCAAAGGGAAGACAAAAGTGTTCCTGTGATAGAAAAGGGCAGGAATTTACTCCAAAGGTTAAAGATGGTGCATTCCTTCCCTTTCACTTTGGCCCAGCACAGCAAGGTGACTTGCTGTGCAGTGCTGTGCTGTCCTGTGCTGTGGTTATATTAGCATTTACACAGTGCAGCTAGTTGGCTCCCCACCTTGCATTGTATGAATGCATCACTGAAATGTCACCTAGGAGATAACTGCCCATGAGGCTGGCATTTATATGCCAATCAATGGGAATTCTATTGCATTTGTCCTGCTGACCGCACTCATGCTAATGACAATGTATCCATGCAGTGAGCCCTGCTGGAGCTGCATAGATGTTACACCAATGAAATTAGCACACTGTGCTCTAAAGATACACATTTAACTGAGATATGCAGGCTGGCATCCACTTTACAGCTGCTACGCCACAGAGCAAGAACCCTGGAATGTAACTGGCACATTCAGAGCATCTATCAGTAGTCCAATGATTGCAATGTGATGCCCTAGTGACACTGTCCTCAATGTCTAGTCAAATTGGGATTAGGCTTGACACACAGGTACAGGAACAGGTATGAGGCCCACATATCATTACAACTATCATGGATTACACACAGACGTCACAGAGCTACAGCCATG
Organism: Calotriton arnoldi; assembly: GCA_963921515.1. Taxonomy (NCBI): domain Eukaryota; kingdom Metazoa; phylum Chordata; class Amphibia; order Caudata; family Salamandridae; genus Calotriton; species Calotriton arnoldi. The sequence goes on along the minus strand of CAWUFW010006322.1, from coordinate 1,001,372 downwards.
TACTCATTACACTTACATGTTGCATCACGATCCTGGAAGATGTCCACTTCTCCCCGGGTGAAAGGCACATGTCCACCCGAAAGACATTGCTTTAGAAACTGCATTGTAAATAGTGCACTACACACAGTTCGTTCAAATTCAAAACTAAGCACTATGACATCCTAGTGTAATGGCACATTTCAACACACTCACACACATATATAGACATTGTCAGAACATAGAATGCAGGTAGTCACCTTGCAGGATTGATCTGGCTGGAGGTGAATGGTCAGCGATATCTCACATCACATGACAGAATCATATGAATATGAATATGAATATCATATGAATATGTTAGTGGTGGCAGCGTATAAAGATCAAGCCTCCCCTACACTACAGTTTCAAAACTGCATGAGGGAAATAAACAGATGGATGGAAAAACATTGTCTTAAGCTCAATTCTGAGAAGACTGAGGTTGTTATCTTTGGAAACCTGAAACCCAGATGGGATGATCTCTGGTGGCCGGCGGAGATGGGTGAATCACCAATACCAGTTCAGAAAGCAAAAAATTTGGGAGTTCTGATTGATAACAAATTATCTCTATCACATCAGACCAATGCCATCGTGACGACCTCCCACTTTCTGATAAAGAAACTTAAGAAGATTCTACCTTACATCCCCACTGATTTTAGAAGGACGGTTGTAACCACGCTAATACAGTCAAAGCTGGATTACTGCAATGGGATCTATTTGAATATGCAGAAGCAATATCAAAAAAAGCTCCAGACAGTACAAAATGAAGCCACGAGACTCATTCTGAGCATTCCTAAGCACGAATCAGTAGCCAAAGAAATTCGAAGACTCCGCTGGCTTCCGGTGGAACAACGAATTCAATTCAAATCACTATGCCTAGCCTATAAGGCGCTGAGTAACTCAGGTCCAAGATTTCTTACAGATATTTTTGCCTGGTATGAACCGGCAAGACAACTACACTCCACAGGTGCCAGACTCATGAAAGTTTCAAGGATACGGTCCTTAAACTGGGGAGGACGTAGCATCTCGTATGGTACTGCTAAACTATGGAACATGCTCCCTAGGGAGCTCAGAACGGCAAGCTCACTTACCATCTTCAGAAAAGGGCTAAAAACGTGGCTATTTCAGAACAAGACGCCCCGTCTGGGCTCATTCACAGTCTTAGTGCCGAGACACCTCCGGGTATTCGTGCGCTCAACAAATTTTTATAACATATTAATACATGTGTAATGTGAATCTAGCAATATTGGCAGTCTGACTGGCAAAATGTGCAGTGTCAGCTGAGTGAGCCAAAACAGAGTACATCATGTATACCATTCCACTGACATGCCAAAACATTAATCAGTGCAGGTTATTCGTAAATAGTGACCCTCAATTGGGGTAAGGGCTACTTGCCATTAATTGGCCCCATGAGTGCTTGTTCCATATAACACAACACAGATTTTATGCCAGGTGTCCTGCTTTGTGTGACCATTTCATACTTCTGCCACTTGATGCCACTCTCTCTTGCCTTGTGTGTCTTAAATCATCCACACATTGCAGCTACATTTTGTGTTTAAAATTTTGCATGACTAATATAGCTACATTACTGCATGCTGATGGTACATAAATACATACCCACGGGCCTCTAACCTCCAAACCCAGCAGGTCTAACACATCCACCTCACGGACTATCGCATCCACCCATGTTTCAGATGGGAAACAGTCCAGTCTTCTCTAAATACTTGGGCCATGTGCCACCGCACTCTCTCCCATCGGTCCTAACAATCCTTTGGTGGGTAGCCTTGGTTTACCCTACCACTGGAAGCCACCATCTGTGGCAGGTAGTACAAGACCATCCAGATCAATGTCCCTACCTATCCGTCAGAATAGTTCTTGCCTCTATTCTTCCCAGGCCTGGACCTATCTCTCCTTAAAACCCTAAATAAACAGATAGCACCCCTTAAACCCCAAACTAAGCACAACGTACAAACACCCCAAATAGAACAGTCGACAATACAAATACAATTACAAAATACAACAATAAGACACAAAAAGTACACAATATATAGGTAACAAGCAAGGACCAGACACAGACTGCACCACAAACAGCCAAAATCTCCACAAAACTCTCTCTCCACCCCAACAACAACCAGCTCCAACCAATAGACACAAACAGAAAGTGAAAGTAATTGTCACACTTCCTGGTATGCAGCCTGCCATGCCCATTGCATCATTTCCTGGGTATAACCAGCACGTTTTCGACATATGCGTCAATTTTTCGGACGCATTGCTACTCAAATGTATATTGCGGGATGCACTGTGCAGTTGCACTTATAAAGCTACGCTAAGGGTCATGACATGGCTGAGGCGATGCGCCAGTTCCGACCTGTGAAAAAGAGCCGATGCACCAGTTCCTACCCGTGCAACAGAGGTGATGCACCAGTTCTGACCCAGGTGATACCCAGGATCTACAGAAGAAGCATGGCTTCTGTTGGAGAAAAAACCTTAGGCCCACTTTCATGAGTCCTGGCCTGGAGTGGCACAACTTGGCAGGGCAGACTGACAGATGGCAGAGTCCAGGTGCTGAAGCAGGATGGTTGGAAGTCTTTTATGTTGCTGAAACCTCTTAACAGGAGGCCAGGCAGATTGCACTTGGAGTAACTCTGTGCTCAAGGGATGCATGTGCAGTCCTTATCACCCAGCCAGGGGAACAGCAGGCAGCAGGACAGCACAGTAAGGCAGGACTCTAGAGCTGATTCCTCCCGCATCAATATTCATATGAGTTACCAGGGTACACACCTGGATGTCAGCCACAGTCATATGCTTATTAAAAGGTTGATCGTCTTTCAGTTTCCCTATTTAGTCCTATCTCTCTCTTCCAGGTATCTGTCCAGACCCCTTTCTTGTGATGTATCACTGATTCAACACCGCCTTAGGGAAGCACAGAGACAGGCTGGCTCTCCCATACTCTAGTGTATGTCCCAAACAGCTTGCAGCGTTGCTGGACTATCAAACTCAATCTGGTGGGATCCCTCTATTACTCATGTTTTCCCCAGGCAGCCATGACCTTACCCACAAAGGAACCCAAGGTACTACATGTCATGTAGCGGTGCAGGCACTTCTGCACTCAATGTACAGTCACAGCACATTCACTGACCAGTACTGTATTCCACATATATAATGCTACCACCAGCATACTGACATGCAGCACACACTGTCTGCACACACTGTTCAGTACTACAGTCCCTTCGTACTGTACTAGAGTGTCACTTTGAACACACACACTACTAGCACACACACATGCACCATATGCACACTGTTCCACATTCCAGCCTATGTGCTGTGTATGTCTTGGACAGGCATGTGCATTCTGCACCTGATTGTCTCACTCACATATCTCCAGATCAACCTGATGTTGGGCAGGGGTGAGTGAAACACACAGCAGCAGAACTTTAGAGGAGGTAAGTGAGCCAGTAGGCTTCACTCCAGTGATCCAGAGTTGAACGGTCATATTCACTACTATTGATCACTGCAAAGTATGCTGCTACCCCCATGTTTGCTCTGTTTTACTCCTGGTGAAGGCAGTAGCGTACCACAACTAAGAGGGTAGGTATTTGGGTGGCCGTCCTGGTCCAACAAGACTGCAATTCATTACACAAGCATATGTCATAGCACACATGCATATTCCATTTTCCTAAATGTGAATATACCAGCATTAATGATCCAGACAAGAAATACATTTGGGCACTCAGGGCAGGGGTACACAACTCTTAACATGCAGGGGGAATTCCTGCCTAACACCACCATTGCACCATATTTAATGAAATTGTGCATGTCCACAACTATTTGTGCTTGCATTTTAACATACATGCTTCACCCATTACCTATCTCTGGCTTTCTGAAGTGATGTGATGGTTGGCAAACATCTCCCTTGTCGTACTTTTCTGATAAATGCCATACATTGCTACTTCAGCAGTTTAATATGTGTTGATACAGGCTTTTAAGCCTTCTTGCATTGCTCTGCAAAGCATGATATATGTGAATTGTATCATGTGTGGGCAAATGTAGACCTCACATCAAGCAGCCCTGGAAAGGTGTTAGATGTGTGCTGTTTTGTGGATCCCCACACATGAGTGAATGTAATCTTTACAAATTTCATTTAGAAATCTACACCTGAGACTAGGTGTTTGGCCATGACAGATGTTTCCAATGATCTGTGAAGGTATCTGCTGCAAAATATGTACTAGCAAAGTGCTCTCACTCTGCATGCTAGTCCATATGTGCAACACACATCAATTCGAAGCTTGCCTCAGGGACAGACTTATTGGGAGATTTGTGATCCCATACACTGAGTGCCACATTTAACACACTTTGATGCAGAAGAACACTGCAAAACAGGTTGATGTGCTACACTGCACTGCTTAAAGAGGGACGACAGGAATGCCCCATATCTATCTAGATATGGGCCAATCCTGCCCTCTCCCTTTCTGCAGTGCACTACATCACATTGGCTTGCTCTATTGATTTGTTCTTAGTTGGAAATATGACCCATGTTTATCAAGAGCTCTGAAATAAACACTTATACATGTTGATGTCTACATCTAGGTGAGAAGATGTGAGTGACTATATAGGTACCTTGACATTCACAGATACACCACACAATGGATGAGTTCAAAACACATTTTTATTGGATGATAAATTGACATTGTTTCCGTCATTATTGACAATATTCACATTTTATTGAGGAAAAAACATTAGCCACAATTTGGTCCTGTCTCCACCGACCTGCCATTGTGTGTTTGATGTCAGCAACATTTTTATCCTCCTCTTCCAGTTCAAGTGGGATTTCTGCCTCATTGTCCCACAGCCAATTTTGTAAAATTGCACATATTAGTATGATCTTGCAGACCCTAGGAGGCAAGTACAGTAGTCTTTCCCCGGATTTCTCTAGTCAGTGGAACCAGGACTTAGGAGCCCAAACATTCATTCAACAACATTCCTTGTTTTGGTCCGAGCGGAGTGGAACTTATTTTGGCCCGCTGTCTGTCGATTTTTAAATGGGGTAATGAGCCATGGCTGCAATCCATATCCTTGGTCACCTGAATAGTTGAACATGCCAACAGTCAATGATTTGGTACATTGTTATTTAAACCTAATTAACTATGTGTGTTAAGTATGCAGGTAGACTCATACACATTTCACTTTTGACCGATATGTTTAGGTACTCTTGACCATTGCTTTACACATGCATGTTCAACTTATATGTGTCATTTCACATATTGTCCATGGTGTGAAATATACAACACACCAGCATGGTAACTTTCATGTTTAGACAAAAGATTACTGTGATGGATGCACACACACCTTCATTACTCATTGGGTGATAGTGTTTCACATCTGCCATCTTGGTGACAACCACTACAGCACACAGTTGATTGTAGCAAATTTCAATCTGAGTGAGACTACATTTTGTATTGGTGTCATGTGTTTGAAAGTGTACATGGGGACTTACTTTTTGTGCACGTGTCACCCTATGGTGAAGTCTCACACATTACACAGTTACTTACCATAGTGAAGCTCAATTAAGAAAATGGTACTTGAATGTTGCAGCATTGTAAGCTGAAACAACATGGTGATGGGATGGAATTATATTTGATGTGAGCCATACATTGAGGGAAATGTTTTAATTTTTGCTCTTATAAGTGGCCGTTCTCACAAATATTTGAGTGTTGTGTATCTGATGTCACACACACTGACTTCATCACTTACAGATGTAGGAGGTTGTACAAGATAACCTAGTATAGCACGCCTGTCAGATATGTCATCACATATTTTGGATGAGTGTCACAATGATTAGCTAAACATTTGCAAAATGGAACAAACAAGAAGACCATTTGTGGTGTCAATGATGATTTATTTTTTGGAGTAACAACTCATGCATTAGTGTACATTCTTTCTAAATTAAGTCAAAAAATTTGTACAATTCCATCACGTCTCTGATGTCCTGCCATAGTGTGGACAATCTCTCCCTCAGAGTCTTCATCCTTTTCCCGGTCATGTGGGTTTGCCCCCTCATAGTCCCATGGGACATTGATCCTTACACAGATATTATACAACATTGCGCAGACTAATGTGATTTTACAGACCATGGCAAGTAATTACAGCAACATGATTTGTCCAGGCACCTGAAGCCGGACTTTAGTACCCCAAACATATGCTCCACCACATTGCAGGTTTTGGTCAGAGCTGCACTGTATTTGTTCTGTCCATCTGTCTGGGGATTTGTGAATGGGGTCATCAGCCATGGCTGCAAACCATATCCATAGTCACCTGAAAATAGACAACATCACAAGTCAATGATTGTATTCTGAGTGACTTCAACATTACAACTTATATATCATTTGTGTTCAGGCATTATGAAACACATTTCATTTTAATTGACAATGATTTGTCTTAGCTATTCATGAGCATAGCTTTATACACGCTTGTTGCTAAAGTTTGGATTATTTGTACACATTGTAAAGCATGAAAGGGAAACAACACATCGACATGAGGGTTTTTTTGCTTTGCTAGTGCTTGTTTATTATTGCTTCTCCCAATGTTAGCAAACAATGGGAGGTGCGATAAGTGTACGATATACATGTGCTGCTTGCGTAATGTCCTGAACTTCCGTTCCTTAAAAAATGTTTGCATTTTTTGTGAACAGGTATAGACATACACAGTGCTGGTGGGTGAGCGTCACTATCCCTCTTTCCCTCTGTAACCAATTTACTCCAAATTTGACATACTTACAAGTAAAATTTTAAAGTCAGTTTGGTGAACTTTGTTGCAAATTGGGCAACAAGAGCGAAGTTATTAAGGGTACAAAAAAGTTTTTCTGCACAGTGAGGTGACAATCTTGTGGTCCAAGCATTATCACATTTGTAATATCTGTAGTGTAATGCACAGAAATGCACGATTAGCGCATTTCACGTGGATTTAAAAATCATCCTTTTTCACTGGCATTGCTGTTAATTGGCCATTATCCATGCCAACTGCTTCCTTAAATGCCTGTTTGTATGGCATGTTCAAGTAAAGTCCACTTCAGTCGTATCCATCTTCCAGTGGCTTGAGGGTGGGGGGTTGCAGTTAAAGAAGAGGCGACTTCAGAACCCTGCTACCTCCATTCCAGACACATTTCAACAAACAATGACACTCCAACAGGGCTATATTAATTTCATAATTTGCCCACATCCAGTAACCATTTACAAAAATCTGATAAAAATATACCTGGACACAGTGTTTGATACGATCTGCAACATAGCTGCTTCCCAAATCGTTCTGCTCAATTCTGAAGGACTTTTTGACTAGAGTCTAGAGAATTAGATCAAAGTGGAGGCAGACATTAATATGGATTTCAATAAAACACTTGACCAAAGACTGGCTAGCCTGCGGATACAACTTCTTGTGGCACCAAGAGTAAGGTGCTGGCAATGTGACATATGGCCAAAGGTGCTGATGACTGGAGTAAATTGAGGAGTGAGTGGTGGCCTGCAACATCTCTCAACTATGTTTTCCCAAGTAATACTCCTGAAGGTCTGAAAGATGAAGGTATATTCCTTATTTTTCTTTACATTAAGATTTACAGCTTGGTTTGTAATGAACCGGTCCTGGACCATTTATTATGCAGTACAATGTGAAGATGTGTCACAATCTACCGAGCACAAGCAGAACAAATGGTACAAATATTAAATACAGTATGTGCTTACCAAGATGACTGGTCAGGGTAGACAGCAAACAGAAGTCTATGAATGCTAAAGGCAGTGTGCAGAGACGACACAGGCAAGTTCCAAAAATAAAAAGCATTAACCTGAGCAAAACACAAAAGAGATGTGCAGGAAGAAGTCCTAGATTGAAGCAAGAGCTAGAGTAAGGACCAAACACAACATACAGAGGTGAAGGACAAGAGACAACCTTCTACTGTCCTGCTCATGACGTTAGCACCAACTGTGCCCTGAAAATACACGTGTATTCAGAAGTGATGTGTGGATCCACTGACTTGGATTGAGGTCATTTCTGCTTGACCCTATGAGATTGAGCGTGTATTATGCACACAGAACAATAAATAACAGCCACCTTGGACTGGTGACCGGACAATGCTGCCACAAATTCTTAAACCATGCTCTCTCAGCTGTGACTGAAAAACGGTCACAACGCAACCTTTGATGGTCAACGGAACCACTGGCAGTGGTGGAGAAGACATTACTTGTGGAACAGCAAAATTCCTGAAAATACTTAAAAGTTTGAAAATGTTAAAGTTACTGAGTTGAAGGAGGCTAATTTTATGCAGGCAGGGGCTTGTAAGGATGACCCATCAGTGCAGGGTTGCATTATGTATACACCACTCAGTGATTAGATAACATAATACCAGTATGGATGGAAGGCTCATTTATTGCAAACTTGTCCTTGTTCGTCCACGAGGATTCCACATTACACTGGGAAATGTCTACATCAGCAAGGTGTTATGGGGCGAAACAGATGAGAAGTGGCAACCTTTTTTGTCTTTTTTTAAATTCTTTTTATTGTATTTTCAAACAAGACAAAAATGCACTGAGTATTGCAAATGCGGTTCATAATGGTTACATTGCTACATTTCCACAGGTACAGTCAATATTTACTGTTCCATTCTTTACAGTGCATCGATAGGGGGGCAGGGAAAACATAAGGGAGAGGCATAGGGAGCCACTTAGCTATTGGAGAAGTGATACAGCTGTGGCGATGTAGCTGTAGAGGTGTGGCTCTGACCATTCAGCGGTCAACCTGTTCCTCTGAGGACAAACAGAAACCCACGTGAGGCCTACCCATGGGCTCAAGAGGAGCAGCTGCATCATCAGTATTCATAGTCTCTTCCTGTTCTGACTGGGCATTAAGGTGTGCCTTCCAAAGGAGACCAAATATCTTTGGGGCGGGCGTGCACCAGCATCAATTCTCAGTAGATATTCAGTTGCTTCTGGCAGTGCCACATCCTAGAGCCAAACAGCCATGCCCCAGCCCCAGCACATCCCCATCCAGTGCTTAGCAAGCAAGAGAAGCAACGCCGCCAGCTTGCGCCCGCCCGACAGTATGTCCTTCACATACCCTAGAATCGCGACGCACAGGGAGTGCTCCAGTGAATGTTGAGTAATCATTAATCACCTAGAGCACCTCAAAGACTGCGCCCGAAAACCGCTGCATGCCAAGGTAGTCCCATGCAAGATGTCAGTGCAGGATGTCGCACAGTCCACGCAGCGTGCATCATCAATCAGGCACAATCTGTGCATCCTCTCCGCCATGCGGTATAACCTATGAAGGTATTTGAAATGTACAAGGCGCAGTCTATAGTCAGGGGAGAACACGCGACTGTGTACAACACTACTATTGATCATCAGTGAGGGGAGGCGTTAAGTCTGCGTCCCATGTGCTGCTGTTAGTTTAGATGTGTACTGGCAGGACTCTTGCATTCCAGCTAATTGATGTGTTATCAGTCTACGAGGGTAGGGGGAGGTGAGAGTTGCTTTGAGGACTCGAAAGATTCGCAGGGCCTCTGGGAATGAGTCGTGGGTTGCCCAGACAGCAGCTCGTAAATGATAATATGTGAAAGTATCTAGGAGTGTGATGTTGGGGCCTGTTGCAGTGATATAAAGTTATCGTCTGGGTAAATCTACCCAATGGAAGTCAGATGCAGGTTTCGTAATCTAGTGTGAGTGCCAGTATGTAGGGTAATGGCAAATGAGGGGTGTCCTATAAGGGACACTGATGTGGGGCAAATAGACATTCCAGTCCGGCCCTCCACTGGAGCTCCCTCCACGCCCATACCTTGTATGCCACTGTGTATATCTGCGCCCTCGGGCACTGGTAGACTGGAAAAGTGACATCTGTATGGGGCACAGCGCATCTTGATCATGTTCAGGAACCGTGTGGGACTGAAATTGTATAAGGAAGAGCCAATGGTGTGCAAACTGCGCCTGAGCACTACAATAGTATAAGTCTATATCTGAGGCCCAAAGTCCACCCTGTTTGAAAGGAAGCATCAGTATTTCTCAAGTAATCCAGGGCTGGCCACTGGCCCATGTGAGGGACACCAAGTGCGAGCGGAACTCCCGTTGGAAGTGAAGCAGCAAGGAAAGTGGAAGGTTGAAAAACAGATATTAAAATTTTGGAAGGATCACCATTTTGGAATTGGCTAGCCTTCCTGTTAGAGACAGTGAGAGCATCTGGCAGCTCTCCACATGCTCATCTAGCCACGTCAACAAGTACCCATAATTGACCCTCCAGAGATCATCAATATCTCCTCTAAGCCAAATCCTGAGGTATTTTACCAGACAGTCCACCCATTCGAGCGGGTATTTGGGAGAAAACAGGACAGACTTCGCCCAGTTGATTATGACAAACCCTCAAATCTCTTAAATTCCCTGATTAATGGCTTCAAGTTGGTCTGTGGATCACTGACATACAGGGTGACATCGTCAGCATACATTGACACTACAATCCTGCATGGTGTGAATGCAAGGCCTCAGTGTGCATGGGGCTGTCGCAGTGGACCGCAAGCTGCTCTATTGCTATAGCAAACAATATTGGGGACAGAGGTCAGCCCTGCCGAGTCTCCCTTGTCACCTTATGATCCTCCCAATCACCCGCATTCTGGCCACCTCTTGACCGTTCAAGAGCCCAATTAATTGTATGAATCAAGAACTCATTCCAAGGTGCGATAGCGGGGAAAAGAGGTATGGCCACTCAAGCAAATCAAATGCCTTAGTGGAGTCTAGAAACACCGCCGCTACACTCAGGGTTGGCTCGATAGTGTGGAGAAGGGTGAAGAAGGTGCACAGATTGTGCGATGTTGATCTGTCCAGGATGAAACCTGCCTGGTCTGGGCACACTATAGTCAGCAGTAGTGGTAGTAGTCGTGAAGTAATCAGTTTAGCCAGGATTTTATTGTCCATATTGATCATGGATAGGGGTGGTATGATTCGCATCACTGGAGATTCTTCACAGGTTTGAGGATCATCACAATTAATGCCTCTCTTAAGGATGGGGCAGGGAGCCAGCAGACAATGACTCCTCATACATGGCAAGAAGATGTGGGGCCAGTAAATGGGCATATCCTTTATAAAATGCAGTCATGAAGCCATCCAGACGGGCTCTTTGTTAGCTGGCATAGCCTTAATAACCCGGACAACTTCCTCCACTGAAAAGGGTTCATCGAGATATCTCCTGTGACCATCCTCTAGCCACAGAAGCTGTACAGAGTCAAAATATATGGTGAGGTCCAGGGGGGTTACTTTTCTTTGTCTGATATAGTGAAGAGAAGAAGTCAATCATCGCCCCTTGGACAGCCTCTGTACCAATGTGCTAGTGAGAATGTTCATCTTGCAATTCTACTATGTAGTCACTCACCCAAGGTTTGCGCAGCATGTGGGCCAAGTTCTTGCGTGGGCCTCTCTACTAAGATAATGGGTTTCTCTCTGCCCAGCCTCCTCGTATTCCACCAGTTTGCCCCAGATGGATGCCAGCACGGCTGCGTTGCATTCTGTGAAATACCCAAGTTCTAGCTCTCTGATGTCCTTCTTCAATTGCACCAGCTTGCCGCGCAGCACTCGCAGCACCCTAGTCTGCTTCAAAATGCATGCGCCCCTTATCGAACTCTGAAAAGCCTCCCAGAGGGAGGAGAGCGCTATCTCAGATTTACCATTGTGCTCAAAATATTCCCGTATTGCAGCTCTAATTTCCTCCCGAAACATTTAATCATGCAGGGCTCCGGGAGGGATACTCCAGGTGAATGCACGCGAAGGACTATCTGGGAGGACTAATTCGAGCAGAACCGGAGTGTAATTGGACAGTGTCCGAGGCAGGTAGGAAATCACACGTCAACATCATGCAATGCTACCCAATAGTGGAAGCACAGCTACGTGGCACGCACCTGCCGCTATGTATGTAGCTTCAGTGTCATTTAGGTGTCGGAAACATCATAAATTGGCCAGATCAAAGTTGTCCATAAGCAGGTGCCGCTGGGCTGCTGCCTGTTGGTTCGGCCATCTGGAATCACTTGATCTGTCCACAGCCAGGTCTAAAACAACACTAAAGTCTCCACCCCCACAGAATTGTGCCAGGGCCTAGGTAGCTCACCACTCGCCTTACCTCCTCAAAGAACTGGGGGTCCACAACATTGGTCCCATACACTGCAATAATCTTGATCGGGTGGCTCTGCAATATTCCAGAAAGCAAAACATAGCGTACCACATGATGCATGCTCCCTAGGCAGGCCCTTGCATATAATTATAGCCACTCCACAGGATAAGTTTGAGTAATAAGCCATTTGTCTATCTCCCACCCATCCCCCCACAGTTGCGCCTGGGTGCTCTCAGTAAGATGTAGCCCCTGCAGGAGGCATATATCCACAGAGTGTCTCTGCAGGTAAGCGGGGACATGTCACGCCTTGCGCCAATCATTTTGATCCTGGACGTTCCAGGTTAGGACCTTAACTGACCGCATGGATGATAAGGAATTGATGCGGGGGTCTACGCTGCCTAATTACCAAATGCCAGCCATGTATCTTGCATCAGTGTGCTGAGTGGTTTTAAGGGAAAGGGCAGGGGAAATATTAGGCAGCCAAGGGCTGTGAACAACAGCATCACTCATACATCCCACCCACCTCCCACTTTGGCCCCCAGTTGGGCCAAATTCCACCAACCCACCCTCCTTGCAACACTCAACAATAAAATAGGAAAACTCTCCATGTGCTCATCCCGTGAGGGCGATCTAGAGGTCTGGCTCACTACCAGCATGAATACAGCAAGGTAGCCAGAGAGGTCTGTGTCATAAGGGCCTGGGCTCGCCAAGCAGCTACATCAGGACTGTCAGATGTTTATCACCGCTAGCATTCCCGCCGTCACAGTTTGGGACATAGTTGACCGAATCATTATATGCCCTGGGTGGCTCTCTCTTACCGGAATTAGCAGGCCAGGGAGTGCGGTCTATCAAGATATCCTTCCGGGGCAGATCAGCCTGTGGCCATAGTACATCTGACATTATGGGGAGATACTGTATCGGGAGCCAAGCAGTCTCCCCCCATGTCCGCGGAGCAGCCACACATAGAGGAGTCTTAAGGCTGATCAGATCTGCTGAAGTACTCCGAGTCTACTCTACGGGCATCCGTCTTCACCAGAATAGAGCTAGCAAACTTGGCTGCAGTCTTGGGGGTCAGTGAAGTAGTGAGTCTTCCGCAGGTGTAGTATCCACAGCTTAGCGGGGTAAGCAGGGAGTACTTGCCGTCCATACACTGAAGGGAGTGTTTGACTGGCAGAAAATCTTTCAAGGTGACCTGCACCGTCATCGCGAAGGCCGAAAGATGGACACCTCATGCCCCTGATAGTAAAGTGGACGTCTCTCCTTCGCCAGGCGCAAGTCCATATTGTGGTCTTTATAGTTCAGTAGGTGAGTAATTTTGTGCCTGGTTGGAGATGCCGGTGGGGGCCACTGCCCAAGGGACCTATGGGCTTATTCCATGGAGAAAAAGAGGAGAGTGCCTCTCCAAAGAGCGCTCGAAGCATCTCTTCTACATAGTCCTCCATTCTGCCCATTGCTGTTGACTCAGGTACCACAAGAATTCTAAGGTTGTTCCGCCTCGAGTGGGCCTCTAGGTCCTCATTCTTATTGCGGATAACTTCTAGCACCTTTTCCATGCACAAGAGCTTCTCTTTGTCTGCTGAGTGCCCATCCTCAACATCCGGGGTACGGGGTTTAAGCTACTCTATGTGGTCATCATGCTTGTCTACTTTTTCTTTGAGGTGGTCAAACCTGTCCGCAAGGAGGTCCATTTTAGTATCTATGGCAGGTAGGCTCTGTTTGAAGTCTAAGAACATGTAGTGAATATCCATCTCACCGCTCCGGCCAGGCAAGGGATCCTTGGCCGGGTTGTCCATCATGTGCGTCTGTCTGTGGTTTTCAAATGAAAGTTTGGCTTGTTTTGGATTGGCTTTCCCCATTCAACTAGGCACTTCAGGCTTTAGCAGAGCAAAACAGTCAGGCACTGGTCCAGGCCTGCCGTCAGACCTCCGTCTCCACCAGGGTCCCGCTTCACCCCCACTGATAGGCATCAGGGGGACATGAGCAGACTGTCACCCACCCTGGCAAGTGTGAATACTGTCCAGCCGGGCCGTCAGAGCCTGTAGTGATCAGATCGGTAACCACCGGGTCCAAAATGGTAGCTGGCTCCCCAATCACGAGGCCCGCCTCTCCCCAGGGCCTCTTGGGGACATGAGCAGGCCTATGCACACCGTAGTATTTCCAGTCATCTGCTAGGTCTTTAATCTAGGCTCATCCAACACACATCCGGGCGTCCCAATGTCAGCCAGTTGCCAAATTCAAGGGCCAGCGATTGGCACTCTGCGGGGGCTGCAGGGCTCCGCGCTGGACCTGGCTTACTTCACAGCCTCGTCCACTGGAAGCTTGACATATTTTCAACTATGATGTGCTTGGTTGCCTACATGGTATGTCATGGCCTTTCATAGTTAAATTATGAATTTGCATGTCTAGTTGCTTAATCCAAGTTTCCATTGTTTGACATGTGACTTGGATATTTCACTTTGGAATAATCATCCTTCAGGTATGGTTTTTGCCATGGCAAGTTATCTGGGTGAACTTAGGGGAGATTTTCAAAAAGTCGCGCAACGCAGCGCAGCCCCCGCGAGGCTGCGCTGTGTTGCGCGACAGGGAGGGAGCAGAAGAGCGCCATATCTTCAGAGATATGGCTCTCCTCCCCTTTCCCTTGTGCCGGAGCTGATTTCAGCTGCTGTGCGCCATGCACACACCTTTGCGCCGCAGCGCTAGGGTGTGTGCATGAGTGTAGCATAGGTTTTGTACAGGAAGGGTACCCTTCCTGTACAAAACACTATGCAAGGCATGAAGCAAAGCTTTTCCCACTTTGCATACATGCTGCAGAGTGCAGCACGCATGGAAAGTCAGAAAAGCACGGAGAAATGAAAGCATTTCTCCTGCTAGCGCCTCCTTTGAAGGGCGTTAACTTTGACGCAAAACCATGTTTACAAATCTTTGTAAATATGGTTTTGCGTCAAAAGGCATGGGTGGTTGCATGGGAACGCCCATGTACCACCCATGTCACGCCCCCTCGGCGCAAAGTATCGCAAAGCAGTGCTTGGTGCTGCTTTGCGCTACTTACAGGGTACTTTCCAGCGCAAAACAAGTTTTGCGCTGGAAAGAAAATAGCAAAACAAAAATTTGCGCTGGTTAGCGTCACTTTTGTGACGCTAAACAAGCAAAAAAGTTTTGAAAATCTGCCCCTTAGACTGACACATAGAAATAGAATTGGGGCCCTTTTCTGTATGAGACCTAATTATGTTTTAAAGACTGACTTGGTCCAACAGACCTGTACAGTCAAGTTTCTGTCAGAAAATGTATGTATGTAAAATATTTCAATGTTTAGGAGTCAGTACCTCTAGGCCTTGATTCTTACACCATTTCTTAATCATAAGTATGTAGATTTGTTTGTGGTAATCACACTATGATACCTTTCCTTCATCACTATGTGACTTAGGCTTGTTCCTAGTGTTTGACTTCTGTGTTGGCCTATTTAATCTTTGTTTGATTAATTGATTTGATTAGTGCATTTATACAGTGCACGAATGCCCGGGGGCGTCTTGGCGCTAAGAACGATGGATAGGACGGATGCTGGACTGCTGTACTAAGCGAGTTAGTTGGAAAACAGCCACGTTTTCAGGGCCTTTCTGAAAGAGAGAAGTGACGTGCTACTCTTTATGGCAATCAGGAGTAGGTTCCAGGTCTTGACTGTTCCCAGCAGGAAGCATCTTCCGCCCCAGCGAGCCTTCTTAAACCTGGGTGTTTACAGGAGTTTAGTGTGTGCGGATCTTAGACTTCTAGAGGGCACATACCATTTCAAATGAGTCCTCAGAAATTGAGGCACCGCGCCATGAAGAGCTTTAAAGGCCAGACATTGGGATTTAAACTTAATCCTCTTGTCCACCGGGAGCTAGTGGAGGGCTCTTAAACCTTGGGAGACTGTCTCAAACCTAGGGATATCCCTGTGTGACAATTACCTTGATTAAGTGAAATGCAGCAAATGTAGACAACTTGCGTCATGTATGTAATCATCTATTATATTGTTGAAGAATGTCAATATGCCTTATTATGAATGTGTATTATTTGACTTTGAATGTTGTAATGGCTAGTGTATACCTACCATTTTCTCTTATAATGTGACTTATGTACCTACAATACATATTTGTTACATTATTTGATCCAACACTTTCAGTGTGTGCCTGCCATTGATAATTGATTGTCCATTCACATTTCTGGTCCTAAGACATTCATCAGTCAGCAGATATACTGCCATGTGCGAAACAGATACTTGAAATGTGAACATTTTGCCAACAACATTTTTAAATCAAGGCAATCCACATATATGTCCACCTTGATACACCAGTGCACACACACACTTTGCACACTTTCTTTAGGTTGATTTTTTACTGTCAGCTTCAAAACGATTGTGGAAAACATGGTTTGTCATTTGCTGCCAATACAATTACACTACTTGTGATTCTGCCAACTCTCACAGTATGGCAGGTCACAATACCTAGCACTGTGTATTTTTTCATCCTTCCATTTCTGAATCTGTAATGTAATCACACAATGGGACATCATTGGCTACATATCTGAGTGGCATACTGCCACTAGGTGCACATCACATACGATCCAAACACAGAGATGTGTATTTAGTCATTCATTTCAAATTAGGCAAAGTATTGGTAAGTCTGATTTCCTTATCAATTAGTATGCAAGCCCGTATCTGTCATTTTGGAGCTGCTCATTAATAAGACTGTGGCGGAAACTGTAGGCATCATGGGCACTTCCAGGGCATTTTGCTAGAAGGTTTATGAAGAGTCCCTGATGGTCCACTATTGCCTGGACATTTATGGAATAATTATGTTTGAGGTTCCTGTGGAGATGTGCAGTGGCTGCAGGGGGCCCAAATTGCATATGTGTGCAATCTATGGCACCAAGCACATGGGGGAATCCTGCCATATTGTCATATTCAATAGCTGATGGTTAATTTTGAGGAAGTGTAGGTACTGTGGCATCACTTTTATTATGGCATCTAACACAGATGGGAGAAAGGCAGATAATGCTCCTTGTGATATGCCTGCCAATCTTGTGGCTGTAGTTTGGAATTAACCAGAGGCCAAGATATGTATCACAGACATCAAATGACGTGTACTGGAATGGCATGGGTCCTTGTAGTTGCTGCTTGGAGACTTGGCCCTATCTTCTCCAGCAATTCCATGACGGACTCCCTCTCCTTAAATCTGTAAAACTGTATGACTTCCTCCTCCCTGAGATCAAGGAGGGACATGCATTGATGGAAAATACATTCCTTCCTCCTTCGCAGCCTACGAAGCCAGAGCAACTCCGAGTTGCAGGATAACAACCGCCATGGCATAGTTGAGCTTGCCAAAGTGTTCTATGATGGAAGGGAATTCCTACTACAGCCACTACTTTGTTTACTACTCCTGGGTTGCTGATGCGCAGCAATTCTGGCGCATTTCTAGCTTTGCGTTGCGCTTGTATATATTGCGTGATGCAGTGCTACACTTATAAATAGCACTGTGTTATGGTTAAGTTGGATTTTGCAAAGGACGCCTGTGTTGCATATATTAATTCCTGCTTGATGCAGCAGGATTCAGGGCACCTTTTTCACCACACAATCCTTAAAAAAACATGCATTTGTGTAGTTGCTTTGGTTTTTTAAATATGACTTACTGCTTGAGCCAGCCTTGCGTCACACTACGTGATGCAAGGCCGGTGCAACTCCTTGATAAATATGCCCCCACGTTCTAACAGCCTGGTGGACTATTTGTCCTGATGGGCAGCAACTCATCAAGAGGAGTGTGAGGCCCAAGAGATGGAAGAATATGTCAGGTACGTTGTGGAGGGTGGTTGTGATGGAGCGATCCCAATCAAATCCTATGACAATGGATGCCATTGTGACAGTCACTTGACATGACAACTGCTGGCAGCTAGCCTTCAAAGTGGCCATAACAGGGCAGTGGAAATCGTGTAGTATCACTGGAGACAAAGAACCCCACAAGCTCAAAAGACTCTAGTAGAACTGTACAATGTATGTCACAAGCTGGTGAGCATTACAGAGGTGTGCCTGTTACTAGGGCACAGTCTGGTCATTTTCAGCATTTTAGTGTCCCAGGCCATCCAACTTGCACATGTTGGACACCAGAGCATGTTGCTAGACAAAAAGGTGTCTACAGCAAAAGGTATGGTTCCCCCAGCTAGACGAATTAGTAAAATGCCATAAAGAGCTGCATTCCCTGCCAAGTCACTGGATAGCCTGACCCTTCGGCCCCCATTGTCACAGAAGACGGGCCTTGGCATCCATGGATGTGCACCAGTCTAGACTTTGGGAGTTACTAGGCAGCCGGTACATGATGGTTGTCATAGAAGACTATTTCAAGTACCCTGAAATTGGTATAGTGTGCACCACAGCAGCTAGTGAGAACCTTCCCGAACTGGAACAAATCATGGTCCCCATGGCATACTAAAAGAGCTATGAACTGGCAATGGACCTCCGTTCCAGGGTCAAGACATGGTGGAGTAGTTACAATCCTGGTACATAACCACTGAAAGATCACACGCCACTGGCCCCAAACCAATAGGGAAGTGGAACACTTCATATGAGCCATGAACAAGGTAATAAGGATCACCCACCATGATCACCAGACTCCTAACACCACGACTGGGCTGGCCCTGAGTTAGGTCTGCATGAGGTGAGCGGATCAAGATGGTATTCCCCACCACCCTAGCTGGGTGCCTGGAGTCATGGACGACCACAGAGTCGTCTAGTGATAGCAGGAGTCCAACATCCAGTGCAGCGTCAAGCGACAGGCTCAACCACAACATCAGACATATAAGTATGAGACATTATCATGGGCAATGATCGATACCCAAGCAGTAAATTCAGAATGTCGTTTGAGCCCGAGCTGTGGTGGGCGTCAAAGCAACAAGGTACCATGGTGACAGCCTGGCAAAGGGGTCAAGAATTTATAAGGAATGTGTCGTTTTTACAAAGTATCGAGTCCCGGAGCCCAAGAGAAGTCTGACAGGCTTGCCTGAGGAATGAGTAGAGTGGAAGAGCATGTATGTGGATGACCTGGAGACAAGGTCCTCGGGTGTAAGGATTGTCATCATATGGGGTTGCATCTGCTAGGTCTGCTAGACTATGGGGATGTCTTATACCTGAGGGCAGCAAAAACAATGTTTAATCACCTCCAGATTGTGCAATACGCTGCTGCACATCTTTTTCTCCATCCTCCTAAATTCACCTCCACAGCCAGTATGCTACAGAACGTACATTTGTTACCTATCAAGCGGCGTGTGCAATTCAAGGAGTTGTGCTATATGCACAAATGCCTAACAAACACTGGATTTCTTTACCTTAGATCCTTGGTGTCCCTGTATTCACCTGCATGCTTGTTGCATTCTAGTCACCTTAGGCTTGCCGTAATTCCTAGAATTAGGAAATCCCACCAAGGAGGCAGAACATTCTCTTTTCTTGGACCTATGCTCTGGAATAATCTGCCTCTAGCATTGAGAGAGTGTCCTTTCACTCTCCCTGGTTCGCAAATTGCTAAAACTTTGGCTGTTTCTATCCCAAAACCTCCTAATTCTGCTTCCTCTTAAATTGCACTCTAGTTTGACCCATACTCCGTAATGAGCCTAGCGCTGGGAAATCTTTTTAGGTAGCCATGTGCTTTACAAGATACTCATAATAATAATAATTATAATAGGTCTGAGTCATCTACCAACCTGACAAAACTGGACAAATCCACTACCCCAAGGCCAGTGGTGCCACTACAAATTGAGAGGCAGTCTAGCACCTTGTAGCCACCTCAGAGACTTTGCAGTATGGAACAGGGGTGCTGGCCAGAAGTCGTATTATACTGAAAATACTTTGGAGACTTTGAGTCTGTTTGACAATTTATCACAATTTGTTGTTAGTTGGGGAGGAATGTAATGTTGTGGCACACTCCCTGAGTGTAGAGGCGTAACGAAACTTGAAGTCCCCCCTGCAACGTTCATGGAGGTGGCCCCCGCGCTCCGGACCTAGTCACAAACCAACATGAGTCAAAAAAGTAGTAATGTACCTACAGTTTTGTTCCAGCTTGAGTTGATGGTATGCTTTATTCAGGTTAAGACGGGAGAAGACTTTGGCTTCATTCCACTGCAAGACCATGTCTGCAGTGTGAAGACCAGGATGTCTTTCTCTCTTGATTGCTTTGTTGACTTTACGCATATCAATTCAAATGCACACTGCATCTCCACGGTCCTTTATGGGACCACGACTATGGGTGAAATCCACGGTGTAGGACTGGTGGATCGTTCAATGAAGTTATGTTTCAACAGTGTTTCTGGTTCTTTCTCAACAGCAGCTTGTAAGTGGAAAGCAACTCTGCATTGTCCTCACTAATATGAAGTTGCACCTTCTTTGTCTTGAGTATTCTGGGAACTGACTCACAATTTCAGACTGAGCACAGATGTTATAGTTGAGAGATATCAGTCCAATGTCAGCAGCAGTGGCAAAGTTAAGTAGGCATGCACTCAATCAAGTTCCCTGGAGAGCATGAATCAGCGCTTTCAACAACGTTGTATTTTTGTCTTATGGTTGCTGTAAATGACCTTTGACTCTGTAGTGGTTTAGAAGCAGCCCATGTGTATACCTTCGTGTTTGATGGGGTAAGGCGTGGCACAGGAGAAAAGCTGTTAAACTTCTCTACTGGCATAATATTAATCGACGCACCACTGTCTATAATGAAGGTTATGGGGCAACCGTTCAACCTCAATGTAATTTTGGGACAGTTTCCAAAGGACGTTTGTTGCTCCGTTCAGTGATTCTTCTTTGACTTCTGATTTTCTTTGCAAGCAGCTAACCTGACATGCGCATGTCATTCTTTAGTAGATATCATCAACGCACAACCGTCTTCTTCATTATCGCTTGATAATGACGTTGAAGAAACCTTTATATTATGAACTTGATGACGATCGACTTTGTTTGGTTTCAACTTGTCATAACTGATGCTGCTTTCTGGCCTTGCGGGCGTGGCAAGAACACTTCTGGAACATTCTGGTGCCATTTTCTGTTCGCGCTGTACACATTTAGTTTCTCTTTTCAGACTATTATGAGGTTGTTTTCTTTCCCGCAGCCTTTGATTGTCTCTCCTATGGCTGGACATTTATCTTCATGGGGAAATGAAAACCCAAATTCTGAAGCATAACTTTTTCTTCGTCGGAGATGTCAACTTGTGTGCATCTATTTTGTGCTTCTGCTTACTTTCCATGGTCAACGCTGACTCATTGTGCAATGTTCCTGCTTCCATATCAGCAGCTTGTCGATCTGCCCGTTCATCTGCTCTTGCAACCATTAGCATTTTTTCTTAGTGCCTCTCTCAACATTCATGACTCTTAGGCTCATAGCTTATTCATCATTAAAGTCACAGTACTTACAGTGTTTGATAAGTGTGTCAAGTCTCTCAACAATCTAATAATCGTTTCACCAGCCTGTTGTAGTGCTTGATTGAAAATTTACCTTTCATAGTCGACATTCGGCATCGGATTGAACTTGGCTTCCAACACTTCTTTTGTCTTTCTGTATGACATTGCATCAGTTGGTGAGACCTTCTTTAGCACTTCTTTCACTCCATCACTGGCAAGGTTTTTCAAATATTTAATGATCTTCTTGTCATCTTCTTCTTCTAGTGCATCTATAAAATCATCGAACATTTCGATCCATGAAATCCTCCTGGCACCAATGTTTAGTTTCTTTGCTGTGTCAAATGGTGGTGGTGGCTTCAGAAATGTAGCCACTGTATATTTTGCGCTTCCTTTTGCTGCCATCGAGAGTATATGTTGTTAGGCAGCGTTCGTTGCACAGGATGCCACCTGCAAACGCTGTACTCATCGGCCTCGCTCCTGAGCCTAGGACGTCATGTCCAATTTGAGATCGTGCGGTGCTTCAATCGCCTGTGTCAGTAAGTTTCTGTGTTTGTACCTGGGTGTCACTGCCTTTGGTGTTTGCTTCGCATGGATGAGGCCTCTGTGTTATGGCACAACTCTGTATCTCTTCTTTCACCCTTACCAGTGGATTCTGGTGGGCTTTCCAAACTTGCTCCTCTGCAAGGTCTTCAACTTCTTCAATGGCTGTGTATGGACTGGAGCAGGGCTTTGACACTACGTACACCACCCTCAGACTGCTTTGCATCAATTCGGGGCGCACATGGAACGCACAAGCAGTTCGCTGTATCTCTGCAAACTCTCAGGGAGAGCAGCCTTGTTTCTTTGGGGCACGTATCCATACTCGTCGCCAGTTGTATTGGCCTCCACAGCTCGGGTGCATGCAAACGAATACACCACATACGTCGCAAAGACGTCTTTATTCTCTAACATACGATCACACACAGCACGCATTTCCTTATAACTTTTATAACCACACCTTAACACCTCCCATCAGACTACGTGGTTCCTGTTTTGAGTCAGCCCAGAACCGCAAGGGTCCTAGCATGCATAACATCCAAGACACTACAGACACACAGGATCTCTCAGATAAAAGACTATTATCACAATGAAGACAGACTCGGGTGGATTCTCTCTATAAGGGGACTTTATATGTCTCATTATTGATTTATTAGGCAAAGTACATCTTTTCCCCCTGGAATTAGTACCTACAGGTAGGCTGAACTTTTTCACCAAGCTGAAGAGGATGAAATTCATTCCAAAGTCAGGAACTGCTACAGTGGGTTTATGCTCTGTCCTTAAGGAGTCTTGTAACTTCCTAGGAGGAGTCAGATCCCAGTGCTGCAGCTTTTTTATAGTTGTGTTTTCTAGCCACCACCATATACCACACCCAAGGCCACAGGTGGTGGTGCACACTTTTATGCACGGGATGTAATGCACCAGTACCTTTGAAGAGATTTGCACAGATGTTATTCTATGAATCTCTCCATATATCATTATTCATCTCAAATGCATGATTAAAAGAGTGACACTAATACACTACCCTTTCTGTTAGTTATTAGAGGATATAAAGTATTTATTCTAAATCCATGCATATGCATGTTTTCATGCATATATATTTTGTTAGGACAACTTAAATATCCATTCATCTAATTAATTGTTTTTCAATCTGTATTTCATCATGCTACTATATTTAGGGCAAATAATCCTTTTACTTTATCATTTTTAAATAATGTAAATAATAGGTACTATTATTATTAACCACTTTAATTGTACTTACCTTATTGAACATGGAATGATGTTATGCTGGGTTAGCCCATCCATGATTTAAATTTGTCATCTCCAAATCTCACCAAATATCATCAGTGCACGCCTAATTCCCTGAACCTTCTTGCTGCATAAAACAAAGTTCATGCTACACGTAAACCATTATGTAGACTGCCATGTATCACTTTTATGCTGCACTAAAATAAGTCATGGGGCTGCATTATACATGCAGCGCATTTTTCTTCATTGCTCTGGTCGCACCTATTAAAAGGTGCACCCAGCGCAATGAAGGAAAACGCGCTGTATAATGATGAATGCACTGCCCCCAAGGCAGCTGCGAACTCGCGCTGCCCCTAGGGCAGTGCATTTTTGTGAAAAACGGAGCAGCTGCTTTGAAGCCGCTCCATGTTTTACTTTTAAAGGGGATTAGAGATCCCCTTGCAGGCAGGTGCAGTCCATGGGACCCCCTTCACCTCCTCCTGAGGGCTGCCATCAGGGGGCACACTGACATTGTGCCACCTTTTATGTGGTGCACTGTCAGTGCGCCTCCTGAGAGCTTCTTTGCCGCTGTGCCCGCATCTGTAATATGGCGTGCGCGCAGAGGCAAAGGCATTCTCTCATTTGCATGGGGTAATTGACTATCCCATCTTGAAGGAAACATATGTACATGCTAATAAAAATGTTTGAAGCATATCACAATAAAATGCTTATTATTCTCCTGTCATGGCAATGGGAAATCACATGGGGCCAGACTTGCCAAATGATGGTTGCAAAATATGATTTTTTTTTTTTTTTGTCCTCATTTATGCGATCTTGTTGTAAAAGCAACAGGGACACCTCTCACTAGACGCCCTCAAGGATGAGGTGGGAGCCATGCCTTAATACCAACATTGCCATTTTACCTGAGTTAGTACCTCACTGTACCGGCCCCAGTAAAACTCAAAATGACCATAATCGCAGTAGTTTAAATCACTGGACAGCTCTTCCTATCCTACCGTCTATATAAATCCCATAAATTCCAGTGTTTTGTACGTTTACATTCCCCTCTGGCTCTGTCCATATTCCTGAATTTATCTACAGACCGAACCCAGTCTTCAACCTTAGGGGGAAGAGGGAGGATCCAATTTATACAGATCTCACGTCTTGCAATTAAAATGAATGTAAACAAAAGATATTTCTGCATCTTTGTTAATGTGATATTGGGGTTATCGATATCCACTATGCCAAAAATAACATTAAAGGCTCTTACCTTAATGGTTGTATTTAGGCTTCCATCAATAATCTTACCAATTTCACTCCAAAATGTGTCAAGGTAATGACATGAATAAAACATATGGATATCATTTGCTTTCCTCTCACCGCACTTTGGACATTTCTTAATCATCTGGATATTCATCTTTGATAACTTTTCAGGAGTCCAATATGATCTGTGCAGGGTAAACAAATGATTTTTCCTGAGAGGTGTAGAAATTATAATGTGCCATAAAAAAGTGCAGGATACTTGCCAGGCTTGCTGTAATTCTTGAGCTGGAAAGATCTTCTTCCACTTAAGGTCTGGAGTGTCATTATCGCCTTCCTTCTTCTCCACCAACTGCCAATACCACTTCGATACTTCTTTCTTCCCAGAGTCTTTATGCAGTTCAACCTCCAGGCTCCCAACATAATCTGGCCAGGTCGTTTGTTCTTTAGACCAGCTAACCAACTGGTAAAATTTAAACCTGGATATTCCATTCTTCGTTCTTTCCACTAACTCATCCCAGGATCTTAGATTACCAAATTCCAACAGCTCACCCCACTTGGTAATCCCAACCCTTTTCAGCGAGAGGGCTAATGAGTCTTTCAGACATTCGGGGGTCCCTGGAGAGTTCCATATCGGTGCTTGAGGACTATAGTATGGATACTGCCATAGTTTCCTTATGTCTGACCATAATTTAAATGCTGCTCTCGGTACCTTTAGCCTGATTTTCTTAAAGAACTTTTGATGTCCAAACTTGTAGAGACAATGATCATGTTTTGTCACTGCTTTCCAGTAGGGAGGATATGACTCATGATCTCGAAAGAGATGCCTTATATTCTTAAAGTGGAAGGCTTTGTAACATAAAATAAGGTCCGGGCTCGCTATCACCCCCTGAATCTTCTTCTGGGACAGTTTCTTCCATGCTATCCTAACACTTTTAGATGCCCAAATAAACGAATTTATTTCAGCCTGAATTTTTCTTAGGCTTCGTAAGTTAAACTCCAAAGGAATCGTGTTAAAAATAAAAGTACATTTCGGTAGGATAGCCATTTTTATTACATTAGCTCTCCCCATAAAGGTGAGAGATAAACAGTTCCAAGACTTCAATAATTTCCTCATCTCTTTAGTTTTTATATCCAAGTTTACTTGGGCGATAACATCAATGCTGTTTAGAACTTGGATCCCTAGATATTTGATTTTTTTCTTGGACTCAATTTGTGGAGTAGATATGTTCCAATGCATTACCTCTGTTTTATGATTGTTTATTTGATAACCAGAGATTTCCCCAAAATCTGTTAATATGCTGATTATACTGTTCCATGATTCATTTAAATTACACGAGTAAACCATCAGGTCGTCGGCATATAATGCCACTTTTAGCTCCCAATTGTTAAAGCTAAAAGGGGGAATTTCTTTAGATGTCCTAATTGTATTGGCTAACGGCTCTATATACAAATTAAAGAGATGGGGTGAAAGTGGGCACCCCTGTCTAGTGCCTCTCTTAATTTGGAAACTATTTGAGATGCTTCCATTAATGAGTATTTTCCCCATAGGAGCCGAATAAATATTAGCTATTACCCGTGAAAAATTTAGGCCTAAATTATTGTGTAAAATAACTTTTTGTAAGTATGACCAATTAACCCGGTCAAATGCCTTGGCTGCGTCGAACGTAAAAATTACCAAGGGTACTTTCTCTTGAGTTGCAATATCAATGGCTCCGATCAGTTGGTGTGTAAGATCATGTAGTTGTCTACCTTTAATAAATCCCTTCTGATCCTCATAAATAAGTTTATCAGATAATGAGCCAAGTCTTTTTGCTAAAACCTGGGAGAAAATTTTGTAATCTGTATTAAGGAGCGATATTGGCCTGTATGATTCACAGCACAGAGGGTCTTTGCCTGGTTTTAGTATCAAGCAAATCGTCGCCTCATTCCAAGATTTAGGAATTGGAAGGCCCTCCAAGAAGATAGCATTGAAGAGGACAGTTAATCTAGGTACGAGACAGTCTTTTAAGGCTACATAAAACTCATTAGGTATGGCGTCCGGCCCAGCTGCCTTACCTCTTTTAAGATTGTTAATTACTTCCTCGACCTCCTTTAAAGTGATATGTGCATTTAACATTTTACAAGAGTCTTCATCTAACTTCAAAACACATGATTTATTTAAATATGCATCTATTATTGGGGATGAAGGTACTAGATCTTCCTTATATAATAGCTGGAAAAAATGCTCAAAGGCCTCTTCAATGCCTGCCTTGTCTTCAATTAATTGTCCTCCGTTTCCCTTGTGAATAGCTGTTATCTTGTTTCTATTTAGCTCTGTCTTGAGCTTCCAAGCTAACAATTTACCGCTATTCTCCCCATATTCATAATTTGCCAAAGAACTAGCTTGCCATCTCCTCCTTATCTTTTCCTCTAGTTCTAAGGTGAGCTCCTGTTTCAACTTCATTATTTCCTCTTTTAAACTGCTATGATCTTCTTCAGGAGTCATGGTTTCTAGGTTAGCTTGTCTCTCTAGTAAGTCTGCCTCTATTAGTGAGATTTTAAGCTTCTTCAATTTATTTTTTCCTATCGCTATGCCGGCTAGTGTGCCTCTAAGCACGGCTTTATACGCATCCCAGACTATCATTTTGGACACCTCCCCTTCACCATTTTCCTTAAAGTAATTTTCAGTTGTTACTCCTAGTTTGTCAATGACTTGTTGGTCTAATAGGAGTGTTCGATCCAAAGTCCACCTTTTCTCGCCCTGCCTTAACTCAAACTTAATATATAATTGAACCAATGAGTGATCGGACAGATGTGCGGGCAAATGCTGGACTTTCTTAACTTTGTTACTTAGGAGTTTATCCACTAAAAAGAAATCTATTCTTGAGGCATGACCGTACTTATAGTTTCTAAAAGTAAATTTATTTGTTTGGTCCCCTTTTAATTTCCAAATATCAATTAAACCCAGGTCTTCTCTGAGTCTATTCAAGTACTCTCGCATCTTAGGTAGATTTAAGACTTTGCTTGGGGGTGTCTATCTCTTTTGGGATCTAATAAAATGTTATAATCACCGCCTAATATTATTGGAGTGGACTGTAATAGCAACTGTGAGTATAGTGACTGAAGGGGCGCTGGATCGTCTATATTGGGCCCATAGTACCCCGCTACGGAGAAAGCGATGTCATTAACTTTTATATTTGCTATAGCCCATCTTCCTCTTGAATCTACTGTTTGTCCTATTAACGTAAAAATTTGTGATTTTCTAATAATAATAGACACACCCTTAGTATTACATGTTTGGTTGGTAGAAACCGTCTCCCCAATCCAATTCTCGTATTTTATGGCTTCAAGCCACTCGTTTCTTAGCAGATGTGTCTCTTGTAAAATAATGATATCGCAATTTTGTTGTTTAAGGTACTCATGGTTACAAAATATGATTGCACCAAATTTTGTAATCAGTCCTTAATGTTACCAAGCAAACTATGTACTAATAGGTCACGTTGCAAAATGCCCAGTCAGGGGGGTCACAGAATGGCCTGCCTCATGAATATTAATTAGGCAGATTGCTATTTATGACTCCCTGTGATTGACTATGATCACAGGGATGGTGGCATGCAAGGAATAACAGACTAACATGCCCTTCCTTTACCCCAACTGCCACTTCTTCCATTATTCACATGTGATACAAAAAGGGGTCTGTCATCCATAGGTGGGCTGGTACTACCATTTAATGAGATTAATGTTGTGTTGCCTTTTTGGAGGTTGTATTTACTCTACTGATGGTGAATGCTCCTACTCAGTTTTCGGTCTATGTGTTGAAAAGGCAGGAATGTGGCCAACTACTTCTCTTCATTGGAAATGCAAGACGTTAGCATGAATACTTGAACTGCTGTGAGAAAAGCTCATACATTCTGTGTACAAATTCTAAACATTTTGGTGTTATGAGTGCTTGTTAATCTATTATTTGTAAGAATTTCAAGCATATGTTTCAAAACATGTTCTGATTTCCTGGTTTGAACCACATTCCATCATGACCTGTTTGAGAAAGTGGATTATTAGTTGGGGTGGATGGCACTATCCTTGATAGGTCCAGTAAGGGTTTCAGTAAATTGAAACAGGCGTACACCCCTCGTAGCTGTGCCACAGAGCAGGTAGGCTTAACTAAAGAAAATGTGTAAAGCATTTAAAAGAAGTATATCAGTGAAAAGTCAAAAACACAACACAATAAAAAACCCACTTCAATTTTTAAAAATAGAGAGATTTTTAATGAACAAAATGACACCAGTTTTGGATAAAAATAGCAGAAAAAAAGGCATAGCTCAAAACACCAACCACGGGCAACTGGTTGAGATACAATCATACAAGGGGAAGGTTTAAGGCTGACCGTGATGGAACGTTGGTCAAATACAGAGACCTGGTTTTTCCAGTCAGACATGTTAACTTCTAAATTAGCTTATGAAATGGAAGTTAAAAATCCTCAGTGGGCAAGGCCTCAGGCTGTGGCTGAGATGGGTTCCAGGAGGCTGGATAGCCATCAGATGGAGCCTTGGTGAAGCCGATGACTTTTGATCGGAACGCTCCCAGAGGGAAACATTCAAAATTCGAGCCCAAGCAAGGTCACTCGCTAGCTGGATACATTTGGCATCCCCGCCTGGTGAAGATTTCTACCTCCGAACTTAGGGCCGAACTTAGGTTGTGACTCCAAACTTAGGGTCACAAGCAACGGTGACAGATATCCAGTCCGCTGAAATATAAATCTCATTATATCAAATGTGATTTATATTTCGGCGGACGGGATATCCATCACCGTTGTGACGGAGTAACCCGTTTGCTGAGATCTAAAACAGGCCCCTAGTCACATTTTTGGCCTTGTACTCCTGCATTGTGGCAAGGCTGAAATCTGTAGCTGCACAGGTCTTCATGAGGCCGGATATCTTCCCCACAATGTCCTTCTGAGTCACACACTGTGCAGAGAAGCCCTGTTCTCCTTTAAAATAGTTGTTTATTATGACAACAGCTGTTATCTGATAGTATTGTGACTGCTTCCAAATGTATTTTTAGTAAGATGTGGACATGGACGCAATTGCTTTCTCTATGTGATAAGATTTTTTTGCCAAATGTCATATTTTTTTGCTTTTTCATGCATGGGGAGATTAACTGGTTTGCTCACATGGATGTTATGCTGAGACCCAACAAGCATTTGTAAAGCCTCTAGGTCTCACCTTTCAGACTATTGACTTTGCCATTGCCTTTTGTTCAAGCTGTACAACACGGGCATTGCTGACTTTGGCAATGAATTATAGCCATGCTGTATAGCAGCATAGCTGCCGTGCAACATGGACAAAAATAATAAGAACAGATACATGTATAAATACATTTGGAAGCAGATAGCATCTGT
Organism: Calotriton arnoldi; assembly: GCA_963921515.1. NCBI lineage: Eukaryota > Metazoa > Chordata > Amphibia > Caudata > Salamandridae > Calotriton > Calotriton arnoldi. The sequence continues at coordinate 971,422 of CAWUFW010006322.1, read as the reverse complement.
TTTTGCAATAAAAGCAGATAACAGCTGTTGTCACAATAAACATTCATATTTAAGAGGACACAGCTTCTTTGAAGTGTGTGTGGCATGGTAAAACATAGCTGCAAATGGCAAGAGGTTTGACAAGGACAAAAGGGAAGAAGAAATAAAAGTAGTGTCTTAATCACAGAGCGATCAGCGGAAGGACAGCAATCAAGTTGAAGCAATCAACACTAGGTGCGTGCTCTAGCCGAAAGAAGAGGAAGTGAAGCCAGCATGTGCTGGCAAATTAGAAGGCAGCAAATAAGAGTGACAATGAAGCCAACTCATGTAAGCAATGGGCAGTCTGAAATCACCATGTTGTATGCAATATCTTTTGCAAGCAAGAGTGCATGCGGCTCATGTGCTGTCACAGGCGAGACCTTAAAAGGGAATTAAATGATTTTGACTGCCACCTCAGGTAATCTGCAGGTCATGTGTTTGAAGTCCAGGACAAAGGACTCAGTGTTCCCTCCTTCGTTATAGGTTATTTAATTGGGCAACAGAAGCCTTTGAAAACAATTGAAGCTCGATATGAAATAGTTTACCAAACACATTTTTCAAATCAAACTTAAGAATAATTTCGTTTTATGATCAAAGCTAACTCTATGCAATCGATTGTTGAAATCTGGATCCAGCTCTTACTGAAAGAGTTGTCCTGCACCTCACATCTTAATCCCTTCGCTGCTAAGCTTTTTTTGGCTATTTGGGGTAGTTCGCTCTTAGGCCCCTGTAACTTTTTGACCACATAAGGTATCCATGCCAAATTTGCGTCCTTTTTTTCCAACATCATGGGGATTCTAAAGGTACCCAGTGTTTGTGGATTCCCCTGGAGGGGACCCGGAAATTAGCCAAAATACAGCTAAATCTAGTTTCTTTTTGGAAAAATGGGAAAAAAGGGCTACAGATGAAAGCGTCTGGTTTTTTCCCTGCAAATGGTATCAAAAAGGGGTTGTGGTGCTGAAATCACCATCTTCCCAGCTTTCAGGCACAAGCAGACTTTTGTTAGAAAACCAACATTTTTTAAACAGTTTTGGCATTTTTCTGGGACATAGCCTATTTTTGCTATTTTTTGTGCTTTCAACCTCTTTCCAGTTAATGGTAGAAATGGGTATGAAAGCAATAATGGATCCTGGAAAGCTATACATTTTAGAAAAGTAGACAACATTCTAAATTCAGCAAGGGGTCATTTGTGTAGAGCCTTCAAGGTTTCTTTATAGAAACTAAACGTTGAATATAGGAAAAATTGAAAATTTGTTGAAAAAAACAGCCATTTGAGTCAACGTTTTCACCTGTAACTTCTTCTAATTATGACAGCTGTTAAAAAGCAATATACCGTTACATCTGCTGGACCTTTCTGGTTGTGGGATATATAGGACTTGTAGGTTCACCAAGAACCTGACGAACCCAGAGCCAATAACTGAGCAGCGTCTTGCAATGTTTTTTTATTATGTACCGGGTATATAGCAATTAATTTGGGAAAATATATACATGGAAAAATCGGTATGAAAGACACCTATGTATTTCTGAAATTGTAACAAAATATAGAGTTTAGAAACAGTAGATATTTGCACATTTCCGAAATTGTGAGAACCCATACTAGCATGAGAATTATAGGTCATTTTTCAAAATGACTTCTTTTTTACGCATTGTCTTTCATTTGGAAGGCAGAAATGCATCGAAAGTCAATAGGTAATAACAGTTGCTCTACAATTCTGTGTTACCCTAAGTCTCCCAATAAAAATGGTACCTCACTTGTGTGGGTAGGCCTAGTTCCCGCGACAGGAAACGGCTCAAAACGCAACGTGGACACACTTTATTTTTACAGTGAAAACTGACCCTTTTTTTGTAAAGTGCCTAGCTGTAGATTTTGAACCCTAGCTCTGCCGGCACCTAGGGAAACCTAACCAACCTATACATTTTTGAAAACTAGACACCCAGGGGAATCCAGGATGGGGTGACTTGACTGGCTCTCACCAGGTTCTATTACCCAGAATCCCTTGCAAACCTAAACACTTGTAAAAAAAAAACACATTTTCCTCACATTTCTGTGGTGGAAAGTTCTGGAATCTGTGTGGATCCACAAAATTCCACCCTGCCCGCGTTCCCCAAAGTCTTCTGAGAAAAATGGTACCTCACTTGTGTGGGTAGGCCTAGGGCCCTCGACAGGAAACGGCCCAAAATACAACGTGGACACACCACATTTTCACAGTGAAAACGGACCCTTTTTTTTGCAAAGTGCCTAGCTGTAGATTTTGAATTCTAACTCTGCCTGCGCCTAGGGAAACCTAGCAAACCTATACATTTTTGAAAACTTGATACCCAGGGGAATCCAGGATGGGGTGACTTGACTGGCTCTCACCAGGTTCTGTTACCCAGAAGCCCTTGCAAACCTAAAAATGTGTCCAAAAAAACACATTTTTCTCACATTTCTGTGGTGGAAAGTTCTGGAATCTGCGTAGATCCACAAAATTCCACCCACTCGGCGTTCCCCAATGTCTTCCAAGAAAAATGGTACCTCACTTGTGTGGGTAGGTCTAGTGCCCGCGACAGGAAACGGCCCAAAACACAACGTGGACACACCACATTTTCACAGTGAAAAGGGACCCTTTTTTTGCAAAGTGCCTAGCTGCAGATTTTGAACCCTAGCTTTGCCGGCACCTAGGGAAACCTAGCAAACCTATACATTTTTGAAAACTAGACACCAAGGAGAATCCAGGATGGGGTGACTTGACTGGTTCTGTTACCCAGAATCCCTTGCAAACCTAAAACTTTGTCCAAAAAAACCACATTTTCCTCACATTTCTGTGGTGGAAAGTTCTGGAATCTGCGTGGATCCACAAAATTCCACCCACCCCGCGATCCCCAAAGTATTCTGAGAAAAATGGTACCTCACTTGTGTGGGTAGGCCTAGTGCCCATTACAGGAAACGGCCCAAAACGCAACATGGACACACCACCTTTTCACAGTGAAAACTGACCCTTTTTTTGCAAAGTGCCTAGCTGTAGATTTTGAACCCTAGCTTTGCCACCACCTAGGGAAACCTAGCAAACATATACATTTTTGAAAACTAGACACCCAGGGGAATCCAGGATGGGGGGACTTGACTGGCTCTCACCAGGTTCTGTTAGCCAGAATCCCTTGCAAACCTAAAACTTTGTCCAAAAAACCACATTTTTCTCACATTCTGTGGTGGAAAATTCTGGAATCTGCGTGGATCCACAAAATTCCACCCACCCCGCATTCCCCAAAGTCTTCTGAGAAAAATGGTACCTCACTTGTGTGGGTAGGCATAGTGCCCGCAACAGGAAACGGCCCAAAATGCAGCGTGGACACACCACATTTTACAGTGAAAACTGAAACTATTTTGCAAAGTGCCTAGCTGTAGATTTTGAACCCTAGCTCTGCCGGCACCTAGGGAAACCTATCAAACTTATACATTTTTGAAAACAAGACACCCAGAGGAATCCAGGATGGGGTGACTTGTCTGGCTCTCACTGGGTTCTGTTAACCAGAATCCCTTGCAAACCTCAAAATTTGTCCAAAAAAACCACATTTTCCTCACATTTCTGTGGTGGAAAGTTCTGGAATCTGCGTGGATCCACAAAATTCCACCCACCCCGCATTCCCCAAAGTATTCCGAGAAAAATGGTACCTCACTTGTGTGGGTAGGCCTAGTGCCTGCGACAGGAAACTGCCCAAAACGCAACGTGGACACACCACATTTTCACAGGGAAAACTGACCCTTTTTTTGCAAAGTGCCTAGCTGTAGATTTTGAACCATAGCTCTGCCGGCACCTAGGGAAACCTAGCAAACCTATACATTTTTTAAAACTAGACACCCAGGGGAATCCAGTATGGAGAGACTTGTCTGGCTCTCACCAGGTTCTGTTACCCAGAATCCCTTGCAAACCTCAAAATTTGTCCAAAAAAACACATTTTCCTCACATTTCTGTGGTGGAAAGTTCTGGAATCTGTATGGATCCACAAAATTCCACCCAGCCCGCATTCCCCAAAGTCTTCCGAGAAAAATGGTACCTCACTTGTGTGGGTGGGTCAAGTACCCGCGACAGGCAAGGGCCCAAAACCTATTGAGGCGACTTCAAAATTACCTATCACAAAACAACCTGGTTTTGCAAGGGGGGGTCCCATGAGTTTTTGGCCCTGGGCTCGGCGTCCATCTAGGGAAACCTACATAACCCACACATTTCTGAAAACTAGACACCCTGGGGAGTCCAGCAAGGTATGGCTTGCGTGGGTCCCCCAACATTTCCCTACCGAGAATCCCTGCAAACCTCAAATTTAGATGAAAAATTACTTTTTCTCAAATTTCTGTGTGGGAAAGTTCTGGAATCTGCGTGGATCCACAAATTTCCTTCTACACAGCATTCCCCAGGTCTCCCGATAAAAATGGTACCTCACTTGCGTGGGTGGGTCAAGTACGCGCGACAGGCAAGGGCCCAAAACCTATTGAGGCGACATCAAAATTACCTATCACAAAATAACCTGGTTTTGCAAGGGGGTCCCATGAGTTTTGGCCCCGGGCTCAGCGGCCACCAAGGGAAACCTACCAAACCCACACATTTCTAAAAACTAGACACCCGGGGAGTCCATCAAGGTATGGCTTGCGTGGGTCCCCCAACATTTCCTACCCAGAATCCCTGCAAACCTCAAATTTTGTTGAAAAAATCAATTTTTTCTCACATTTCTATGTGGGAAAGTTGTAGGATCACCGGGCTGACACAAATTTCCTACCACCCAGCGTTCCCCAGGTCTCCCGATAAAAATGGTACCTCACTTGTGTGGGTAGGCATAGTGGCTGCAAGAAGAAAAGGCCCAAATCATACTGTGGAGACTTCAAAATTACCTATAACAAAACTACCTGGTTTTGGGGGGGCACCTGGGGTTTTGGCCCCGGGCTCGCCGCCATCTAGGGAAACCTATCAAGCCCACATATTTCTGAAAACTAGACACCCTGCGGAGTCCAATGAGGTATGGCTTGCGTGGATCCCCAACGTTTCCCTACCCAGAATCCCCTGAAAACCTCAAATTTAGCTGAAAAAAACACATTTTCCACATATTTTTGTGTGGAATCACCGTGGCGGCACAAATGTCCTACCCCACAGCGTTCTCCTTAGTGTCCCGAGTAAAATGATACCTCACTTGTGTGGGTGTCCAATGCAGAATTGGCTAAAAACGTATTTTAAAAAAAATGTAGCGCTTAGAATTCTCGGTGCTATACTCTTATTCCCCATGTTTTGGGCTCTTCCCAGTCACAGGCCCTTGCCCCACCCACACAAGTGAGGTATCATTTTACTCGGGAGACTGAGAGGAACACTGTGGGGTAGGACATTTGTGCCGGCACGGTGATTCCACCCAAAAATATGTGGAAAATGTGGTTGTTTCAGCTAAATTTGAGGTCTGCAGGGCATTCTGGGTAGGAAAACGTTGGGGGATCCACGCAAGCCATACCTCGCTGGACTCCCCGGGTGTCTAGTTTTCAGAAATGTATGGGTTTGGTAGTTTTCCAAGATGGCCGCCGAGCCCAGGGCCAAAACCCAGGTGACCCCTCTTGCAAAACCAAGTTGTTTTGTGATAGGTCATTTTGATGTCTCCTCAATATGTTTTGGGCCCTTGCCTGTCGCGGGTACTTGACCCACCCACGCGAGTGAGGTATCATTTTTATCGGGAGACCTGGGGAAACGCTGGGTGGTAGGAAATTTGTGGATCCACGTGGATTCCAGAACTTTTCCACACAGAAATTTGAGAAAAAAATGATTTTTTTCTGCTAAATTTGAGGTTTGCAGGGCATTCTGGGTAGGAAAACATTGGGGGATCCACGCAAGCCTTACCACGCTGGACTCCCCGGGTGTCTAGTTTTCAGAAATGTGTGGGTTTGGTAGTTTTCCAAGATGGCCACCGAGCCCGGGCCAAAACCCAGGTGACCCCCTTGCAAAACCAGGTTGTTTTGTGATAGGTCATTTTGATGTCTCCTCAATACGTTTTGGGCCCTTGCCTATCGCGGGTACTTGACCCACCCACGCGAGTGAGGTACCATTTTTATCGGGAGACCTGGGGGAACGCTGGGTGGTAGGAAATTTGTGGATCCACATAGTTTCCAGAACTTACCCACACAGAAATTTGAGAAAAAAGTGATTTTTTCATCAAAATTTGAGGTTTCGCTGGCGCCTAGTAGGCTTTCTGCCCCCCCCCCGGGGGCAGATCAGGGGCCACTGCCCCCATCCGCCACTCGGGGGGCAGAAAGACTGTGGCATTTTTGGGGGGAGGTGTGGGCATTGGCATGCCCATTCTGGGCTGACCTCAACCCTGAATAAAAATAAAAAAATACTGAGGCCTAGAGGGCTTTCCCCCCCCCCCCCGGGGGGCAGATAAGGGTCTATTGCCCCAATATGCCTCCGGGGAGGGGCAGAAAGACTTTGGTAATTGTCTTTGGGGTGGGGGCATTATCATGTCCATTCTGGGCAGCCCCCACCCCTACATTATAAAAAACAAAATCCCTGGTGCCTAGTGGGCTTTCTGCCGCCCCGGGGGCAGATCAGGGGCTATTGCCCCCATCTGCCCCTGGGGGGAGCAGAAAGACTGTTGCATTTTTTGGGGGGTGGGGGCATTGACCTGCCCATCTTGGGGCTACTGCCCCCATCTGCCCCCTGGGGGGCAGAAAGACTGACATTTCTCTGGGGTGGGGGCATTGCCATGCCCTTTTTGGGCAGCCCCCACCCCAACGTCAATAAAAAAGAAAATCCCTGGCTTCTAGTGGGCTATCTGCCCCCAGGGGGCAGAAAGACTGACATTTCTCTGGGGGGGGTGGGGGCATTGCCATGCCCTTTTTGGGCAGCCCCCACCCCAACGTCAATAAAAAAAATAATCCCTGGTTTCTAGTGGGCTTTCCGCCCCCCCCGGGGGGCAGAAAAACTGTTATGCCCAAACAAATATGGAGGGAGCAAAGGCCTTTGCCAAGGGGCCACTACCCCCTCCCTGGTGCTAGTGGGTGGATCCCTGCTTGGGGATCGCCCTCCTGACCATAGTATCAGAAAAGTCTCCAAAGCTGTTGCGCAGAGGTCATACTGTATGGTCATATAAGTGGTGTGATGACAGAGTGAAACCATCAGGCTTACTCTGGTTATATGTGTGTAGTTAAATCGCCTCATAGTTTAAATTGATTTCTGTAGCATTATTGTCCTGCGTATTAACTAGCCTTTATTTTGCTCGATAATCCTTACCTTGTGGCCTCATTTTTTATGACGTTCACAATTATGAGTGATATTGACTCCCTTCTTAAGCGCATCCAATAGGGGCTTACGAAGTGTTCCTGCTGTGTTCTGCAACTCTCCACTGATTAGTTATTTCCAACTTTGGCAAGTATATTCTAAGAGTTGTTCTAAGGAAATGCTGGGGCGTTAAGGTAGGTTTCTGTGCCTTCTACATGTTTGGGATTATTGCTGAAGTTCATAACATGTAAAAACCAAGGGCCTCATTTACAATATTTTTCTCGTAGGGCAGTGCTGCAAGCCTTCCTTCTGCACTGCCCTAAGTCAAGTGAAAAGTACAGCAATGTGCTGTATCTTTAAGACACAGCACATTCCTGCCCTTTCTCCCTGCGCTGGCGCTCAAAGGGCTGCCTTGTGTCAAGGCACCATGGTGCAAGGGTGTCTGCATTATAGAGATGATAGTTTTCAAACAATCAATGGAGGCGATTTCCCCTTTCTATGTGTGCTGCTGAATGCAACCTACATAGAAAGAGGAAAAACGAGGAGAAATAATGTTATTTTTACTCATTGCACCTCCCCAATGCCTCCTCTGGTGAGGCGTAGGCTTTTGACGTATTCCCCGGTTTACAGAATGATGTAAATCTAGGAATGTGTCGAAAGCCATTGGTGTTACATGGGAACTCCCATGGTAATGCCCATGGCACGCCTCCCCATCGTAGTGTGAGGCAACGCAGCGACTTGGGTTGAGTTGCCTCTCTCCATATTTACAAGGCCATCAAAAGCCACGCAGGGTGGCTTTACGTGGCCTTGTAGATAGGGCTCAGCCCTATGCGCCACCAGAACGTCACATGAAGTGACGTTCCGGTGGCGCACAGGGCTTGTAAATGAGCCCCCAAGTGCCCAAATACTTTTTTCCCAAAATAAACTTTCTGAGCTGGCACAGGCCCTTACCGGGCACTTTTAAAGTTAATTTCCTCTTCTGAATAACCTTTTCACTTTCATCTACAATACTTTAAGTCAGATCTTTTTACCCCAGGGGGGGGACAGGGACCCTGGCAGCATGACTCGCGAAACGCCTATTACAGCTTGACATCTTTTCATGGCTTCAAAAGAATGAAATCCGCCCAGTAGCTAAGTTTCAATATTAATGCCACAGCCTCTAGGAAGCCCCGGGGCTGGACTTTCCTAGGATTAAATAGCACTAGCAACATGCCACAGCACGCTCATCAGAAAGCGGGTCTTAGATTGTGGCACGACTTTAAACTTTTAAATATAAACTTTCCTTTTTTTAATTTATTTTTACAAAACGTACACTGTAATTCTTATGTAATTGCAGCTCTGCTACTGTCAAAAGAAAAAAAAAGAAGAAAAAATGCTTCTCACTACTTATCATATGTTGGAATGCATAACATTGTTGCTTCTTCACACATTTTGTTTAACATTTGTAAAAAAAAATATGTCAGATTTGCTGACTTCAATGCTGAGATTCGGATCCTTTACGCACTCACTTGAAATGATTGCATTTAGTGTGAAGATTGGAAAATATAAATGTTAGTGATCTGGCGGCGCAGAAAGAATAGCTTGACTCTGAAAAGGAAATTAGATTTAAAAAATGCACATTTCAGATTGTCCTCTCACTTTTTGCTTCTTGTTTTTTTTCCTGCCAGGATTGTGAAGTGACGTGCCCAGGAGAGGAGGCTGCTATCTGTTCGCCAAGGATTTTTCATTTATTTAAAACCTCATCCATTGCGTCGCCCCTCACCCATAACAACACATCTCATCTGGGCAACGTAGTGAAAGCCATCTCTCCTTCGCACGGATGCTGGCATGCCAGTCACTGTAGAACCAGCAGGCCCTCTTATGCGTTTTTGAAATGAGGCAGCGCGGCGCTGCTAAATTGCTCGCAGCGACCCGCTGCTGTGTCATTTCTTCCTAAATATGCCCCCCATGAGTGTTGAATGTTTGCACATTGAGAATCTTTGTTAGTCCCTCTTAGCAGGATTGTATATTGTCCTGCCAACTGTAACATTATACATATTTGTGGGTGTATTAATCTGAGTCTGGTGGTTGCCTCGTTGGAGAGCGTATGCTACATTAGGCCTGATTTGGTTATTGTGAGAAGATAATGATAAACCATATGTGCCTCATTGAATCAGGTTATATCAAATGCTATAGGTCTGATCTGTTTAATATGAAAAGTTACAACAAAGGTAGTAGGCCTAACTTGTTTATTGTGAAAAGCATACACTAATGTCAACAGCTCTTTATGGGTGGATTGTTGCTACATTGTGTTAAAGCTTGGCCTGGTTAAAATTTTAATTATGCCTGAAAAACTTGCATATTAATTTATGAATGTCGCATCATGGAAAAATGTATGACATTTTTCAAAATTTCGCATTGTGCAATTATGACTTATTTTCTGTGTATGAGAGGCTTGTTTCCTGTCGTTTGCAAGACTTTCTATGCAAAGTGGTTGGTCTTGTGATAAAAGCTAGGAGCAATACCCAAAAACCACATTTCACTCAAAGCATAATTTCATTACATTTTTATGGGATTTACATTTTGCCCAGACCTACAAATATCCACAAGGACTGCTCCAATGGTTCTTTAGTTTAGGGATGAGTCAATGAAATAACAAGCCAATAATCAGCAATTTCTCCTATCACTCATCGGCTGTATGCTTGCCTTTGATCCTGTTCAGTGCTCTGCTGTCTTTTTGGCTAGGTTTGCTCTATATAAATACTGCATACATATATTCATGCAAGATGGACCCAAATGTGCTGTATGCACCACAGTTACTCAATGAACTTTATAAGGGAGTACCCAAGACCACCATTCCTCAGGGCATCTGAGAGACTCAGCAGGGTGAGTTCCAGTGCTACGCGACAAATTACTTTACAATCTATCATGAACACCATTCAGTCTTTGATAACATACATCACCATATCTGCAAAAATTAAATTTGGGCATCAATTGTAGGATGTAAAAAGACTCCACTTGGTTCTAATATTCAATATTTGTTTAGCATACAATGTATTTACTGTGACTTCTTATTGCAGTTGTTCTTTGTAAGTTAACAAAACACTAATAAACAACCCTAAGTTAAAGACCGATAATTTACTGTTTATCAATGAAGAGAAACATGTTTGCCTACATACACATAAAGGAACATTTAAATTATAAAATATAGGGTAAGACATTCTGGAAACAATTCCCATAAGCTCTATAACAGCACCTAAATAATACAATCAATAGGCTACAAATTATGGTTTCCCAACTTAGGGGCATATTTACACCCTATCGCCATCACAACATCACTTTTAGTGACGTTGTGGTGGCGATAGGGCCTTCCCCTTATTTACAAGGCAGCGTTAAGCCACTTAACGTGGAATAACGCTGCCTTGTAAATAAGGCACCCTTTCACGCTGTACTTAGCGTGAAAGGGGAGGGCAATGGGTGTTGCGGTGGGCGTTTTACCGCAACACCCATTGATTTTGACGTGCCCCCTATTTACAAGGGTGGCGTAAATAGGAGGCAGCGCCAAAATTAAGACCAGGGAAAGCCTGGTCTTAAACAGGCGAAACGAGGAGAAATGCTTTATTTCTCCTCGTTTTTGCTGTTTCCATGTGTGCTGCTTTGTGCTACACATAAACAATCATTTAAAAAATGAAATTTTCTCTAAAAACTAGCCTCATTTATTATCCATGAGGATTCTCAGAATCACAGCAGGATCACCATCTTCTGCATAGTAACTGTGTATAAGGTTCATCACTATCGTCATCCTCGGCCGACATGACACAGCAAGGTAGAACCCCTGAGGGTACCTTTTGGGTATATAAGCATCACATCTTCGCTGAGCCAGGCAGAGGGGAAAGACTTCCATGCTGACATACTGACAAGAGATGCTGAGGTCCCTGCACACAGATACTCCAGCACGCAGTGGTCTGACATCCCTCGCGGGGTGTCCAACTCGAGACCAAGACAGGGTCCTTCATTCTCTCACATCAGGTAATGGGGTTGGCTCTTTCCTAGGGGGATTCTTGGCTATACACTTACATACATGCTAGAAACACTTAGGTACATCTAGTTATGGTTAGCATCGTAGGAGTACGCATTATTATGTCATGTATTTATATGTCTGCAAATATTGATTGTTTTAGCACTATGGTAGAATTCTACCATCTATTTACTTTGTTGGTGCTTATAACCGTATATATCTGTTTCTGTCTTATGGTTGTTGCAGCACACGAATTTTACATTAGAATGACGCTGGTTCAATCAATACTTATTGAAAACGTCCCCATAGTTTATTCTGTGTATCTCTCTGAGACAAAGTGAGCACGAATGACTGAGCGAAAAGTACTGTAGTGTTTCCACGACCCCTGAGGGGTCTGGGTTGTCATGTTCGATAGTTGCCAGAAACTATTCACTCCTTGGTAAGAGGGGCACATAGTGGGAACCACTTCCCTCATTTGGTGAGTCGTGTAAAATTGGAATGTATGACGGTATTCTGCATGCGTTTAAGATGCATGCATTCAGAACGCCGACTTTTGAACAAAAGCATCTTTAGGATGTCTGTGTTTAGTCTGTGCAACAGTAGGGAAGGTGTTGGACTTTAAATCCAACACAATTTCACTAATGCGCCCCCTTAAATGCAAGTTGTTGTTACGACCTGCATGCTGAATGAATGCGTGCTAATGCCATATTCATTCTATTGCCAGCACTGTGTTGGCACAGCATGATTCCGGCTTCGTCTGAAAGGATGTTTACTGTAAAATTGATGTGCCCTTCCTCTCTTGCGGAGTCTTAAAAATGTGGAATGCAGGTGTCCTCAGTTGACAAAGATTTCTTATCTACAGGACAACTGTTAAACATTTATAATGTGACGTGCAATCACTCCGGGCAAAGCTAGATTAATTAAAATAGCGGGACCCAGCTTTGAGTCAAATCCTGCTGAATAAAACGAAGAAAAACCAAGGGGAAATTGAATATCATCTGATGAACTTAACCATAACACGCCCAACCACAAACTGCATTTTGTTGTAGATAAAGGAATATTACAGTAGCAGTACTTCCTACAAAATGCTATTCACAGACCTACATGTGAAAATCTCCACCTACACCTCTCCTATTTTTCTATGGAGAGATCTCAATACATATACGTTTATAACTTAGTCGTAAATGTGGAAGGGACCAGGGAGAGTGGTGAGTAAATGGGCACTACCTTCTACTTACTAAACGGAAGGGATTTAGAGAAAATAAAGAAGGGGCTTACGTACAGGTAAGGAGGGGTTTAGGGAGGAACATGCAAATACAAACACAAAGTAAGCCTATTGAAATTCACAAACAACACTTCTAACGTTACTACTGCCCCAAAGACCACAAACCAGTCATAAATGTACTCCAGCCCAGCCATGATGTAAGTCTAACAGAATACATGGCCACTCACAGGTACTGCAACACACTACCATAGAAAGTAATGGAGTGAGGTAACACCCCATAGGAGATAATGCTAAAATATGTATGTATGTAAAAATTCACTGAAAACGCCAAAGGTTAAAGTGACGTTATAGTTGGGTGAACACGTCAGTGACAACATTAACGTTTTGAACTAAAAATAAACACAAAAATTCACTAGTTATATAACTTGCACACCCACCATGCACTGCTTACAACCTCTAAACAAACAAAAGAAGCCAGGGACTCAGAAAGCCTGCACCTCCTGGAGTAGTCACTTTATCAAAAGCTACCAAGTTGCCCGCCTCTAATGGCCAGCTGCTTATTGACCTGCAATTAGCTATTCATGCAAAAAAGAGAGGCAACAAATACCGTTGATTATGGAAGAGCAATTAGCATAAATCAAAACTCGTAAGTCCTCATCAATATGGTAGATTATTCTTCTTTATTCAAATTTCTTCAAACACACTGTAAACACGCAGCCAACGCGTTTCGTCTTACAAATGCTTAGCAGGGCAACCATAAATGACAATATTAAGACACACCACAACATAAAACATCCATATCAAATCAAGGGTCTAGGACACAGACCCATATACATACAGTCCAAACTAATGACAAACTGCTAGAACAAAAAACAATACACTTCTAAAACTTTGAGAGAACATATAATGACATTGAAAAAAAGGAAATAGTAGAAAATGAAGCATCAACATATGATTAGCTTAGACACAAGTATTTGTGAAACAAAAATATTTGATTGGTTTAGAAGCATGAATTTATGAATTAAACACTCATCAACCCATTGAATCAGAACAAATTATATGAAAACTGTATTGTAAATAATGTTAAAGCAATCCTAACAATTTAGAAAGAGAAGCATTTAAGAATTTAAGAAGCTCCCAAATTAGAGAAGCGCCACATATCCAGATCAAGTGGATGGATAACAACGAAAAAAGAAGATGAGGAAAAACACCCATAAATATAATATAAAATTGTCTTCCGTGCTTCAATATTAATTGGCCCCTGGGTAGGCCAGGTCCAGGGGGCAGTGTACAAATAAAGGAGGGGGGTGCATAAGCCCCACCTCCTGGGGCTTATTATGCCCCAGGGACCACCACCTCCCCAGGGCTTCATTTTAATAATAATGCTGGGTTGCTTCGTGGCAACCCCAGTGCCCTGGGGACGGCCACCTCCCCAGGGCAAAATGTGAATTTGAAGGTGGGTGGCCCGTCCCCCCCCTGGCAGCCCTGTGGACTGCCACCTCCGCAGGGCAAAAGAAAACATTAATGATGAGGGGGTGTCCACACCACCCACTGCCCCGGGGACCACCACCTTCACTGGACTTAATAGTGTGGGGCTTGCCCTCGCGGCAATCCAGCGCCCTGGGGACAGCCACCTCCCCAGGGCAAAATGTTAACTTTATTGCGGGGGTCAACGAGAGGCCACTGCCCCGGGGAACGCCATCACCCCGGGGCAAAAGAAAACATTAATGCAGGGGGGTTGCATGCCCCCCCGCAGCCCTGCGACAGCCACCTCCCTGGGGCAACACTTTAAAATTAAATAGGGGGCCGCACGGCCCCCGCAGCGCCAAGGATCACCACCTCCATGGAGCTAAACTAACATTGGAGGGGGCAGCGCAGCACCCCTCCTGGAGCCAATAACGGCCCTGGGGACCACCAGGGCAGGCTCCTGCAATGTCCTGGGGTGCCCACCCCAGGACATTGCTGTCTGTTATGGATTAAGCCATAGCAAACACTGCTCCGCTTCTAGTAAGCAAGAACAGAAAATGCTCTCGCTTACTAGAAGCAAAGCAGAATTTCTTTTTGACAAAGGGAGCTCCCTCCTTTTTGCTCGCCATGTTCCATGGACCTGCCACTGCCCCTCCTTTCCACTCTGAGTTTAATGTTGAGCTGTCACTGCCCCTCCCACCTGCCTAGCATGGTCAGGTGGCTGCCACGTGTCCCAGCCACCTCTACCATGCCCCTATCTCCTCCCTACTGTCCTACATGGTCCATTTGCTGCCACTCCCTTCTGCCCTCGATGCTCTGTTGTACTGCAACTGCTCCTCCTGCCTGCCATGCATGGTCTGTTGTGAAGCCCCTTCCTCTGCCTTCTCTTGTCTGTGTTCAGCCCCTACCCCACCCTTCTGTCCTCCATGGTCCTTTGTGCATGCCCCTGCCCCCTCCCTCTTGTCCACCATGACCGTTGTGCTGCCACTAACCCTTCCGCTTTCCATGAATGGTCTTCTGTGCTGCCAAAGCCCTTCCCACCTGCCCTGTGTGGTCAGCTCCCTCCTTTCCACCTTCCCTCTGTTGTCTGTGTGTATGCCATCATAGTCTCATTGTTGCCCTCCATGGTGTGTTGGGCGTCCAGTGCCCATCACGCCTGCCTTCCATGGTCAGCTTGCTACTCCTGCCCTGCCCCCTTGCCACCAGCCCCTGTTTTCCATGTGTAGACACCTATCCCCTCCTTCCTGCCTTGTCTGGTCTGTTGTCATGCCCCTTACCCCTCCTTACCGCCCTTCATGGTCCGTTATGCTTCAACTGTGCCTCCTTCTATCTGGTATGGTGAGCTTGCTGCCCTTGCCTCATTCCCCTCTGCTCTCTGTTGTCCATGTGCATGGCCCTGCTCCCTCCCTATTGCTTTCCATGGTCTGTTGTGCTGTACAGCATTCCCGCTTGCTCTGTGTGGTGTATTGTGCTGCTGCAACCCCTGCTGCATTCCCTCGGTGGTCAGTTTGGTGCCCCTGCCCATCTCTCTCTTGCCCTCTGTTATCCGAGTCCATGTTCCTATCCCATTCCTCCTGCCCTCCGTGATCCAATGTTCCTTACTTGCCAATATTTTGAACTTGGTAAGAGAGAGATTTTGAAAAAATTACCTAAGAAATTTATTTTCCCTATTGACTTACATTGAAAAAGAGGAGATTTTAGGCATGAGACATATAAAGTAAAGCACTTTTAGGCTTAAAACCAATGGGAGTCTCCGGCCTAAATTGGACCTGTTGGCATGTATGGTTGTACTGCCACTGCCTCTTCCTTCTGCCCTCAATGGTCTGTTATATTGCCACAGCCTCTCTTGCCTGTCCTGTATGGTTGGTTTGCTGCCCATGCCCACTTTCCCCTGCCCTCTATGGTACATTGTGCTGCCACTGCCCCTCCCTCCTTCCCAGCATGGTCAACTTGTTACATCTGCACCCTTCTCCCTGACCTCAATTATCCGAGTCTGTGCCCCTGATCTCTGTCTCCCAACAGTATTCTAATGAACAACTAGCTTGCTAACAATATATATTTATTACAAAAGTGTGGCACGCCTGACATCATCTTGATGTAATCAAAACTGTAATACCTAAAGCATTTCCTTTAGAAATCATAAGAAGGTATTCTCATTGAAATTATAGCTAGTGCTCTAAAAAACTAAAATGAGGACATATTTTCTGAATTCTCAAATAGCTACAAAGCACTTTTAAATTATTTGCTATCTTTATTTTCATTTTTTCCAGTTGATAACTTGATTATATGTTACACTTAGAGGCATTACGGCCAGACCTGCAGACCTTGCAACTGGGGAACCAGGTTTCAGTTTTGGCGTCAGCTCGACATCCTGTGATTCTGGGCAAATCACTTAATTGCCCCATGCCTCAATCCAAAATGAATGTGTCCATTTGTAATGCAACATATGCTCATGTAAAGCACTCCAATACCTTTGGGTCAAGTCTGTACTATATAAAACTGCAAAAAACAAGCAAATTAAGTGTTTTGCACACTCCTGTCATTGGGCTGTTCTTGGGCTACATTTGGGTGATATTTGTGCTTCATTTGGGTCTTTATTCTCTGGTATTCATCTTGGAGACTTATTTGTTATGAAGTTCCCTAATTTTATGTCAGGACCAGAACACCTATCAGGCTTTCTAATCTTGCATTTATTAACATAGCAGCAGTCAAGACAGTAAAAGTACTAATCCCATGAAGCTTAGAAACAATCTAGCCAATGGGATACAAAAACGTAATCAGAATGACCACCAATAGCATACCAGTAACAGTGTATAACTCCTAACTTGACTGCAAACAGCCCTCACTTCTAGCTGCTCGCAGTCAAGATAAGTACCTTTTCAACTACGTATTCATTAATTTATAATACGTCTTATTGTGTTATATGCTTACTGCACGATTTTCGTTTCATTTTGTATTTTGGCCTGACTGTTCTCCGTTGTGGCGTACGCTATGCTGCCATCCCTTCTGGCATGCGCTACACAGCGTTTTCTTCTCACGGCGTTCTTCTCCATGCACTCACCATTTTGTGTGTGCACTTACTTATCAGCTGACCAGCCTGCTTCATGCTCAGTCTATCCTGCCTTCAATGGTTTGTCTTCCTGCCGCTGCAGTTATTTCTGGCCTCTCTTCCTCTCATTTGACACTGCCTTTCTCCGCATCACCTGAGGAGAGCGGTGTTGGTCTCCGCCTCCGTACTGCCCTCTCAGCTGTTTTCTCAGTGTGTTTACACCCCAGGGGTGTATTCTGGGCCTTAGCTCCGCCTCCATTGTTAACCCCCTTTCTGCCTGACTAAATTAGTATTTCTCAGCTTAAATATAGAATTGGACAGTTCCCCTTTACCAAATGACAATGATGATGATAAGAAAGCTTTTAAGAATGATTTGAATGAATTTATTCATTCTTCAGTGGAACAGGCTGTGGCAGCCTCTATGACCAAAATGTCTAAGAATATTGACAATTCTGTACTGAATATGATGTCCAAGACATTAATAGCCCATTCTGCGAGGGAAAGCAGGAAAAGAAAGATGCTGTCTACCAATAAGAAACAGGTGTCGATCCCCAATCCTGAAATGGCACTTTTGAACAGTGAGGTTTCCTTACACCAGACTGAAACATACAAAGTGCAAAACCAAAACAAAAAATGTTCAGGATGATTTACAATTTTTTTTTATTTCACACTGTAGGACTTGGCCTTTTTGGCTAAAGTTCCCTAAACTTTTTGCTTTCCCCCTAGACCGTTTTCCTGACATAGAGTTGCCAATTTAGATGCTTTGGGTACTTTGCCACTGCTGATCAGTGTCAAAGTACAAGTGATCCCTGTGTAAAGTATAATGGTAATTGGTTGGCCATGATTGGTATGTTTGCTTTACTAGTAAAGTCCCTAGTGATGTGCACTGTGTGTGCCAGGGCTAGTAATGCAAAGGTGCGCGGAGAAGGAAACTCAGGTCTGCAGTGTAGGGTCTGCGCGCAGTTTGCTAAGTTAGCATGTTGTCCTGACAAGTGCAACCACTTGTCAGGCCTTACTTTCCCTTTTGCGTACACAGTGGGCACCCCTGTGGTAGGTCCCGGGTAACCCCTGGGCAGGGTGCAGTGTAGGAAAAAGGCAGGACATATACTGAGGTGTGTGTTATGTCCTGACAGTGAAAAACACTCCATTTCGTTTTTCACTGGTGAAAGGCCATCCTGCCCATAGGACAGAATGGGGGAGGCTGGGTATTGTGTTTGTTAGCCTAGTTTCCCATAGGTTTAAAATGGAGAGGTGAAGTTTAGTATGTATGAACTCACAGTGTCATAACACATCTTTCTATGAAAGTGGTTTTGTCACTGTGTGTTCAGAAACCACTCTTTTAGAAAGTGGCTGAGTTTTGTGCTTTAAGCATTTCTGTGTGTCTCTGCTGAATGTGGATTGACTGTCTGGATCTGAAAGGGGAGAGGGGCTGGGGGAGGTCTTGACCCAGGGAGGGGTTGAGATGGCACCAGGCTGACCTGCATCTGGAGAGTAGGCGAGGAAAAGCACCGGGAGGTGAAGAGGCCTGGGTTGCAGCTATAAAACAATTGACCCATCTCCTGCTGAGTGAATAAGGATCCAGACCCCCAGTATCAAAGGGAGAAAGGTGATACTGGGAGGGAGACACCCAGAACTGATTTAGGCAGGGGTCAGGGACCCCTGAGCACAACGAACTTCAAAGACATTTAGGGGTATAACTATGAGAGCTGAGACCCCTGAACGTTGGAATAGAAATGGATTGAGACTGAAAAGGCTTGGACCCATTTCGTGGTCAAGAGGAACCTCTGCTAAGGAAGGAACAACTGAAGAGACTGCTGGGAAGGACCAACCCTTGCTTCATGATCTGGGGCTGGTCTGCAGTTTGCTGTTTTAACCAAGGAAGAGGCTGTTGGGACTGTGCTGTGTGCGCTGGGTCCCCCTGCTTGAAGAAGACTGTGCTTTGTGCTGTGTCTTGTTACCCCAAGGGCCCGAGGTGAGCTGGCTCCCTGTTTGGAAACACAGGAACTTAAAAGTTTCCGGAGACGTTTCAAGCGACGCGGTGGGTGCGTGTTGTGGCAGCTTGAGACCCTCAGAAGGTGTGCCCTGTGATCTTGGACACACGGAGGAGAAGAGAGACTCGGATGCGCTGGGTGCGTGTCGTGGTGCACAGGGGGGGTTGGTGAAGAGCGCCTGGTCAACGTGTGCATCGAAGGTGAAGTGAGTCTCGGACGCGCTGGGTGTGTGTCGTGGTGCACAGCAGGTGTTGGTGAAGAGAGCCTGGTCAGCGCGTGCATCGGAGGTGATGTGAGACTCAGACACGCAGGGTGCGTGTCGTGGTGCACCACAGGTGTTGGTGAAGAGCGCCTGGTCGGCGGGTGCATCGGAGGTGAAGGGAGTCTTGGACGCAGAGGGTGCGTGTCGTGGTGCACAGGAGGCATTGGTGAGGAGCGCCTGGTCAACGTGTGCATCGGAAGTGGAGTGAGTCTCGGACACGCAGGGTGAGTGTCGGGGTGCACCGGAGGCGCTGGTGAAGAGCGGCTGGTCATCGAGTGCACCGGAGGAGAAGTGAGGCTCGGACACGGTGAGCATGTCGGGATGCGGCCAAAGGCGTTGGTGAAGAGCGCCTGGATATCGGGGCACCGGAGTTGGAGTAAGTCTCAGTGAAGCAGTGTGCGTGCTTTGGTGCAACCTGGGACTGTGGAGGTGATCGGCTGATCATCGCGTGCACCGGAAGAAAGTGAGTCTCTGCAACGTGGTGTGCGGGTCTTGGTGCCAACAAAGACCGCAGGAAGGAGTGCCTGGTGAACGTGCACTCGGAGTCGACGTGAAGTTCCATCAGCGTTGTGTGTGTGGCTTCGTGCCAGAGGAGACCCGGAGTGTGCTGTGGTGAACGTGCACCCGGAGTAACGTAATCTCAGGGGCGTGGGGTACGTGTGCTCTGCGGCCACCTGAGACCTTCCTAACAGTAGTGGCCCGGACCGGCAGCCTTGGAGGAGCTGAGCTGCCAGGCCGAGCCGCTGAGGCCAATGAGAAAGTTCTACATGGAAAGTCCAGTTCACTGAAGGAGGAGAGGAGAGTGGGATCGCGCCCCCAGGTAACGTGGATCACTGCCTGGGCGGGGTGCGGGCTCGGAGGGACACTCTCTCGGCCTCTCAGACCTTCTGGCAGCGTGAGCCTTTGCTTCAGCTCAGATTGGGGCCCGTACTGCGGTCAGGAGTGGCAGTGCTGGGGCCCGAGTGAGAAGCTGTACTTTATGTCATCGTTGATACGTGTGGGGGGCATCTGTTATCGAAGAGGCTGACTGTCGTAATACACATTGCCAATATTGCTGCTAATGAACTGCCGGACTGTCTTAGGACGCCTGACATTATTTCTGCATAACGAAGTACACGATTGTAGTGCTACGCATTGCATTATTTCTCCCTTGCAAAGTACAGGATTGTAGCAGCCCGCATTGCATTATTTCTTCATTGCAAAGTACATGATTGTAGCTACGCATTGCATTATTCCTTAATTGCAAAGTACATGATTGTAGCGGTGCGCATTGGATTATTTCTTCATTGCAAAGTACGTGATTGGGGTGTGACGCATTGCATTATTCCTTCATTGCGCAGTACATGATTGTAGCGGTACGCATTGCATTATTTCTCCCATTGCAGGTACCGGGGTGTATCGTTACTCATTGTATTATTATTCCTTTGCCCAGCACAGGATTGTATCGTTACGCAGTGCACTATTGTTTGTCCATTGCAACGTGTGTGATTCTAGCATTACAACCAGCATAGCATTTTGAAAGCGGTGGTTGGGATTTGAACCTACCAACCAGCCGGAACGAATATTACCCTTTATTATATGTTGGCTAATGTATTGTGTGGTCTGATCGTATATCTTTTTACATAAAGTTTATACTCGTTTTATCAAACTCGTGTGGAGTCCATTTGTGGTGTCACCAGTGGGTTGTTGTGAGTGTGGTTGCACATACTGTACACTCGTGCCTTGGAGATAGGCCTGGCTGCTTGTGCCAAGCTACTAAGGGGGTGAGCAGGGCTATCTCAAACGGTGTCCTTACTTGGCCTAACGTTGAGTGGGGAGTCCCGGGTCTCGCATTTGTGACAGTGGCGCGGGACGGGGACTCCGGCTTCCAACATTTGGCGGCAGAGCGGTGGGATACGATCCTAACGTAATTGAAACGCGTGTGTGCAAAACCACTCACAGTAATTGGTGTACATCATAAATTGATCGCAGACCACAACGCAACAACATATTGTTTTGAATTGTTGGTTCTATTGTTGAGTAACCTTTAAACCACACATCATGTCTCAGGAGGGGAGCCAGATAGCCGGAGAGGCTGCGGCTGCAGAATTAGAGTTTAACATTGAGGCATTGTTGACCTACAAGGTTGATCAGTTGAGGAAATTCTGCAGAGCTTTGGGATGTCCAGACCCAGGACTCCCCACTCAATGTTAGGCCAAATAAGGACACCGTTTGAGATAGTCCTGCTCACCCCCTTAGTAGCTTGGCACGAGCAGCCAGGCCTATCTCCAAGGCACAAATGTACAGTATGTGCAACCACACTCACAACATCCCACTGGTGACATCACAAATGGACTCCACACGAGTTTGATAAAACGAGTATAAACTTTATGTAAAAAGATATACGATCAGACCACACAATACATAAGCCAACATATAATAAAGGGTAATATTTGTTCCGGCTGGTTGGTAGGTTCAAATCCCAATTACCGCTTTCAAAATACTATGCTGGTCGTAATGCTAGAATCACACACGTTGCAATGAACAAACAATAGTGCACTGCGTAACGATACAATCCTGTGCTGGGCAAAGGAATAATAATACAATGCGTAACGATACACCCCGGTACCTGCAATGGGAGAAATAATGCAATGCGTACCGCTACAATCATGTACTGCGCAATGAAGGAATAATGCAATGCGTTACACCCCAATCACATACTTTGCAATGAAGAAATAATGCAATGCGCACCGCTACAATCATGTACTTTGCAATTAAGGAATAATGCAATGCATAGCTACAATCATGTACTTTGCAATGAAGAAATAATGCAATGCGGGCCGCTACAATCCTGTACTTTGCAAGGGAGAAATAATGCAATGCGTAGCGCTACAATCGTGTACTTCGTTATGCAGAAATAATGTCAGGCGTCCTAAGACAGTCCGGCAGTTCGTTAGCAGCAATATTGGCAATGTGTATTACGACAGTCAGCCTCTTCGATAACAGATGCCCCCACACGTATCAACGATGACATAAAGTACAGCTTCTCACTCGGGCCCCAGCACTGCCACTCCTGACCGCAGTACGGGCCCCAATCTGAGCCGAAGCAAAGGCTCACGCCGTCAGAAGGTCTGAGAAGCCGAGAGAGTGTCCCTCCGAGCCTGCACCCCGCCCAGGCAGTGATCCACGTTACCTGGGGGCGCGATCCCACTCTCCTCTCCTCCTTCAGCGAACTGGGCCTTCCGTGTAGAACTTTCTCAATGGGCCTCAGCGGCTCGGCCTGGCAGCTCAGCTCCTCCGGGCTGCCGGTCCGGGCCGCGACTGTTAGGAAGGTCTCAGGCGGCCGCAGGGCACACGTACCCCACGCCCATGAGCTTATGTTACTCCGGGTGCACGTTCACCACTGCACCTCTGGGTCTCCTCTGGCACGAAGCCACACACACAACGCTGATGGGACTTCACGTCGACTCCGAGTGCACGTTCACCAGGCACTCCTTCCTGCGGTCTTTGTTGGCACCAAGACCCGCACACCACGTTGCAGAGACTCACTTTCTTCCGGTGCACACGATGATCAGCCGATCACCTCCACAGTCCCAGGTTGCACCAAAGCACGCACACTGCTTCACTGAGACTTACTCCAACTCCGGTGCCCCGATATCCAGGCGCTCTTCACCAACGCCTTCGGCCGCACCCCGACACGCTCACCGTGTCCGAGCCTCACTTCTCCTCCGGTGCACTCGATGACCAGGCGCTCTTCACCAGTGCCTCCGGTGCACCCCGACAGGCACACTGCGCGTCCGAGACTCACTCCACTTCCGATGCACACGTTGACCAGGCGCTCCTCACCAATGCCTCCTGTGCACCACGACACGCACCCTGCACGTCCGAGACTCCCTTCACCTCCGATGCACCTGCCGACCAGGCGCTCTTCACCATCGCCTGCGGTGCACCACGACTCGCACCCTGTGCGTCCGAGTCTCACGTCACCTCCGATGCACACGCTGACCAGGTGCTCTTCACCAACGCCTGCTGTGTACCACGACACGCACCCAGCGCATCTGAGACTCACTTCACCTTCGATGCACACGTTGACCAGGCGCTCTTCACGAACGCCCCCTGTGCACCACGACACGCGCCCAGCGCGTCAATCAATCAGGAAATTTGTAGAGCGCACTACTCACCCGTAAGGGTCTCAAGGCGCTGGGGTGGGGGGATGGGGGTGCTGCTACTGCTCGAATAGCCAGGTCTTGAGTAGTCTCCTGAAGGTTAGTAGGTCTTGGGTCTGCCGTAGGAGGATGGGGAGGGTGTTCCAGGTCTTGGCGGCGAGGTAGGAGAATGATCTGCCGCCGGAGGTCGCTCTTCGGATGCGAAGGACGGTAGCTAGGGCGCGGTCGGCGGAGCGGAGCTGGCGGTTTGGAGTGTAGAAGGTGAGTCGTCTGTTGAGGTATGCTGGTCCGGTGTCGTGGAGTGCCTTGTGTGCGTGGGTGAGGAGCTTGAAGGTGATCCTCTTGTTGATGGGCAGCCAGTGCAGGTCTTTCAGGTGGGGTGTGATGTGGCTGTGTCGGGGGATGTCGAGGATCATGCGGGCAGAGGCGTTCTGTATGCGTTGTAGTCGTTTCAGCAGTTTGGCCGGGGCTCCTGCGTAGAGGGCGTTTCCGTAGTCCAGCCTGCTGCTGACGAGGGCCTGGGTGACCGTTCTTCTTGTGTCGGTGGGGATCCACCTGTAGATCTTGCAGAGCATGCGGAGGGTGTTGAAGCAGGAGAATGAGATGGCGTTGACTTGCTTGGTCATGGGGAGTGTTGGGTCGAGGATGAACCCCAGGTTGCGTGCGTGGTCGGTGGGTGTCGGTGCTTCTCCCAGGGAGGTCGGCCACCAGGAGTTGTCCCAGGCCGAAGGGGTGGGGCCGAGGATGAGGACCTCCGTCTTGTCCGAGTTCAGCTTCAGACGGCTGTTCTTCATCCATTCGGCGACGGCTTTCATTCCTTCATGGAGGTTGGTTTTGGCGGTGAGTGGGTCCTTGGTGAGGGAGAGGATCAGCTGTGTGTCGTCGGCGTAGGAGATAATGTTGAGGTCATGTAGTCTGGCGACGTGGGCGAGCGGGGCGATGTAGATGTTGAACAATGTCGGGCTGAGGGATGATCCTTGGGGTACGCCGCAGATGATCTTGGAGGCTTCGGATCGGAAAGGGGGGAGGCGGACGCTCTGGGTTCTGCCGGAGAGGAAGGAGGTGGTCCAGTCCAGTGCTTTGTCTCGGATTCCTGCGTCGTAGAGGCGTGTGCGTAGGGTGCGATGGCAGACCGTGTCGAAGGCGGCTGATAGGTCCAGGAGGATGAGGGCCGCGGTTTCGCCGTTGTCCAGCAGGGTCCTGATGTCATCGGTGGCGGCGATGAGGGCAGTTTTGGTGCTGTACTTGCTGCGAAACCCGGACTGGGACGGGTCCAGGATGTTGTTCTCTTCGAGGTAGCGGGTCAGCTGTTTGTTGACGGTTTTCTCGATGACCTTTGCCGGGAACGGGAGCAGGGAGATGGGCCGGAAGTTCTTGAGGTCCCTCGGGTCTGCCTTGGGTTTCTTGAGCAAGGCGTTGATCTCGGCGTGCTTCCAGCTCTCCGGGAAGGTTGCGGTCTCAAAGGAGATGTTGATGGCCTTGCGGAGATGGGGAGCGATGGCGGCGCTGGCTTTGTTGAAGATGTGGTGTGGGCACGGGTCTGACGGGGAGCCGGAGTGGATGGTGTTCATGATTTTGATGGTGTCGTCGTCGTTGATGTTAGTCCAGGTGAGCAGGGGGTCGCTGTGGGTGGTGGCCGTGGGGCTTGGGGTGTCGCTGGTTGTCGTGGTGGTCTGGTTGTCGAAGCTGTTGTGAATGTCTGCGATCTTGCGGTGGAAGAAGGAGGCGAGGGAGTTGCACAGGTCTTGCGATGGTGGGATGTCGTTGGTGTTGGAGCTGGGGTTGGAGAGTTCCTTCACGATGTTGAAGAGCTCTTTGCTGTTGTGTGCGTTGTTGTCGAGGCGGTCCTTGAAGGAGGTCTTTTTGGCGGATCTGATGAGGTGATGGTGTTGGCGCATGGCGTTCTTGTGGGCTGCGTGGTTCTCTGGTGTCTGTTCGTGACGCCATTTCTTCTCTAGTTTACGGCAGGTTTGTTTGGAGGACTGGAGGTCTGTGGAGAACCAGCTGGCACTCTTGTTGGTGCGACTGTTGGAGGGTTTCTTGATCGGGGCGAGGGTGTTGGCGCAGTCATCGATCCAACGCCTGAGGTTGCTGGCGGTGGCGTCGGGGTCGGTGGGGTCCGTGGGTGGGCTTCGGGCCAGGGCGGTGTTTAGCTGTTCTTCGGTGATTTTGCTCCATCTGCGGCGGGGGGTCTGTTGGGTGCGGTGGTGCATGGTGGGTTTCCGGAAGGTGAAGTGGATGCAGCGATGGTCGGTCCAGTGGAGTTCGGTGGTGTGGCTGAAGGAGACGTGGGAGCTTGCGGAGAAGATGGGGTCAAGCGTGTGGCCGGCAGAGTGGGTGGGTGTCGTGACGAGCTGTCTGAGTCCGAGGTTTGCGAGGTTGTCGATCAAGGTGGTGGAGTTGGTGTCGTTGTTGTTCTCGAGGTGGAAGTTCAGGTCTCCAAGGAGGATGTAGTCCGTGGAGGCGAGGGCGTGTGTGCTGATGAAGTCAGTGATGGAGTCGCTGAACTGAGGCCGGGGTCCGGGGGGTCTGTAGATCAGAGTGCCTCTGAGGGTGGTGTTGGGATCAGTGTGGATCTGGAAGTGTAGGTGTTCGGCGGTACTGAGGGTGTCGTCGGAGTTGGTCGAGACCTTGAGGGTGGACTTGTGGATGATGGCGATTCCCCCTCCTACTCCGTTGGTGCGGTCTCTGCGGGTGATCTTGTAGCCGTCGGGGATGGCTATGGCGATGTCGGGTGCCGAGGAGTTGTTCATCCAGGTCTCTGTCAGGAAGGCGACGTCCGGGGAGGATGAGTCGAGCAGGTCCCAGAGTTCGACGGCGTGTTTGCGTGCGGAGCGGGTGTTCAGGAGTATGCATCTGAGGTGGTTGCGTCCTGTCACGGTGGGTGGTTTGGCGGGTCAGATGCTGGTGAAGCTGCAGTTCCGGCATGAGAAGGGTCCTTGGGTGCGCTTCGGGGCGGCCAGGAAGCAGGTGTGTGATCGTCCGGCGTTGAGTGCATGGAGGGTGCTGGCATCGTAGCGGAGGCGGGCGTCGTGGCGTTCGCGGGGGCCAGGAGTTCTGGCGCTGGGCGCGGTCCAGGTGCGGACGGGCACAGACAAGCTTGCCTTAGGCGCGCCAGCGGCGCGGCCACGCAGCAGCCTCCATATCAGGGGAGGTGGGAGGGGGGAGCAGCTGGGAGGTGGGAGCGGGGTGGCGAATGGGCGAGCAGGAGGGCGGGGCCGCAGGGACGCAGCGGCGGGAGAAAACGGGTGAGGGACGGCGGAGGGAACAGGAGGCAAAACAGGGCACAGGAAAGAACAGGAGGGAGAAAAAGGAAATTAAGCAATAACAAATGACAAGAACAGCCAAAAACAATACAAAATACAAATGCAGAGAGTAAACCTAAGGCCTACCACTGGCCACCAGGGATGAGGCGCAGGTGGTTGCCTGCAGGTGGAGGAGGGCCTCGAACTCACGTCAGGCAGCAGCAGCGAGCTGGGGGGGCGGTCACAACAGGTGGTGCTGTTGCGGCGGCGTGGGGAGTGACCTGCCTGAGAGCAGGGTCAAGGGTCCGAGTCTCTCTTCTCCTCCGTGTGTCCAAGATCACAGGGCACACCTTCCGAGGGTCTCAAACTGCCACAACATGCGCCCACCGCGTCGCTTGAAACTTCTCCAGAAACTTTTATGTTCCTGTGTTTCCAAACAGGGAGCCAGCTCACCTCGGGCCCTTGGGGTAACAAGACACAGCACAAAGCACAGTCTTCTTCAAGCAGGGGGACCCAGCGCACACAGCACAGTCCCAACAGCCTCTTCCTTGGTTAAAACAGCAAACTTCAGACCAGCCCCAGATCACGAAGCAAGGGTTGGTCCTTCCCAGCAGTCTCTTCAGTTGTTCCTTCCTTAGCAGAGGTTCCTCTTGACCACGAAATGGGTCCAAGCCTTTTCAGTCTCAATCCATTTCTATTCCAACGTTCAGGGGTCTCAGCTCTCATAGTTATACCCCTAAATGTCTTTGAAGTTCGTTGTGCTCAGGGGTCCCTGACCCCTGCCTAAATCAGTTCTGGGTGTCTCCCTCCCAGTGTCACCTTTCTCCCTTTGATATTGGGGGTCTGGATCCTTATTCACTCAGCAGGAGATGGGTCAATTGTTTTATAGCTGCAACCCAGGCCTCTTCACCTCCCGGTGCTTTTCCTCGCCTACTCTCCAGATGCAGGTCAGCCTGGTGCCATCTCAACCCCTCCCTGGGTCAAGACCTCCCCCAGCTCCTCTCCCCTTCCAGATCCAGACAGTCAATCCACATTCAGCAGAGACACACAGAAATGCTTAAAGCACAAAACTCAGCCACTTTCTAAAGAGTGGTTTCTGAACACACAGTGACAAAACCACTTTCATAGAAAGATGTGTTATGACGCTGTGAGTTCATACATACTAAACTTCACCTCTCCATTTTAAACTTATGGGAAACTAGGCTAACAAACACAATACCCAGCCTCCCCCATTCTGTCCTATGGGCAGGATGGCCTTTCACCAGTGAAAAACGAAATGGAGTGTTTTTCACTGTCAGGACATAACACAGACCTCAGTATATGGTCTGCCTTTTACCTACACTGCACCCTGCCCAGGGGTTTCCCGGGACCTACCACAGGGGTGCCCACTGTGTACGCAAAAGGGAAAGTAAGGCCTGACAAGTGGTTGCACTTGTCAGGACAACATGCTAACTTAGCAAACTGCGCGCAGGCCCTACACTGCAGGCCTGAGTTCCCTTCTCCGCGCACCTTTGCTTTACTAGCCCTTGCACACACAGTGCACATCACTAGGGACTTTACTAGTAAAGCAAACATACCAATCATGGCCAACCAATTACCATTATACTTTACACAGGGAACACTTGTACTTTGACACTGATCAGCAGTGGCAAAGTACCCAAAGCATCTAAATTGGCAACTCTGTGTCAGGAAAACAATCTAGGGGGAAAGCAAAATGTTTAGGGAACTTTAGCCAAAAAGGCCAAGTCCTACACACACATTTTGGATACTGATGATGATATGATTGATCCAGATGATGATACTGATAATTTAGGAATGAATTATGCTTTTTCTTCCCCTCCTCCTAAAAAGCCCAAATTGCTTCCTACTTCGTCTGCGTCTTTTCTGGCCAAAACCTTTCTAGATACTGAGGGGTCTCCTACGTTTGATCCATCGCTCATACATCATCCAAAGACTACGGAATGGTCTCCCTCGGACCATGTAGGCGAGTACATCACTTGTAGATTACGTTTACCATTAGATTTACAAACTAGGGCCAGATTGAGATTGGAATGTCCCAAGCCTTCCTTGTCTTCCAACATCACCTCCACCCCAGCTATTGACCCGTTGTTGCTTACCTTCTTTTCAAAGTTTGGTAAAGATCCCCGTAAGGGAGTTGACAAGGCATGGTCCACTTGTCAAGGCAAGCTTCTTGATATCGCGGGTCTGCTGGCTCGCATTTTTGACATGGCGGAAATGGCCAGAATGGATAACATTAATATTGACCCTGAAGATTTGTCATTATGGATCCAAAGAACATTTTGCTTGTTGGACAATGCGAACTTGGCCATAACACACAAACAGAGGAAAGGTCTCTTACTAAAGTTGGATCCGAAGCTAGCGAATCTGGCTACTCTTGATCCTGGCATCAAAGTGGAAGGACTTCTCTTTGGAGACTCTTTTATTAAAGATCACAGTAGATATGTAGCAACCTTTTCCTCTACTGACAAAGCTCAACAGTCCCTTAAAAAAGTTTTCTCCCAGCGGATTTATGTAAGGGCCGGTAGAGGCAGGAGCCACTTTACCGGCCGTAACTTTCATTCCCAGTGATCCTGAGGCTCCTTTAGTTCGAACTACTAGACTTCCAAGACTACAAACCTCAATTCTTCCCCTAGAGAGGTAGAGGATATCGAGGTCACGGACAAAAGAACATCAGAGATAACTATCAACAAGGTGAGTCCTTCTTTTGGCCCTCCTCCCGTAGGAGGCTGTCTTCAATATTTTCTCACAAAGTAGCAATCCATAACTGCAGAACTTTGGGTGGTAAATACAATACAAGGTTATGTTATAGAACTTTACAAAGCACATTTCCAAACAGTGTTTCCTCTTCCTCAAATTTTTCCATCCAAAATGTCCAGCCTGATATCTCTTGAAATTCAGTCTCTTCTATGCAAACAGCCAATTCAACTTGCTGCTCCAGATCCCTCTGGATTTTTCAGTTCCCTATTTCCAGTCCAAAAGAAAAACAAAAAAATGAGACCTGTGATCAACCTCAGTCTGTTCAACCAGTTTGTGGTTTACTTCCACTTCAAAATAGAAACTATTCTCTACCTCAGAGATACCTTGCGTCAACATGACTTCATGGTAAGATTGGATCTACAAGGCGCCTACCTTTACGATTCCCTTTCATCACAGTCTCAGAAAATGTCTTCAAGTTCAGTGGCAGGGACAAACTTACCAGTTTTCCTCTCTTCCCTTCGGTCTCTCTTCAGCACCATGGCGCTTTACAAACGTAATGAAACCAGGAGTAGCCCATCTCAGGTCACAGGGTATCATGCTTATCGTCTACCTAGGCAATATTTTGCTGAGTCAACCTTCAAACTCTACAATCTCATCTACATGTCACTTGTTCTCTTCTTTCAGAGTTGGATTTCCCTATAAACACAGAGAAATCAGTTACTACCTGATCTTGTCAGATAGAATTTCTAGGTTTTCTCATGAATGCTTCTAGCGCTACTCTTCATCTTCCGCTAACAAAGGTAAAAGCAATCGAATGCGAAATTCTTAAGACTCTTCACAGCTCCATTATTTCCCTCAGGTGCCTGGCAAGGACTGTAGGTCTACTGTCGTCTTCCATACAAGCCATTTTTCCGGGCCTGCTTCATTATCAGGACTTTCAATGCCTAACAATTTGTCACCTTCGCAAAGGCCTCACTTATTCCAAGTCCATCAGTCTCGATCCAGAATGCCATTTAGAACTTCAATGGTGGATAGACCATTTAGAAGCCTGAAGTAGCTTGACTATCTTTGCGTCAGCCCCAGATCTTGTGTTAGAATCCGATGCAAGTCGGATGGGCTGGTGTGCCCGATGTGGCCCAATCTCGCTTAGAGGTACTTCGTCTTTTGAGATGTCCAAATTGCACCTAAACTGTTTAGAGATGCTGGCAGAATCCTTAGCAATCAAAAGCCAAGCGAAAAACAGAGTACAATGTCCCATTCTTCTCCATGTGGACAACGTTTCCGCAGTTCGTTATATCAATCATTTGGGCGGCACCAGATCCAAACCTCTAGTGGAACTAGCAAAATGTTTTTGAGAATTCTGCCTTCTCTACAAAATTTCCATTTGAGCAGAATACGTACCTGGGAATCTCATTTCCATAGCAGATTGTAAGTTGCGCTATCTTTAAGACTACAGCGATTGGAAACCTCACTCTTCAGTATTCCGGTCTCTGTTGCAAAAGTGGGGTCCTTTTAGCATCAAACTTTTTGCCACCAGACTCATTTCCCAACTGCTTCGCTTCTTCAGTTGGCGTCCAGACCCACTAGCCTTGGCTACAGATACTTTCTTGCTGGACTGTTCCCTTTCAATAAATTATGCTTTCCCTCCTTTCCTGATGATCAACGGAGTTCTAGCACAGACCAGATATCAACAAGCTACCTTAGTAATAGTGGTCTCGTTTTGGTAATCACAAGTATGGTTTCCTCCCCTTCGCAAGTTGGCATTCAACTTCACAGTCCTCCTTCTGTCCTTTCCCAATCTCCTTCTAGATCCGTTGGGCCAGCCCCACAATCTTCTTCTCAACAATTCCTTCAATCTATCTGCTTGGAAAATAGTGGGTTCATCCAATCTTTCCCTTTCATTTTGCCAGAGGCTTCAGAGTTCATTAGCAAAATCTGGGCCACAGGCACCACCAAAGCCTATAAGTCTGCTTGGGCTCTGTGTACAAGCTGGTGTTTGAGAAAAATCTATCAATCCCTTTTCAACCAATGTAATTTACATTGTTAACTTCCTGTCAGCTGATGCTAGTGGAGGTAAGTCCTATAGAACAATAAATCTGTACAGATCTGCTATCGCCATGAACCAAACCAACATCAACGGCAAACCTTTGGGAGAGCATCTGCTTGTCTGTTGTCTTTTAAAGGGAGTAAAATTTTCTAATCCTCCGCTACCGAAATATAGTAAGCTATGGGATGTAAATGTTGTTTAGAAATGATTTCTTAGCAACACAAAAAGGATGGTTGTTGTGAGTCCAGGGATGACCTGATTGGCAGTTCGGGCTGGATGTTCCATTGGGGAGCAGGGTCAAGACTGATTTGCATATGGCTGGGTCCAACCTGGGGTGACGTGGTGAGCAAAATAATGATGGATTAAACCCAGATTTGTGACTGGGGGTGAGTGTTTGAAAAGTTTCAACACTCCGTCCATCATTTTATTTTGTGATGTTGCTATGTGTGCCCTAAGTGGTTAAGGGTATGCCCAGTCATGGGTCCCTTGTTCACTACGCCACTGGATTCAAGCTAGCCTGGCTGATGAGGGGACATAGTTTCAACACTCCGTCCATCATTTTATTTTGTGATGTGGAAACTATTTCTTGCCTGGCCTGATAACTCTGATCTTTTATTAAAAATGCTATCTGCAAAACTAACTATGCTGTTATGTCTCATATTTATTAAATGGTTGTTTGATGTTAAGGCGTGGAATGTTTCTTCTCACCAATTTACCCCTTCTGGGGGTTATGTTCACAGTTAACAAGTGCATTAAGACTAATTTAAACACAGTGTTTTAGCCTTATTTCCCAGATCAACACAAGCTTTGTGTTGGACAATGCCTTAAAGTGTCTGAACAACAGACATTTGATCTCAGAACGTCCTCTCACTCCCAACTGCTCATTTCCTTTAGGAAATCCCACAAGCCTGTTTCTTCCCCAACCCTGGCTCGCTGGGTCAGATGAGTTATGTATTTATGAGCAGGTTCCAGAGTAGAGGTCTAATGATAATGTTTTCTGGACATTCTATTACAAACCTGTTCACACCGCTTCTTCTGTTGTAGCTATCATGCTTTAAAGAAACATAATAGGAACCTCCCGTCCTGACATAAAATGTAGATTTTCCTAGTAATTTATGTAGGAAGGTCTTCATTTTATTAAGGACATGGAGTCGAGTAGTATCCCACCTCATCACTTTGGTAAATGGGTGTTTGTTTTCCCTCCCTGACAGTCTCTCCAACGTTACTAGCTGCTTCCTCCTAAGGACACCACAGTACCTTCTGGATTTTTACTTTCCACTACTTCAGGGACGGATCTGCCAGGTGTTCTTCCAGCTCTATTCATGGATTCTTCCAAGAGCTTCAGGTTCAAGAACTTTTGCCAAGAGCTCTTCCCTTTTACATTGGCTTTTTCTATTGTGTTATCTATTTTTCCGTTGCTTTCTGGTTCCTTCATTCATTTACTCATTATTCGGGTACACAGAGTATCCATGAAAGCATGAACACATGCATAAAAGCATATCTAAATACATAATAAAAATGCAATGCATGAAACTAAAAGTTAAAATTCAGAGCATTAGCAGCAATAATCAATACAGTCCATCCTAGTCGTTAGTGCAAAATTATTCAGTAAGCATGGAGCTACATGCCCGCACGGCAGTTCTCAAGAAGGTGCCGACATGGGAAATTATGTCATCATCTGCAAGTTGAAACAAAAGGTTAATAGCTACTCTAAATCACTAATATTGTGCCTTTTTACAAGCAAGAGTAAAAAAGGCTTTTGATACATGATGTAAAAACCACACAAAAATGTAAAGTGCAGCATGGACTGGCCTTATCTCCCATCACAAGGACAGGTTGTTGAGTCAAGGTTTGTTTGAAAGCCCAGCAGGAAGCACAGTAAATATTTTATTGTATTGGCCCTGAAATGAAACAATAAGCTTTATTCCCAGCGCCCCATTACTCTAGTAAGGCATCTTGTGGGTGGGCTATCAGTTACAGTGTTCATATAAGCTGCCACACTCGTCCTTGTCAGGCACCCCACAAGACTTACCTTATGCTTGTGAAGCGGTCTTGCAGAGACGACATGACCTACCGCCACCGTACCCACCTTATCCCAGTAGAACGCGTAATCTAGCTAGGATGGCGTTGGGAGCGGGGAAGGAAGCTAGAGGTGATGGAGTTGGTGTCCAGATGACAAGGAGGGAATCATCCGTAGTTCAGTAAGATGGCCGGGTGTACCGTCTAATGAAGGGAGATAAGGGAAACCCCATTACACGGGCACAGGCAAACCCCCATTCCTTAATACAGCAGTCTTTTGTGGAACAATTGATCACCTTGTGTACATACACATCCAACTAAGGAGAAAGTAACAAACGGCCAGGAACTAGTTCGAACTCCGGTGCACCAGAAGAGAAAAGGGGCTAACTACACCACCTCATCCTGACAGTAATAGAAAACGTGAGCGCTCCTGTACAAAACAGTCAATTACTGAAACAGGCAAAATCAGCAAGGCGCTCAGCGCGGGTAAGTTACAACACAAAAGGCAAAATCAGCAAGGCGCTCCAGCGCGGGTAAATCACAAACAAACAGGAAAAATCAGCAGGGCGCTCCAGCGCAGGAAAGAGACAAAACCAAACAGGCAAAATCAGCAAGGCGCTCCAGCGCGGGGAAATCACAAACAAACAGGAAAAATCAGCAGGGCGCTGCAGCGCAGGAAAGAGACAAAACTAAACAGGCAAAATCAGCAAGGCGCTCCAGCGCGGGGAAATCACAAACAAACAGGAAAAATCAGCAGGGCGCTCCAGCGCAGGAAAGAGACAAAACCAAACAGGCAAAATCAGCAAGGCGCTCCAGCGCGGGTAAGGCACAAACAAACAGGCAACAAGAGGCAAGGCGCTCCAGCGCGGTTCTTTACCTGCGGCTCGGCAGCTTCCAGCGTGGTGTTCTGTAAGTCTGGAATTGGCGTCCGGAATGGCTAGGCGTCCAATGGCGGTTTGGGCTCAGAATACGAAGCGCTGACCTGGCGGAACCGCAGAGGTTTAAGCGGCTCATACCGGAAGCGTTGAGTGACGTGGCAGTGGCTTCCGGTGCTAAAGACTAGACCACGGACCTTTTGTAGGGCGGAAGTGAGGCAAGTCTGTTCTGCGGAATCGTGGAGCACGATACATTTGCTGCTCGTGATTCACGGAAACCCATCGCAACCATGACAGCACCCCCAACCAAAACAGAGCCCCCAGCCAACATCCATCAGCTCACACAGGGGTGGCAGGACGAGGGCTGAGAGGGTGACTGACGTGGAAGGCACGTACCAATCGGGGAGCATGACGAACATGAGACAAGGGCTCCCAGGACCTGTCCTCCGGACCATACCCCTTCCAGTCCACCAGGTAGAAGAGCCGACCCCGGGTACGACGGGATTGAAGAATAGCCCTGACCTCATATTCCACGTGGTCGTCAATAAGGACCGGAGAAGGAGGAGATGAGACAGAACTTTCAGGATGAACAGGACGAAGGAGGGACACATGGAACACAGGGTGCACTTTCATCTGCGGGGGCAGAGCAAGTCTCATGGAAACGCGGTTGATCACCTTGTCAATGATGTAGGGACCTACGAAGCGAGGCAGCAGTTTCTTAGGGCCGTGCACATTAAGGTTCCGTATGGAGAGCCATACCCTATCCCCTTTTTTGTAAGCGGGTTCAATGGCCCTGTGCTCGTCAGCATACTGTTTATAGGTTTCCTTAGCCTTGGCCAGTTCAAACTGGGCCCGCTGCCAAAGACCACGAAGCATGGTGTGATATTCCTGAACCGTGGGCAAGGGACTGTCCCGTTGTTCCTCCCAGGCCTCCGTCCGTGGATGCCGACCCTGAAGGCAAAAAAAAGGAGACATACCAATGGCTGAGTGTTGGTTGTTGTTGTAGGCGTATTCCACCATCCACAACACATCCGCCCATTCCTTCTCCACCGTTATCAATAAGCAGCGAAGGTATTGTTCCATGGTATGATTCGTCCTCTCCGCCTGCCCGTCGGTCTGGGGGTGATAAGCAGACGATAAGCGCACGTCCAGATCCATGGCTGCGCACACTTCACTCCAGAATTTGGACACGAACTGGGACCCTCGGTCTGTTATCACCACAGAAGGAATGCCGTGAAGACGTACTACGTGTTGCAGGAAGATAACTGTCAGCTCCGCCGCTGAGGGTAGTTTTTTCAGTGGTACGAAATGAGCCATCTTGGTGAGGTGGTCTACGATGGTAAGAATAGTGGTGTATCCCGCTCTGGTGGCGGGCAAGTCCACAACGAAATCCATGGAGATGGTGTGCCAAGGATAGGGAGGAATCGGAAGAGGATGCAATAAACCCACCGTGGATCCCGGCATATTCTTTCCTCGAGCACAGACCGCACAGCGAGCTACGTGTGTGTGTGCGTCTGCCGCCAGCGTAGGCCACCAGAAACGTCGTTGTAACAGGTCCATGGTCTTATGATATCCAGGGTGTCCGGACAGTACGTGGTCGTGACACATGTACAATGCCTGTTGTTGGCGTGCCACCAAGGGTAGGACATACCTGCCCTCTTTGTACATGAATCCGTTCTGTGACGAAATCCCTTTATGGTTCCTTATCAAGGCAACCTGGTCGATCTGGTTGACGTCATCTTGTAGTTGGGTCAAAAAAGCGGAGGAAAGAACCACTCCCTGGAAACAACGTTCAGGTAGGATAGATACCGGCTCAGCTGTGGTTACGGTGTCCTCTGTTCCTTCTAGGCGTGATAATGCGTCGGCCTTGGCATTTTCTCTGCCGGGTCGGTACGTGATACGAAAGTCGTACTCGTTAAAGAACAGAGTCCAACGCAATTGTCTAGACGTAAGGGCACGAGCTGAGCGGAGGAATTGCAGATTCCGGTGATCTGTGTAAATGGTCACAGGATGTTTGGCGTCCTTCAAGTAGTGGCGCCATTCCTCGAACGTGGCCTTGATAGCGAGCAGTTCACGGTCCGATATGGCGTAATTGCGTTCGGCAGGTTGCAGTTTACGGGAATAGAAGGCCACGGGGTGCAACAGACCTGTGTCAGCATCTCTTTGCGACAGCACACCTCCCAGAGCGTCTTGTGAGGCGTCAGCTTCCACTATAAAAGGCCGCTCTGAGTTGGGGTGTATCAGGATGGGGGCCGTGATGAACCTCTTCTTCAATTCCTGGAAGGCGTGTTCAGCCTCAGAATCCCAGCGGAACAGGGCACCTTTGCGCAGCAGTTTGGTGATGGG
This sequence comes from Calotriton arnoldi, assembly GCA_963921515.1. Taxonomy (NCBI): domain Eukaryota; kingdom Metazoa; phylum Chordata; class Amphibia; order Caudata; family Salamandridae; genus Calotriton; species Calotriton arnoldi. The sequence goes on along the minus strand of CAWUFW010006322.1, from coordinate 934,792 downwards.
GGTGGCTAACCCGGAAAAGCCTGTGATAAAACGCCGGTAGTAATTCACGAACCCTAAGAACCTCTGGACGTGTTTCACGGTGTTTGGGGATGGCCAGTGCAGTATGGCTTCCACTTTCTTTTTGTCCATTTCGACACCCGCAGGGGAAAGAAGATGACCCAGGAACTCGACAGTTGTGGTGTGGAAAACGCTTTTTTCTAGTTTGACGTACAAACCGTTTTGTTCCAGTCGTTGCAGGACGACTCGTACATGTCGGACGTGTTCTGCAGGGGTTTGTGAGAAGATCAGTATATCGTCAATATACACAATACAGAAGAGGTCGATGAATTCCCTTAATACTTCGTCGATGAAGAACTGGAAGGCCGCGGGAGTGTTACAGAGTCCAAAGGGCATGACCAGGTATTCAAAGAGACCAAACCTGGTCCGAAATGCGGTCTTCCATTCGTCGCCCTTCCGGACTCTGACGAGATGATAGGCCCCCGCAGGTCCAGCTTGGTATATATGGAGGCGTCCTTAACCTGGTCCAACAGGTTTGATATTAAAGGAAGGGGGTACCTGTTCTTTATGGTGATGGCGTTTATTGCCCTGTAGTCGATGCAGGTCCTAAGGTCCCCCTCCTTTTTGGCCACGAAGAAAAGAGGCGATGACACTGGAGACCTGGAGTGGCGGATGAACCCGTTGCGCAAGAACTCATCCAGATAAGAGCGGAGGGGGTCGTTCTCTTTTTCTGTGAGGGAATAGACCCGGCTACAAGGAAGCGTTGAACCAGGGATCAGGTCTATTCTACAGTCAAAGGGACGATGAGGAGGCAGTGTATTGGCGCCCTTCTTGTCGAATACCGCGGCGAGGTCCCGATATGCTTCTGGCACTGCTCCTTGTGTAGTCACACCAGTTCCTGTCAAGGGTAGAGTGAGGACTTGCACGGCCTTGACACCGGAAAAGGCTGTCCGAGGATAACAGGAAGCGGTACAACTGACCGAATCCAGGACCATCAGTCTGGATGCCCAATCTATCCGTGGATTGTGACGCACTAGCCACGGGAGACCCAATATCACCCGGAACTGGGGTGCATCGATGACATCGAAGGCGATGGTTTCAGTGTGATTGTTGTCGAACGTCATCTCCATGTCCTCGGTTTGGAAACGGATAAGGCCGGAGGTAAGGTCTGTACCATCCACGGCTTTTACAGTTTCTGGTTTAGCCTTTGGTATGGTGGCCATACCCAGGTTCACCAGATACTGGGTGTCTATGAAGTTGCCTGTGGCCCCGGAATCGAGCAGGGCAGAAATCTGCCATGTCTGGCCTGTCCGTGCTTGTAAAGATACTGCCACTCCTAAGTGTTGAGTGTTACCAACACAGGCAGGGGTCATTGTCTTGTTGAACGACGAACCCAGTAGCTGGACCCCACTATCTACTGGGTTTCTTCGTTTCCCGACTTGTTTCCTTTGGAAACAGAAAAGGCAAACGGTCTCTTCCCTCTAGTACGGGTAGGTTTTACTGGGCAGTCCCTAACGAAGTGGCCGTTCTTGCCACAGTACAAACACTGATTCTGACTCCGTCTTCTCTCCCTTTCTTCTTTGGTAAGAGGGCCCCGGATGCTGCCTATTTGCATTGGTTCCGGTGCCTCACTAGACTGGTCTGGTTCATTTTTGGTTTTGTCCCTGAAGGCCAAGAACCGGCTGTCGCCCGCCTTGGTTTTCTCAGTTCTTCGCTCCTGTATCCGGTAGTTCATCTTGACTACTAAATCAATGAACGGTCCTATTTCTTCTGGTGGTTCGGGCATCTGTGACACCAGGTCTTTCAACTCGTCACGTAAACCCCTGTAGAACACGGATATCTTCTTGGATTCTGGCCAGCGAGCTTCGATGACGAGTCTGCTGAATGTGGTGATATAATGGAGCAGGTCAGTGCTACCTTGTTTCAGACTGAGTAGTTCATTGTCAGCGGCTTGGACAAAGGTGTGGCGGGCGAACATCCTTCTCATGGTTTCCTTGAATACCGGCAAGTTGTACAACATCGGATCATCGTTTTCTACTAATGAAATGGACCATTGGGCGGCATCGCCCCCCATGTAGGAGAGGATAAAGGCGACCTTGGCTGCGTCATCCGGGAAGGCAGTTGCTCGAGCCATGAAATGTAGATGGCACTGATGCAAGAAGACGCTATATTTGGCGCTTTCGCCATAAAAGCGTTCAGGAGGAGCTAGTTGCACGGTATGTGGAGCTATTACTTGTATGGAGGTGTCCTGGGAGGAAGAAGGACCCCCAAAGGTAAACGTAGGTGGCCGCAACAGCCCCTCCTGCCTAGCTCTAGATGTGGGTGTTTGACCCCAGGGTCCCGTTACACCAGCAGCCATTTGGCCTTGTAAGGCTGTCATGTCCTGGCGCAGGCTGAGGTTTTCGGCCTGTATACTGGTGAGCATGGCCGCTATATCCTGCAGGGTGATCTCGGGGTTGCTCATGTCGCCCGGGCAAGACGTTTATGCTTGGGCTTCGTATTCTGTCAGGCACCCCACAAGACTTACCTTATGCTTGTGAAGCGGTCTTGCAGAGACGACATGACCTACCGCCACCGTACCCACCTTATCCCAGTAGAACGCGTAATCTAGCTAGGATGGCGTTGGGAGCGGGGAAGGAAGCTAGAGGTGATGGAGTTGGTGTCCAGATGACAAAGAGGGAATCATCCGTAGTTCAGTAAGATGGCCGGGTGTACCGTCTAATGAAGGGAGATAAGGGAAACCCCATTACACGGGCACACGCAAACCCCCATTCCTTAATACAGCAGTCTTTTGTGGAACAATTGATCACCTTGTGTACATACACATCCAACTAAGGAGAAAGTAACAAACGGCCAGGAACTAGTTCGAACTCCGGTGCACCAGAAGAGAAAAGGGGCTAACTACACCACCTCATCCTGACAGTAAAAGAAAACGTGAGCACTCCTGTACAAAACAGTCAATTACTGAAACAGGCAAAATCAGCAAGGCGCTCAGCGCGGGTAAGTTACAACACAAAAGGCAAAATCAGCAAGGCGCTCCAGCGCGGGTAAATCACAAACAAACAGGAAAAATCAGCAGGGCGCTCCAGCGCAGGAAAGAGACAAAACCAAACAGGCAAAATCAGCAAGGCGCTCCAGCGCGGGGAAATCACAAACAAACAGGAAAAATCAGCAGGGCGCTCCAGCGCAAGAAAGAGACAAAACTAAACAGGCAAAATCAGCAAGGTGCTCCAGCGCGGGGAAATCACAAACAAACAGGAAAAATCAGCAGGGCGCTCCAGCGCAGGAAAGAGACAAAACCAAACAGGCAAAATCAGCAAGGCGCTCCAGCGCGGGTAAGGCACAAACAAACAGGCAACAAGAGGCAAGGCGCTCCAGCGCGGTTCTTTACCTGCGGCTCGGCAGCTTCCAGCGTGGTGTTCTGTAAGTCTGGAATTGGCGTCCGGAATGGCTAGGCGTCCGATGGGGTTTGGGCTCAGAATACGAAGCGCTGACCTGGCGGAACCGCAGAGGTTTAAGCGGCTCGTACCGGAAGCGTTGAGTGACGTGGCAGTGGCTTCCGGTGCTAAAGACTAGACCACGGACCTTTTGTAGGGCGGAAGTGAGGCAAGTCTGTTCCGCGGAATCGTGGAGCACGATACATTTGCTGCTCGTGATTCACGGAAACCCATCGCAACCATGACAGCCCTCCCCCTCTCTACGGTCATTCTTTCAGTATGAGTGAGCTTAAATAGGGCTTGCTGCAGATGTTTTTTATTTAGATTGGTATTAAGCTCAGGGTCCTTAAAAACATGCCAAAAAAACTGGTCCTTCGAAAGCTTAATTCCACACCAGATAACCATGGAATTGCAAAGCCCTTATCGCATCTGAGGCAGTCCCTGTTAATGTCCCTAGTGAGACTCGTCTCCTCATTTTTCCAAACTGCAAGCCAAAGTAAGGCGGGACGAGCTCTAATGGAATCTTCTATATAGGGGATGTCCAATTCTTTATGGCAAAGTAAATGAGAAGATGAAATAGGGGCCGCCAGGACCTCTCTACAGAACCTATTTTCTTCGGACTGAATAATATCACATTTAGAGGTACCCCACACCTCAGCTCCATATGTAGCTAACGGGATACACTGTGTTTTATATATTTGTAACAGTGGCATAAGGGCTCCCCGTCCTGAAGGTTGGGGTAAATTAAATATTGTAGCAATGGCCCTTGCTAATTTAATCCTTCACTGAGAAATGTGTTGAGCCCATGTTGCAGTGCAGCAAAAGTTAATTCCAGATGTGAGAAAGTACCGGGGCATTTTAGGCTGTTGTTACCAATAGTAAGAGTAGTCAGCTGCTATTTTGTGGGGCCACATGCCCTAATATTGGATTTGGTAAAATTGTTCTGCAGATCTAGTGCACCCTTGAAATCCACAAAATCATGTACTAGGAGGCTTTTGTCGTATGTGCCATCAGCACTGCATCATCCGCATATAGAAGGAGGGGAGAGGCAGGCCATTAACTTGAGGGACATCTGGTGAAATAGAAGTTAAAAAGACTCCTAGATCGCCTGAAACATCCCCCTGAGTACTAATTCTTACTCTAGACTTCATGTCTAAGTAAGCTAAAAAATTCACCAAAGCTTTATCCATCCCACATGCAAGGAGATTCGCCCATAACTTCGAGCGATTGACAAACTCGAACCCTGAAGTTAGGTCCATAAATGCCCAGTATACATTGGATTGTTTGGATACAGTATATTTTCAAATGACCAAATTCAGTTTCAGGCATTGCTCAACCGTCCTGACCCAATTCCTAAACCCATGTTGGCATGGATACAAAATAGACTCCTTCTTTGCCCACTCCTTAATTCAATTATACATGATCCTTCCTAAAATGTATACTATTTTATCGATCAAAGATATGGGCTTTAATATCCTGGCTGCGAGCGGTCACCCGTCTTAAAATTAGGTACTATAATGGAAGTTGTCCACAAACTTGGTAAGGGAGAATGATTATTAAAAACATTTACTAGTAAAGGGGCCCAAAATTCTGAATTAGACTTTCTAAGATCGATGGGCACAACGTCCGGGCCAGGGGCCTTACCACTGATACTCTAGCTTATGGCATCATCCACCCCCCTCAGGGTTACCAAAATGCTTGTACAATTAAAGGCCATGGGGGTTTAGTCTCAGCTATTATGGCTGCATACATGTTTGTAAAGTATGCCTCTTATACCTCACTGGGGATGCGACTAGTAATTGGAGACACTGTTTGATTCAATCATTCATATCTGATACAGTGGACGAGAAAAGTTTACTGTTCTTTTTGTTTGCCGCCAATAACAATGAATCCAATTGATGGGCTAATACTTCCCTCCTCCACCTGGAAGTGTCCTTTTGTATTGCCTACGTAGGGATGTCACCACCAAAAAGTCCCTAGGTTTTGCCACAAGGGCCCTTTGTAATAGGTGGTTGGCTTCAATACATTTGTGATCAAACCACCTAGGCTTATTATCAATTGGGCGAGATGGTTTTAATAACATTTTTCTTATGTTTGTACAGACCTGACTGATAGTGCCAATTACTTGGTGTTCTGTATCATCTTCTACTAGACAGACCTCAACTAAGTCTACATTCTTCTTAATCACTGTAGTGAAGAATTGGGCTGGTTCCTGCATTCTCCATATCAATCTTAAACTATCTGCAGTTGGCTAAAGATTACTGGCTCCGCAGTCCCTCCTAAATTGGAACTTTGGGAGCGTTGTGAATGCTACCTCAATGGGATTGTGGTCCCCATAGCTTGATGGAACCACTTTCTCATGCAACAATGGGTCCATCAGGTAAGTTGATATAAAGAAATAATCTATTGTAGAGCAACAGCCTCTGACCCTATATGTGGGTACCAGTGGGTCATTTCCACCAAGAACTCTTTATTTTTACATTGGCTTTTTCTATTGTGTTATCTATTTTTTCATTGTTTTCTGATTCAATTTAACTTCTCGCACAAGAAAAGAGAGCTGTTCGCAGTCAAATTAGGGGCTATACACTGTTACTGGTATGCCATTGGTGGTTACTGTGATTATGTTGTTGTATTCCATTGTCTAGATTGTTTCTAAGCTTCATGGGATTAGTAGTTTTACTGTCTTGACTGCTGCTATATTAATAAATGCAAGATTAGAAAGCATAATACTCGCCTCCGTGTCCTTAATAAAATTAAAACGTTCCTTCATAAATTACTAGGAAAATCTACATGTTCTCATTTACTGCAGTATCCTTAGTACAAAATGCTTTCAGTTTTCCACTTCGATTCCATCAAGATGGCGTTCAGATGTGCCACAGTTTTGGCATAAATATTCAGAATGCTAGCAATTTAGTTGCTCATTATAACACTGTAGTAAAGCTGCTGATCACCAGGGAGTTAACTGGCAGTCTTCTGCTGGTGTTGAAAGTGCATGTTTCAGTCTGAATGTCAGAATGTTTGAATGAAATAGAAGAGGAAGATATTTGAGAACTCACTTAAAATGTGTCCTAATTTTTCTTTCTACAGGACTAATATCATTTCTAAGACAAAATGAATCCCCTCATTGTGTTCCTTTCTAAATTAAGGGGCTCATTTACAAGCCCCTTGCAGCACATTTGCGCCACCAGAGTGTCACTTTTGTGACGTTCCGGAGGCATAAATTAGAATATCATATTTACGAGGTCACGCAAAGCCACTTTATGTGGCTTTAAATGGCCTCAAAGATCTGGAGTAAGGCAAGGCAGCGCAAGTCACTGTGTTGCCTTACTCTGCATCAAGGAGGCCTTCCAAGGGCATTGTGGTGGGTGTTCCCACACAACTCTCACAGGTTTTGATGGAGTCCCAGATTTACAAGGACTTGTAAACCTGGGAATGTATCAACACTTTACGCCTCCCCAGAGCAGGCGTAACAAGAACAAATGTTTTTATTTCTGCTTGCTTTTCCCCCTTTCCATGTGTGCTGCATTCTGAAGCACACATAGAAAGAGAACAATTCCTCCATTGATTGTTTTTGTGCAGGAAGGCGTACCTTCTTGCACAAAAACAATCGTTCCGGCAACACAGACACCCTTGCACCATGATACAAGGGTTCCTGTGTTGGTGCTAGGATGCCGAAACAGTAGCGGCACAGGGGAAAAGATAGGAATGTGCCATATATCATAAATACAGTGCGTTCCTGCCCTTTTCTTTTCACGCAGGGCAGCGCAGTGAAGTGACTTATTGCGCTACTCTACGTAAAAAACTTGTAAATGAGGCCCTAAATGATGGTCTGGAAATAATCTATGACTCTCCCTATAATGCATTTAGAAATCAGATAATTGTCAGCACAGTTTTTATGGAATAAAACATTAACACACAATAAAAGACTCAGAAAAATTTAGATAATCTGGTTATTGTATTAGAGATCCAAAATCATTTTAAGTAATTCAGTTATAAATCTTACAGCTCGTAGTATTAGACAAAAAATTCTAATTTCTAAATAAAGAATCCATAAAGAGGATGGTTTAAGGACTACAGGATCCTGCCATCAACAAAAGAGTTCTCCTAGCATGGGAAACGGGATCAAGTTAGAGTCTACTGGGGAAAAGTCAATGGGCATGTGCAAGAAGAATGGAGCATAAATCAAGAAAGTTCAGGTCTAGACTCTCACCAGACAGCTCCAAATAGTTCAGTAGGCTAGTTCATTAGCAAAAGGAAAAAAAGGCACGGGGCATGAAAAGGTAATAAATCAGTCTGTTGGCAAAGAAGGATTCCAATTCGAACAGCAGCCACAACAGCAGCCGCAGTAGGAAAAAAGAGATCTCCCTCCTCCTTTTGCGGAGTCACTTTTTATGCTTGACATTGTCTTTATGTGACATCAGCAGTCTCCATACAATGGTCTCATCATCATGTGACCATTCTTCCGTTCATCTGGTACAAATTTGATACTCCAGCATATTTTCCCATGCTGCTCATGGGAAACAACTGCTTATTCTATCCTCAAAGGTTAGTTGACAAAGAGCTCTATACTTTGTTTCTTCTTCATGTACTTAGACCAAAGGTTGGGTTCCCACCGATTCATACTCAAAGGAATACTAAGAAAGTGTCTAGTTGATTAAAGAATGTTGCATAAACAGAACGGATAAAGCAACATTTGAGGAAACATAGCAAAAGTCCATTACACCAGGCTATGAAATAGCACAGCCTAAGGAAAAAATCAATTCAATGCATTTTAAAGTTAGCAGTTCTTATTTAGTAAAATAAACTCCTAACTAAGGGGCTGATTACGATGGTGGATGGAAAAGCATTGCGACCGCCGTGCTAGCGGGAAATTGCCGCCCGCAGGTACCGCGGCAAAACCGCCAGCCAGATTAGGATGCACCGGCAGGAACTCCCTACCGCGGCGGTCGGATTCCAGGATACAGCGGCGGAAAAGCTGAAAATCCGTCTGCGGCGGTCGGATTTGCTGCGGAAAGGCCAAAGACCGCCGTTTCCCCAGCGGTCTCGGGCACATGGAGCTATCCGCAGCATTGCCACTGCCATCCTCGATTGGCCGGATTCTCCGCAGCGGTGTGGTGGGCTGTTTGTGGCATCGTAATACACCCGGCGGTCGTAACCGCATTCCGCACGGCGGTCCCTCCCTTTTGGCTCCGTCCGCCACCGCTGCGGAGTGGGATTCCTGGAGGTTCCCGTAACACCGCAGCGGACGGGAAATGGGCTATCTTTGCCCATCGTAATACGGCGGACGCAAGGACCGCCGATGGAGTGCGGAAAATGGCATTTTCCGCCAGCACTGCGGATGTGCTACCGCCCGCCATCGTAATCAGCCCCTAAGTTCAAGCATAATGAAATAAATCAAACATGTCATATATTGAGGATACTTATAAGGTTGTCAGGGATTATTTCACAGAAATGTTCAATTCTAATTATAGCCTACTACCAAAAATTTCAAAAGTACCTACATGTAAACTATTTCTAGAAATCATTAAAATGAAATAATTTTTAAATATATAATATCTAAATAATGTTAGGCACTTCTATTGAAAGTTTCAGTCATATAGCATGTCACATACATTATTTGCGCTACTTTCTATATTGTTATGGTACATTACAATGTAGCTAATGAAAATGCTAAATTTCATCGTTATTTTTTTAATGACAACTTTGTAAAAAATATAAAGTACTCAGGTAATAAACATGATAAGCTCATTATTTGATTAATCTTGCTATTGCTACCTATTCAAGCACACTTTTACATCATTTTTTACTTCAATTTTTCTCATTTTCAGTGTTATTTTTCTAGACATGTGCAAGGTGCACATTTGAGTTTTCATTGTCAAAATCGGTTTGTGTGTCGTGTACAGAATGATCAGCTTTTACGCTGTCTCATGAGAAAACAGTTTAGGCTTCACCCAGATATACAAATTTCTTTTTCCTTTACTATCTCAAAACTACTGAATGGATTTACAGCAAATTACAACAAGATTGCTTTCTTGATCATGATCTAGCTTTCTGCCAAATTTGGTGTCATTCCGTCCAGCGGTTCGGGCTGTTGTCATGTCTTAAATCTCCATGGGAATTAACATGAGAAAGGCACTTTTGTTGACCCCCTTTTTCTCGGCCCCCGCTCGACGTACCACCTTGAAACTTTCCAAGCACAACTCAACTAGAAACAGTAGGGCACTTTTTGGGAAACTTCAGTGAAGATTCGTCAAACGGTGTCAAAGTTATAAGCACATCAAAAAGCACTTTTCCTATGGAAACTGGGCCCTAACTATAACTACCTTCTGGGGACCGCCAGTAGGTTTTGTATATATGTATTTTATATATATGTATATTACCTATTGGCGGTTGCCAGCAGGTAGTTATAGTTAGGACATAGTTTCCATAGGAAAGCATTTTTTGACTTGGCTATAAGTTTGGCGTCGTTTGACCAATTTGCATGAAATTTTGGCAAAAAGTGTCACAGTGGGTACTATTGGTTGGGAAAGTTTGGGGGTGCTCCGTGCAGTGGGGACTGAGAATTTGGGTGCAAAATAAGGTAGCATTTGTAATGTGAATTCCCGTAGGAACCTTTAGCCACCTCTACTGCCCGAACCGCTGAACAGACACACCGAATTTGGCAGGGAGGTAGATGTCGGTTCAAGGAAGTGCCTTTTGATTATTTGGTGTAAATCCATTCAGTAGTTTTCGAGAAATGTAAGTTTAAAATTATAGTGATATCTCTGGCCGCAGATATTTTGCGGAGGTTTCGCGATTAATCGCAAATGCACGCGCCAATGGGAATGCTCTGCTTGGCTGGAAGCAACCTGAATAGAAAGTTGTGGCCGCCATTTTATCTATCGGGAACGGTTCCCGGATCAGAAAATCTGTGTGAAAGCCCACATAAGGGGGTCAGGGTGGAGATACTCTGACCCCATGGGGGTTTTGGTGACACAAGTTATGTGTCCAAAATTGATTTTTTTAAGCGCACACGGCCCCCGTGTACCATTGCAGGGACATCGCGACTATCAAGGTTGTCACGAATATAGGTGAAAATATTGAAACATATACCAATGAATCATTAGTAAGCATTGTTATAGAGATATTGATAAATGTTTTTATAGAGTTATTTATATAGTGAATTATCTACTGTTATGGTTTGAATTAATTATATCGTTATAATTTTTGAATGTGGTGGTGGCCATTGAAATCCTGCTTTTCCTTTCTGCTTTCGCGACATAACCGCGGGGACCATGATGAGTGACGTCATTGAGATGTCCGGAGTCACAGCGAAAACGGAAAATAGGTTTTAGATATGGTTGTTCTAGAAATACACTGGAAAAACATGAGTTTGAAGTGTACAGTAATAAACCCCTAGTGTGCAAAATAGTTTTGTATGTGTGAATGTATGTGTTTTCACTTTATGGGAAAGGCGCGATCGTCACGGTTAATGAAGTTGTCGTGACGTCCCTAAAAACCACAAAAACGGGAAATACGTCTTAAAGATGGGTCTTAAAGAAACTTAGTGCAAAATATGAGTTTAAACATGCTTTGAAAGAAGTATGTATATAGAAGTGTGTGTAGGGCAATGTTCAGAAAGGTTTTTTTGCATATTATTTGTGGATGTGTTGGTGGCCATTCAGTGTCTGCATTTGTTTTCCATTATCACGATGTGTCCGCGGGGATTGCGATGTCATTGTGAAGATCTCCAAAAATGAAAGGAAAAAAACCCCTTTTTGAAAAACACTTCACAACATTTCGGGTACTTGGTTGGCTATGAGAAGAGCCATTGTGTTGTTTGTGTGTATATGGCTGCTACACATAAGATCAGATGCAGAGTTTTCAGGTTACTTCGAAACCCCCTCTTGCCTTCATCTATAAAGTGTACTCCATCATTTCTATAAATTCCATGCATGTCAAAACGCAGATTGTTGTTATTGATACAGCCCATGCGATGGTCTCTGAGTAATGCAGAAACCGTTTTATTAACATGTTTTCTGGCTTTGTCAATCTGTGGACAGAATTGATTTGACCGCTTTCATTTCTGTCTTTGGCATATATTAGAGTACACCATGACAGTGTGACATCAGTTCTGCAAAGGTTTCTTTCATTTGGATTACTAATATGGTACTCTCTACATAATTGCATGAGTAGAGCCTGAGTGTTTCATCAGTGCATGCGTATGCCTCAGTATTTCAATGCATGCATGGGTTGTAAGTGGGTGTTTAGATGGCTGCATAGGTTCGCCGCAAATGTTATAATGATTTCATAGTTACAGCCTTGTAAATTTAGTGTTAAATTTAAAAAGTGTAGAAGAAGGACAGATGCAGTAAAACAGAAAGAACAAGTTGCAAGAGTAGTTGATAAGGCTCTTGCTTTGAAGAGGAAGCTTTTCATTTTGATTCTAAATAGAATTAAGACTCTTGACAAAATAGTGTTTTGCATGAGGAGACAAAACCAGAAGAAATTATTAGTGAATAGAAGTAACTGTTGTACAGTTTTTAGTGGACAATGGATACATACTTCTTATACAGAGACTTTCTTTAATGAAGAAAGCTATATCCAGTATAACAAATTAGTTCATGCTATTGATTAAAAAGGACAATGTTATCAAATGAAGAATGGTAGTCCTATAGCAAAAGAGGAGATGGTATCTAGAAATGTAGAAGAAGTTATTGCAGAAGAGGTACGAGGAAGGCGTAGTCAGGGTACTGTATACAAATTAACCCTGGGCGTAGTTTGCGTAGTAGCGCTATGCGTAGCTACGTGAAGTGCACTTCGCACTACGCGAGCTACGCGTAGCACTACGCGAACTGCGTAGTGCGGTAGGAAATGCTGTTCGCAATGATTGCACAGTTCCGGATGCTTGTCCGCACTGTGCAATCATTGCAAACGGCATCTTGAACAGTGCAAGCGGTCGTTTTCTGCCGCTCGAGTAGATTTGTACTCGAGCAGCAGTTTTCTCAACGCGGACTGGTAGTTTCTCATCGCGAGCGGTCGCGAGCATACGCGACCACTAGCAGGATTCTAAGGAACATGAAGAGTTGTTAAGAGGAGGAGTTGCAGAACAACACACATATATTGCAGTTGATAGTTTTAAAACAATTTAACACAATGTTCTGTAAAAACCAGAGTATGTTTGTATATGTTGTTGATGCACTTACTAGAAGATTTAAACACAGAGGGCCTGATTCACAGAACTAACTTACGTCAAATACGTAAAGTTAGTACTTTTTGGTATTCACAGAATACACTTACTCATTTTGGTATTCACAGAATGAACTTACTCATTTCGGTATTCACAGAAGTTAGTAGTCCTAACTTTAGGACTCCTAAATGCCTTCTGTGAATACCGAAAGTCTTAAAGTTAGGATTTTCTCAGTTTAGGAGTAGTATAGTTAGGAGTCCTAACTTTACTACTCCTAAACTGAGAAAATCCTAACTTTAAGACTTTCGGTATTCACAGAAGGCATTTAGGAGTCCTAAAGTTAGGACTACTAACTTCTGTGAATACCGAAATGAGTAAGTTCATTCTGTGAATACCAAAATGAGTAAGTGTATTCTGTGAATACAAAAAGTACTAACTTTACGTTTTTGACGTATGTTAGTTCTGTGAATCAGGCCCAGACTGTTGGCTTATATTTAAAAAGGGAAAAATTTAATTAGGAAAACTGGCAAAAGTTACCTGTGTATTTATTCGTAGAGGATGTACGTAGTGTTACAATAAATTGGAAGATAATAAAATGAACAACACATAGATATTAGATACCCATTTTGTAAGATAATAAAATGCCTGCTAATGCATAAAAACTATTTGTCCAGCATTGCGAAGGGCTGTTATGGACTGCTCTCCTGCACTAACTACATCTCCACAGTCCATGCAGTATGACGCCATCAGGGAAAACTGTGGAGCTAAATCTTGAAGCTGAGATTGGACTTTTGAATGGACTCTCTGCTTCGGTGTTGTTGTGCTGTTATTGAAGTCGAGGGTCCTTCAACTTTACCCTGCCTTCTTGTTTCTCACTATGAACTCTTCTTACGAAATGTGCAAAAAATACAAAAGGGGAAACAATTTGCCATGCATGATTTTTGGCAGCATTGTGAATAGCTGCAACACACTGCTCACCAGCTGTTATAACAACAGTACCGTCAATGCAAGACGTGGCCATTCCTGAAAACTCTGGAGCCATATTTGTTTTAGTAGTCTGTACTGCTAAGGGACTTTCTGGCTGGGAATTGTTGCTGCTGTCACTGATGTAGATGGTCCTCCAGCTTCCTTCTGCTTGATCAGCTGTATGAGACGTTTTCTATTAAATGTTTTAAGATGATAGAACATGAACGTCGTCCCACATGAGTCTAAAACAAGTCTCCAGCCAAAATCTACCACCTGCTCACAATAAAAGTCTGGAAAAGATGATTCAAGAAGGAGGAGTGAGTGTATACATCCTCATGATTTTACTGATCAGTATGTTATCCAATGATATTCCTTACTTTCCCAGTTATGTGATGTTTTCAGATTGTGCATTGCACTAGTTTGGCTACAGTTTTTAATTCCCCATGAGTTTGCGTAACAATGGGTAGTTTGATGGGTGTTTGGTAATTATGTTGTATTTGTGAGTTCAGATGTTGAGTTATTATATGAAATGGTTGTTTTTGTTAAATGTATTGTTAACCCCTTCGCTGCTTCTGTCGGCCAACGGCCGTCGCGAGCACTACCTCCGTAGTGCTGCGCACGTCCGTTGGCCGACGCGGCCCCGCCCACTCCGCTAAACTGCCGCACCGCGGCGGAATTGCCGCTCGCGGTTAAGTGGTTAAAATAAATTTAAACAATTATGTTACTAAACAGTTGGATTCAAACTTTGTGTAAAATATGTCTATATATCTGTTTTTCACTTTGTCATTTGTATTGGTGACTACTGATGTAATTGTGACCCCTGGTGTTGCTGTGAAGAAGGAAAATGCATTTTTGATTTAGTTATTTCGACAAATGAATACAAAGGGAAAAGTTAAATGAGTATCTTACTAAATAGCTACACTGAAACCTTATGTAAAATATGTCTATATATGTGTTTTACAGTTTGTTAAAAACACCCAGCATTCGCAGTCTGTCCTTGGCAATGGCACTCATAGACTCATACAGGCACTATCTGTGCAATCATCAAGGACGTTCTTTCTGCATCATTCTGCAAACAGGCCTCCTGGCATAGTACTAGTTGGGGGATGAAGTCCCCAAGCTATTGAGGGTATTTGGGGGCCAAGTATCCCTCTTCTTACCTCCAGCAAGTTCCAAACAGTCAGTTTGCTGAGAGGTGTTCTGAGGCCACACCCCTTTTCTGCACCACTGTGCAAATGTCTCCTGGCACACTACTGGTCGGGGAATAAAGTTGTCTTGGATGCTAAAGGACCTTGGGGACCAAGAAGCCCTCCTGTTACTTTCTATAAGTCCTACTCAGCGGGATTTCTGAGAGCTGGTCAGAGGCCCGCCCCCTTTCCACACCATTCAGCAAAGACCAGTGCTACGTAAAAAACATGGAAATTCACTGAAAAAAAACAAAGGTTACAGGTAAGTTATAGTTAGGAATTAGCATTTAAATAACCTTAGAAATTCACTGAAAATAACAGAGGTTACAGGGATGTTATAGTTAGGAAATAGAATTTCTTCGATATTTAAATGTGGGGTGGTCACGCCCACTGCAGCCTTGGGGACCGCCACCTCCCCAGGGCAACATAAATTAAAAGTAAGTGTGGGGGGGCTCCTGCCCCCCCCACACTGCCCCGGGGACCACCACCTCCCCGGGGCATACACAAATTAGAATACAGGGGCCCGTTGTGGACCCCCGGAGACCACCACCTCCCTGGGGCTATGCAAATGTTGGGAGGATGGCCGCGCGGCCCCCCTCCTGGTGCCCTCAATGGCCCTGGGGACCGCCACCCCCCAGGACCGGCTCCTGCAATGTCCCGGGGTGCCCACCCCCGGGACATTGCCGTTTGCTATGTTTGAATGGCAGTTCGGGCTGGACTGTTCCCATTGGGCACAGGGTCAAGACTGATTTGCATATGGCTGGGTTCAAACTGGAAGGGCATAGTGAGCAAAAAAACGATGGATTTAGGCCCAGATCTCTGTACTGGGGTGAATGTATGACATTGTTCTGCATTCTGTCTATCAATTGTTGTTTTTGCATTTGTCACCCCGAGTGGGACGGGTATGCCCAGACGTGGGTCTCGTGCTCTCCATGCCACTGGAGTCAAGCTATCCTGGCTGATGAGAGGTGAAACCCCGAAACCGGTCCTAGGATGCTTGTTTCCAGTCCAGGGAGGACCTGGCCTGGCAGTTCGGGCTGGAATGTTCCCATTGGGCACAGGGTCAAGACTGATTTGCATATGGCTGGGTTCAAACTGGAAGGGCATGGTGAGCAAAAAAACAATGGATTTAGGCCCAGATCTCTGTACTGGGGTGAATGTATGAAAATTGTTCTGCATTCTGTCTATCATTTGTTGTTTTTGCATTTGTCACCCCGAGTGGGACGGGTATGCCCAGACGTGGGTCCCGTGCTCTCCATGCCACTGGAGTCAAGCTATCCTGGCTGATGAGGGGTGAAACCCCGAAATCGGTCCTAGGATGCTTGTTTCCAGTCCAGGGAGGACCTGGCCTGGCAGTTCGGGCTGGACTGTTCCCATTGGGCACAGGGTCAAGACTGATTTGCATATGGCTGGGTTCAAACTGGAAGGGCATGGTGAGCAAAAAAACGATGGATTTAGGCCCAGATCTCTGTACTGGGGTGAATGTATGACATTGTTCTGCATTCTGTCTATCAATTGTTGTTTTTGCATTTGTCAACCCGAGTGGGACGGGTATGCCCAGACGTGGGTCCCTTGCTCTCCATCCCACTGGAGTCAAGCTATCCTGGCTGATGAGGGGTGAAACCCCGAAACCGGTCCTAGGATGCTTGTTTCCAGTCCAGGGAGGACCTGGCCTGGCAGTTCGGGCTGAACTGTTCCCATTGGGCACAGTGTCAAGACTGATTTGCATATGGCTGGGTTCAAACTGGAAGGGCATGGTGAGCAAAAAAACAATGGATTTAGGCCCAGATCTCTGTACTGGGGTGAATGTATGACATTGTTCTGCATTCTGTCTATCAATTGTTGCTTTTGCATTTGTCACCCCGAGTGGGACGGGTATGCCCAGACGTGGGTCCAATGCTCTCCATGCCACTGGAGTCAAGCTATCCTGGCTGATGAGGGGTGAAACCCCGAAACTGGTCCTAGGATGCTTGTTTCCAGTCCAGGGAGGACCTGGCCTGGCAGTTCGGGCTGGACTGTTCCCATTGGGCACAGGGTCAAGACTGATTTGCATATGGCTGGGTTCAACTGGAAGGGCATCGTGAGCAAAAAAACGATGGATTTAGGCCCAGATCTCTGTACTGGGGTGAATGTATGACATTGTTCTGCATTCTGTCTATCAATTGTTGTTTTTGCATTTGTCACCCCGAGTGGGACGGGTATGCCCAGACGTGGGTCCCGTGCTCTCCATGCCACTGGAGTCAAGCTATCCTGGCTGATGAGGGGTGAAACCCCGAAACCGGTCCTAGGATGCTTGTTTCCAGTCCAGGGAGGACCTGGCCTGGCAGTTCGGGCTGGACTGTTCCCATTGGGCATAGGGTCAAGACTGATTTGCATATGGCTGGGTTCAAACTGGGAGGGCATGGTGAGCAAAAAAACGATAGATTTAGGCCCAGATCTCTGTACTGAGGTGAATGTATGACATTGTTCTGCATTATGTCTATCAATTGTTGTTTTTGCATTTGTCACCCCGAGTGGGACGGGTATGCCCAAACGTGGGTCTTGTGCTCTCCATGCCACTGGAGTCAAGCTATCCTGGCTGATGAGGGGTGAAACCCCGAAACCAGTCCTAGGATGCTTGTTTCCAGTCCAGGGAGGACCTGGCCTGGCAGTTCCGGCTGTACTGTTCCCAATGGACACAGGGTCAAGACTGATTTGCATATGGCTGGGTTCAAACTGGAAGGGCATGGTGAGCAAAAAAACAATGGATTTAGGCCCAGATCTCTGTACTGGGGTGAATGTATGACATTGTTCTGCATTCTGTCTATCAATTGTTGTTTTTGCATTTGTCACCCCGAGTGGGACGGGTATGCCCAGACGTGGGTCCAGTGCTCTCCATGCCACTGGAGTCAAGCTATCCTGGCTGATGAGGGGTGAAACCCTGAAACCGGTCCTAGGATGCTTGTTTCCAGTCCAGGGAGGACCTGGCCTGGCAGTTCGGGCTGGACTGTTCCGATTGGGCACAGGGTCAAGACTGATTTGCATATGGCTGGGTTCAAACTGGAAGGGCATGGTGAGCAAAAAAACGATGGATTTAGGCCCAGATCTCTGTACTGGGGTGAATGTATGACATTGTTCTGCATTCTATCAATTGTTGTTTTTGCATTTGTCATCCCGAGTGGGACGGGTATGCCCAGACGTGGGTCCAGTGCTCTCCATGCCACTGGAGTCAAGCTATCCTGGCTGATGAGGGGTGAAACCCCGAAACCGGTCCTAGGATGCTTGTTTCCAGTCCAGGGAGGACCTGGCCTGGCAGTTCGGGCTGGACTGTTCCCATTGGGCACAGGGTCAAGACTGATTTGCATATGGCTGGGTTCAAACTGGAAGGGCATGGTGAGCAAAAAAATGATGGATTTAGGCCCAGATCTCTGTACTGGGGTGAATGTATGACATTGTTCTGCATTCTGTCTATCAAATGTTGTTTTTGCATTTGTCACCCCGAGTGGGACGGGTATGCCCAGACGTGGGTGCCGTGCTCTCCATGCCACTGGAGTCAAGCTATCCTGGCTAATGAGCGGTGAAACCCCGAAACCGGTCCTAGGATGCTTGTTTCCAGTCCAGGGAGGACCTGGCCTGGCAGTTCGGGCTGGACTGTTCCCATTGCGCACAGGGTCAAGACTGATTTGCATATGGCTGGGTTCAAACTGGAAGGGCATGGTGAGCAAAAAAACAATGGATTTAGGCCCAGATCTCTGTACTGGGGTGAATGTATGACATTGTTCTGCATTCTGTCTATCAATTGTTGTTTTTGCATTTGTCACCCCGAGTGGGACGGGTATGCCCAGACATGGGTCCCGTGCTCTCCATGCCACTGGAGTCAAGCTATCCTGGCTGATGAGGGGTGAAACCCTGAAACCAGTCCTAGGATGCTTGTTTCCAGTCCAGGGAGGACCTGGCCTGGCAGTTCGGGCTGGACTGTTCCCATTGGGCACAGGGTCAAGACTGATTTGCATATGGCTGGGTTCAAACTGGAAGAGCATGGTGAGCAAAAAAACAATGGATGTAGGCCCAGATCTCTGTACTGGGGTGAATGTATGACATTGTTCTGCATTCTGTCTATCAATTGTTGTTTTTGCATTTGTCAACCCGAGTGGGACGGGTATGCCCAGACGTGGGTCCCTTGCTCTCCATCCCACTGGAGTCAAGCTATCCTGGCTGATGAGGGGTGAAACCCCAAAACCGGTCCTAGGATGCTTGTTTCCAGTCCAGGGAGGACCTGGCCTGGCAGTTCGGGCTGAACTGTTCCCATTGGGCACAGTGTCAAGACTGATTTGCATATGGCTGGGTTCAAACTGGAAGGGCATGGTGAGCAAAAAAACAATGGATTTAGGCCCAGATCTCTGTACTGGGGTGAATGTATGACATTGTTCTGCATTCTGTCTATCAATTGTTGCTTTTGCATTTGTCACCCCGAGTGGGACGGGTATGCCCAGACGTGGGTCCCGTGCTCTCCATGCCACTGGAGTCAAGCTATCCTGGCTGATGAGGGGTGAAACCCCGAAACTGGTCCTAGGATGCTTGTTTCCAGTCCAGGGAGGACCTGGCCTGGCAGTTCGGGCTGGACTGTTCCCATTGGGCACAGGGTCAAGACTGATTTGCATATGGCTGGGTTCAACTGGAAGGGCATCGTGAGCAAACAAACGATGGATTTAGGCCCAGATCTCTGTACTGGGGTGAATGTATGACATTGTTCTGCATTCTGTCTATCAATTGTTGTTTTTGCATTTGTCACCCCGAGTGGGACGGGTATGCCCAGACGTGGGTCCCATGCTCTCCATGCCACTGGAGTCAAGCTATCCTGGCTGATGAGGGGTGAAACCCCGAAACCGGTCCTAGGATGCTTGTTTCCAGTCCAGGGAGGACCTGGCCTGGCAGTTCGGGCAGGACTGTTCCCATTGGGCACAGGGTCAAGACTGATTTGCATATGGCTGGGTTCAAACTGGAAGGGCATGGTGAGCAAAAAAACGATAGATTTAGGCCCAGATCTCTGTACTGGGGTGAATGTATGACATTGTTCTGCATTATGTCTATCAATTGTTGTTTTTGCATTTGTCACCCCGAGTGGGACGGGTATGCCCAGACGTGGGTCTTGTGCTCTCCATGCCACTGGAGTCAAGCTATCCTGGCTGATGAGGGTGAAACCCCGAAACCAGTCCTAGGATGCTTGTTTCCAGTCCAGGGAGGACCTGGCCTGGCAGTTCCGGCTGTACTGTTCCCAATGGACACAGGGTCAAGACTGATTTGCATATGGCTGGGTTCAAACTGGAAGGGCATGGTGAGCAAAAAAACAATGGATTTAGGCCCAGATCTCTGTACTGGGGTGAATGTATGACATTGTTCTGCATTCTGTCTATCAATTGTTGTTTTTGCATTTGTCACCCCGAGTGGGACGGGTATGCCCAGACGTGGGACAAGTGCTCTCCATGCCACTGGAGTCAAGCTATCCTGGCTGATGAGGGGTGAAACCCCGAAACCGGTCCTAGGATGCTTGTTTCCAGTCCAGGGATGACCTGGCCTGGCAGTTCGGGCTGGACTGTTCCCATTGGGCACAGGGTCAAGACTGATTTGCATATGGCTGGGTTCAAACTGGAAGGGCATGGTGAGCAAAAAAACGATGGATTTAGGCCCAGATCTCTGTACTGGGGTGAATGTATGACATTGTTCTGCATTCTGTCTATCAATTGTTGTTTTTGCATTTGTCACCCCGAGTGGGACGGGTATGCCCAGACGTGGGTCCAGTGCTCTCCATGCCACTGGAGTCAAGCTATCCTGGCTGATGAGGGGTGAAACCCCGAAACCGGTCCTAGTATGCTTGTTTCCAGTCCAGGGAGGACCTGGCCTGGCAGTTCGGGCTGGACTGTTCCCATTGGGCACAGGGTCAAGACTGATTTGCATATGGCTGGGTTCAAACTGGAAGGGCATGGTGAGCAAAAAAATGATGGATTTAGGCCCAGATCTCTGTACTGGGGTGAATGTATGACATTGTTCTGCATTCTGTCTATCAAATGTTGTTTTTGCATTTGTCACCCCGAGTGGGACGGGTATGCCCAGACGTGGGTCCCGTGCTCTCCATGCCACTGGAGTCAAGCTATCCTGGCTAATGAGCGGTGAAACCCCGAAACCGGTCCTAGGATGCTTGTTTCCAGTCCAGGGAGGACCTGGCCTGGCAGTTCGGGCTGAACTGTTCCCATTGGGCACAGTGTCAAGACTGATTTGCATATGGCTGGGTTCAAACTGGAAGGGCATGGTGAGCAAAAAACAATGGATTTAGGCCTAGATCTCTGTACTGGGGTGAATGTATGACATTGTTCTGCATTCTGTCTATCAATTGTTGCTTTTGCATTTGTCACCCCGAGTGGGACGGGTATGCCCAGACGTGGGTCCCGTGCTCTCCATGCCACTGGAGTCAAGCTATCCTGGCTGATGAGGGGTGAAACCCCGAAACTGGTCCTAGGATTCTTGTTTCCAGTCCAGGGAGGACCTGGCCTGGCAGTTCGGGCTGGACTGTTCCCATTGGGCACAGGGTCAAGACTGATTTGCATATGGCTGGGTTCAACTGGAAGGGCATCGTGAGCAAACAAACGATGGATTTAGGCCCAGATCTCTGTACTGGGGTGAATGTATGACATTGTTCTGCATTCTGTCTATCAATTGTTGTTTTTGCATTTGTCACCCCGAGTGGGACGGGTATGCCCAGACGTGGGTCCCGTGCTCTCCATGCCACTGGAGTCAAGCTATCCTGGCTGATGAGGGGTGAAACCCCGAAACCGGTCCTAGGATGCTTGTTTCCAGTCCAGGGAGGACCTGGCCTGGCAGTTCGGGCTGGACTGTTCCCATTGGGCACAGGGTCAAGACTGATTTGCATATGGCTGGGTTCAAACTGGAAGGGCATGGTGAGCAAAAAACGATAGATTTAGGCCCAGATCTCTGTACTGGGGTGAATGTATGACATTGTTCTGCATTATGTCTATCAATTGTTGTTTTTGCATTTGTCACCCCGAGTGGGACGGGTATGCCCAGACGTGGGTCTTGTGCTCTCCATGCCACTGGAGTCAAGCTATCCTGGCTGATGAGGGGTGAAACCCCGAAACCAGTCCTAGGATGCTTGTTTCCAGTCCAGGGAGGACCTGGCCTGGCAGTTCCGGCTGTACTGTTCCCAATGGACACAGGGTCAAGACTGATTTGCATATGGCTGGGTTCAAACTGGAAGGTCATGGTGAGCAAAAAACAATGGATTTAGGCCCAGATCTCTGTACTGGGGTGAATGTATGACATTGTTCTGCATTCTGTCTATCAATTGTTGTTTTTGCATTTGTCACCCCGAGTGGGACGGGTATGCCCAGACGTGGGTCCAGTGCTCTCCATGCCACTGGAGTCAAGCTATCCTGGCTGATGAGGGGTGAAACCCCGAAACCGGTCCTAGGATGCTTGTTTCCAGTCCAGGGAGGACCTGGCCTGGCAGTTCGGGCTGGACTGTTCCCATTGGGCACAGGGTCAAGACTGATTTGCATATGGCTGGGTTCAAACTGGAAGGGCATGGTGAGCAAAAAAACGATGGATTTAGGCCCAGATCTCTGTACTGGGGTGAATGTATGACATTGTTCTGCATTCTGTCTATCAATTGTTGTTTTTGCATTTGTCACCCCGAGTGGGACGGGTATGCCCAGACGTGGGTCCAGTGCTCTCCATGCCACTGGAGTCAAGCTATCCTGGCTGATGAGGGGTGAAACCCCGAAACCGGTCCTAGGATGCTTGTTTCCAGTCCAGGGAGGACCTGGCCTGGCAGTTCGGGCTGGACTGTTCCCATTGGGCACAGGGTCAAGACTGATTTGCATATGGCTGGGTCCAAACTGGAAGGGCATGGTGAGCAAAAAAACAATGGATTTAGGCCCAGATCTCTGTACTGGGGTAAATGTATGACACTGTTCTGCATTCTGTCCATCAATTGTTGTTTTTGCATTTGTCACCCCGAGTGGGACGGGTATGCTCAGACATGGGTCCCGTGCTCTCCATGCCACTGGAGTCAAGCTATCCTGGCTGATGAGGGGTGAAACCCTGAAACCGGTCCTAGGATGCTTGTTTCCAGTCCAGGGATGACCTGGCCTGGCAGTTCGGGCTGGACTGTTCCCATTGGGCACAGGGTCAAGACTGATTTGCATATGGGTGGGTTCAAACTGGAAGAGCATGGTGAGCAAAAAACAATGGATGTAGGCCCAGATCTCTGTACTGGGGTGAATGTATGACATTGTTCTGCATTCTGTCTATCAATTGTTGTTTTTGCATTTGTCAACCCGAGTGGGACGGGTATGCCCAGACGTGGGTCCCTTGCTCTCCATCCCACTGGAGTCAAGCTATCCTGGCTGATGAGGGGTGAAACCCCGAAACCGGTCCTAGGATGCTTGTTTCCAGTCCAGGGAGGACCTGGCCTGGCAGTTCGGGCTGAACTGTTCCCATTGGGCACAGTGTCAAGACTGATTTGCATATGGCTGGGTTCAAACTGGAAGGGCATGGTGAGCAAAAAACAATGGATTTAGGCCCAGATCTCTGTACTGGGGTGAATGTATGACATTGTTCTGCATTCTGTCTATCAATTGTTGCTTTTGCATTTGTCACCCCGAGTGGGACGGGTATGCCCAGACGTGGGTCCCGTGCTCTCCATGCCACTGGAGTCAAGCTATCCTGGCTGATGAGGGGTGAAACCCCGAAACTGGTCCTAGGATGCTTGTTTCCAGTCCAGGGAGGACCTGGCCTGGCAGTTCGGGCTGGACTGTTCCCATTGGGCACAGGGTCAAGACTGATTTACATATGGCTGGGTTCAACTGGAAGGGCATCGTGAGCAAAAAAACGATGGATTTAGGCCCAGATCTCTGTACTGGGGTGAATGTATGACATTGTTCTGCATTCTGTCTATCAATTGTTGTTTTTGCATTTGTCACCCGAGTGGGACGGGTATGCCCAAACGTGGGTCCCGTGCTCTCCATGCCACTGGAGTCAAGCTATCCTGGCTGATGAGGGGTGAAACCCCGAAACCGGTCCTAGGATGCTTGTTTCCAGTCCAGGGAGGACCTGGCCTGGCAGTTCGGGCTGGACTGTTCCCATTGCGCACAGGGTCAAGACTGATTTGCATATGGCTGGGTTCAAACTGGAAGGGCATGGTGAGCAAAAAAACAATGGATTTAGGCCCAGATCTCTGTACTGGGGTGAATGTATGACATTGTTCTGCATTCTGTCTATCAATTGTTGTTTTTGCATTTGTCACCCCGAGTGGGACGGGTATGCCCAGACATGGGTCCCGTGCTCTCCATGCCACTGGAGTCAAGCTATCCTGGCTGATGAGGGGTGAAACCCTGAAACCGGTCCTAGGATGCTTGTTTCCAGTCCAGGGAGGACCTGGCCTGGCAGTTCGGGCTGGACTGTTCCCATTGGGCACAGGGTCAAGACTGATTTGCATATGGCTGGGTTCAAACTGGAAGAGCATGGTGAGCAAAAAACAATGGATGTAGGCCCAGATCTCTGTACTGGGGTGAATGTATGACATTGTTCTGCATTCTGTCTATCAATTGTTGTTTTTGCATTTGTCAACCCGAGTGGGACGG
This sequence comes from Calotriton arnoldi, assembly GCA_963921515.1. Lineage (NCBI taxonomy): Eukaryota > Metazoa > Chordata > Amphibia > Caudata > Salamandridae > Calotriton > Calotriton arnoldi. Next base: position 910,401 of record CAWUFW010006322.1, on the reverse strand, counting down.
GTATGCCCAGACGTGGGTCCCTTGCTCTCCATGCCACTGGAGTCAAGCTATCCTGGCTGATGAGGGGTGAAACCCCGAAACTGGTCCTAGGATGCTTGTTTCCAGTCCAGGGAGGACCTGGCCTGGCAGTTCAGGCTGGACTGTTCCCATTGGGCACAGGGTCAAGACTGATTTGCATATGGCTGGGTTCAACTGGAAGGGCATCGTGAGCAAAAAAACGATGGATTTAGGCCCAGATCTCTGTACTGGGGTGAATGTATGACATTGTTCTGCATTCTGTCTATCAATTGTTGTTTTTGCATTTGTCACCCGAGTGGGACGGGTATGCCCAAACGTGGGTCCCGTGCTCTCCATGCCACTGGAGTCAAGCTATCCTGGCTGATGAGGGGTGAAACCCCGAAACCGGTCCTAGGATGCTTGTTTCCAGTCCAGGGAGGACCTGGCCTGGCAGTTCGGGCTGGACTGTTCCCATTGGGCACAGGGTCAAGACTGATTTGCATATGGCTGGGTTCAAACTGGAAGGGCATGGTGAGCAAAAAAACGATAGATTTAGGCCCAGATCTCTGTACTGGGGTGAATGTATGACATTGTTCTGCATTATGTCTATCAATTGTTGTTTTTGCATTTGTCACCCCGAGTGGGACGGGTATGCCCAGACGTGGGTCTTGTGCTCTCCATGCCACTGGAGTCAAGCTATCCTGGCTGATGAGGGGTGAAACCCCGAAACCGGTCCTAGGATGCTTGTTTCCAGTCCAGGGAGGACCTGGCCTGGCAGTTCGGGCTGGACTGTTCCCATTGGGCACAGGGTCAAGACTGATTTGCATATGGCTGGGTTCAAACTGGAAGGGCATGGTGAGCAAAAAAACAATGGATTTAGGCCCAGATCTCTGTACTGGGGTGAATGTATGACATTGTTCTGCATTCTGTCTATCAATTGTTGTTTTTGCATTTGTCACCCCGAGTGGGACGGGTATGCTCAGACATGGGTCCCGTGCTCTCCATGCCACTGGAGTCAAGCTATCCTGGCTGATGAGGGTGAAACCCTGAAACCGGTCCTAGGATGCTTGTTTCCAGTCCAGGGAGGACCTGGCCTGGCAGTTCGGGCTGGACTGTTCCCATTGGGCACAGGGTCAAGACTGATTTGCATATGGCTGGGTTCAAACTGGAAGAGCATGGTGAGCAAAAAAACAATGGATGTAGGCCCAGATCTCTGTACTGGGGTGAATGTATGACATTGTTCTGCATTCTGTCTATCAATTGTTGTTTTTGCATTTGTCAACCCGAGTGGGACGGGTATGCCCAGACGTGGGTCCCTTGCTCTCCATCCCACTGGAGTCAAGCTATCCTGGCTGATGAGGGGTGAAACCCCGAAACCGGTCCTAGGATGCTTGTTTCCAGTCCAGGGAGGACCTGGCCTGGCAGTTCGGGCTGAACTGTTCCCATTGGGCACAGTGTCAAGACTGATTTGCATATGGCTGGGTTCAAACTGGAAGGGCATGGTGAGCAAAAAAACAATGGATTTAGGCCCAGATCTCTGTACTGGGGTGAATGTATGACATTGTTCTGCATTCTGTCTATCAATTGTTGCTTTTGCATTTGTCACCCCGAGTGGGACGGGTATGCCCAGACGTGGGTCCCGTGCTCTCCATGCCACTGGAGTCAAGCTATCCTGGCTGATGAGGGGTGAAACCCCGAAACTGGTCCTAGGATGCTTGTTTCCAGTCCAGGGAGGACCTGGCCTGGCAGTTCGGGCTGGACTGTTCCCATTGGGCACAGGGTCAAGACTGATTTGCATATGGCTGGGTTCAACTGGAAGGGCATCGTGAGCAAAAAACGATGGATTTAGGCCCAGATCTCTGTACTGGGGTGAATGTATGACATTGTTCTGCATTCTGTCTATCAATTGTTGTTTTTGCATTTGTCACCCGAGTGGGACGGGTATGCCCAAACGTGGGTCCCGTGCTCTCCATGCCACTGGAGTCAAGCTATCCTGGCTGATGAGGGGTGAAACCCCGAAACCGGTCCTAGGATGCTTGTTTCCAGTCCAGGGAGGACCTGGCCTGGCAGTTCGGGCTGGACTGTTCCCATTGCGCACAGGGTCAAGACTGATTTGCATATGGCTGGGTTCAAACTGGAAGGGCATGGGGAGCAAAAAACAATGGATTTAGGCCCAGATCTCTGTACTGGGGTGAATGTATGACATTGTTCTGCATTCTGTCTATCAATTGTTGTTTTTGCATTTGTCACCCCGAGTGGGACGGGTATGCCCAGACATGGGTCCCGTGCTCTCCATGCCACTGGAGTCAAGCTATCCTGGCTGATGAGGGTGAAACCCTGAAACCGGTCCTAGGATGCTTGTTTCCAGTCCAGGAGGACCTGGCCTGGCAGTTCGGGCTGGACTGTTCCCATTGGGCACAGGGTCAAGACTGATTTGCATATGGCTGGGTTCAAACTGGAAGAGCATGGTGAGCAAAAAACAATGGATGTAGGCCCAGATCTCTGTACTGGGGTGAATGTATGACATTGTTCTGCATTCTGTCTATCAATTGTTGTTTTTGCATTTGTCAACCCGAGTGGGACGGGTATGCCCAGACGTGGGTCCCTTGCTCTCCATGCCACTGGAGTCAAGCTATCCTGGCTGATGAGGGGTGAAACCCCGAAACTGGTCCTAGGATGCTTGTTTCCAGTCCAGGGAGGACCTGGCCTGGCAGTTCAGGCTGGACTGTTCCCATTGGGCACAGGGTCAAGACTGATTTGCTTATGGCTGGGTTCAACTGGAAGGGCATCGTGAGCAAAAAAACGATGGATTTAGGCCCAGATCTCCGTACTGGGGTGAATGTATGACATTGTTCTGCATTCTGTCTATCAATTGTTGTTTTTGCATTTGTCACCCGAGTGGGACGGGTATGCCCAAACGTGGGTCCCGTGCTCTCCATGCCACTGGAGTCAAGCTATCCTGGCTGATGAGGGGTGAAACCCGAAACCGGTCCTAGGATGCTTGTTTCCAGTCCAGGGAGGACCTGGCCTGGCAGTTCGGGCTGGACTGTTCCCATTGGGCACAGGGTCAAGACTGATTTGCATATGGCTGGGTTCAAACTGGAAGGGCATGGTGAGCAAAAAACGATAGATTTAGGCCCAGATCTCTGTACTGGGGTGAATGTATGACATTGTTCTGCATTATGTCTATCAATTGTTGTTTTTGCATTTGTCACCCCGAGTGGGACGGGTATGCCCAGACGTGGGTCTTGTGCTCTCCATGCCACTGGAGTCAAGCTATCCTAGCTGATGAGGGGAGAAACCCCGAAACCAGTCCTAGGATGCTTGTTTCCAGTCCAGGGAGGACCTGGCCTGGCAGTTCCGGCTGTACTGTTCCCATTGGGCACAGGGTCAAGACTGATTTGCATATGGCTGGGTTCAAACTGGAAGGGCATGGTGAGCAAAAAAACAATGGATTTAGGCCCAGATCTCTGTACTGGGGTGAATGTATGACATTGTTCTGCATTCTGTCTATCAATTGTTGTTTTTGCATTTGTCACCCCGAGTGGGACGGGTATGCCCAGACGTGGGTCCAGTGCCCTCCATGCCACTGGAGTCAAGCTATCCTGGCTGATGAGGGGTGAAACCCCGAAACCGGTCCTAGGATGCTTGTTTCCAGTCCAGGGAGGACCTGGCCTGGCAGTTCGGGCTGGACTGTTCCCATTGGGCACAGGGTCAAGACTGATTTGCATATGGCTGGGTTCAAACTGGAAGGGCATGGTGAGCAAAAAAATGATGGATTTAGGCCCAGATCTCTGTACTGGGGTGAATGTATGACATTGTTCTGCATTCTGTCTATCAATTGTTGTTTTTGCATTTGTCACCCCGAGTGGGACGGGTATGCCCAGACGTGGGTGCCGTGCTCTCCATGCCACTGGAGTCAAGCTATCCTGGCTAATGAGCGGTGAAACCCCGAAACCGGTCCTAGGATGCTTGTTTCCAGTCCAGGGAGGACCTGGCCTGGCAGTTCGGGCTGGACTGTTCCCATTGGGCACAGGGTCAAGACTGATTTGTATATGGCTGGGTTCAAACTGGAAGGGCATGGTGAGCAAAAAAACAATGGATTTAGGCCCAGATCTCTGTACTGGGGTGAATGTATGACATTGTTCTGCATTCTGTCTATCAATTGTTGTTTTTGCATTTGTCACCCCGAGTGGGACGGGTATGCCCAGACATGGGTCCCGTGCTCTCCATGCCACTGGAGTCAAGCTATCCTGGCTGATGAGGGTGAAACCCTGAAACCGGTCCTAGGATGCTTGTTTCCAGTCCAGGGAGGACCTGGCCTGGCAGTTCGGGCTGGACTGTTCCCATTGGGCACAGGGTCAAGACTGATTTGCATATGGCTGGGTTCAAACTGGAAGGGCATGGTGAGCAAAAAAACAATGGATGTAGGCCCAGATCTCTGTACTGGGGTGAATGTATGACATTGTTCTGCATTCTGTCTATCAATTGCTGTTTTTGCGTAAGCAGAAACAGCTTTATTGACATTCTTCCTAGCTTTTTCAATCTGTGGACGGAATTGATTTGACCACGTCCATTTCTGTCTTTGGCATATATTAGAGTATACAAAGACAGTTTGGGGGAAAAGCAGCATCAATTGTGCAAAGGTATCCTTCATGAGCATTTCCAGTCCTACCCCAGTCAATGTGCCTAGGTCATTGCCACCACAGTGCAACATTTTGAGGTCAGGGGGTTGGAGATGCAAAACGTTTTTAACCAAAGTCATCAATTGGTACCACTTTAATCCTCTCTGTGCAATCCATTTAATATCCACATTTTGCAAAGCTAGGTCTTTGTCAATACCTCTGCGTTCAGCATACCTTTTGCACCAGAAAAAAAAGCTGTGTCCAACAATCCATACTGTAAGCATCTCGAAGGGATGTCTGGAAGTAATGAAAAGATGTCTGTAGCTGAGGTAGTCAGTTGGTAGAATGAGAGGTATGTAAAATGGTGGACAAGATGCTGTTTTTTAAAAAGTAGAGAATTGATTGGCTGTTTAAGAACATTGTACATTTAAAAATAGGGTGCATGTTACTTTCTTTAAAAAGCATGTTTCTTATTGGTTAGTAGAAAATGTTTGAAAGGTACAGTAGATAGGATAAGGTCATATTTTGCAAACATCAACCACACCTGCTGTTTACATTTGTAACCTTGTGTGCTGAACCTGAAAATATGGTGAACTTGTGACCTGTCAGTTCAGTTCAATGTTCCATGAACTGTTGCTATGGAAACTGGCATTAGGCAGAATGGGGAAAGGGTTGAATGTTATCTGTGGTTTTAAAATATGGAATTGTAATTTATATATAAGTGATATGTTATTTAAGTAAGATTTCCCAAGTCAGTACTATCCTTAGAAGTGGTATGTTCTTAAAAAATAGTGGTATTTTTATTTTTAATATATTTTTGAACTCCCGTATGGATTCGCTGCTCCATCGCGTTGATGCACAGTGGAGTCGCGACTCCAAAAAATTCCAGAACCAGTTTGTGCACTTTTAGAAGTCAGTTGGTAAGGGTTAATATGTCTAACCAATAGAAATGTGTTTTACAATTTGAAATAATGTAGGAAGCAGTGGGGCATATTCACAAGAACGTGTGATAACCACCGCAAGTTTAGCTTAATGCAACTTTTCACATCGCAGTCCATCGCGGGAAAACAACGCCGTGTTAATGTAGCATTCTCAACCTGGCGTCACCATGCGATAGTCCCACGATAACGCGTCAAATGACCGCGTTAAAAACAACGCTACGCCGAAAAAATGCGAAACACCAACGCAAATAAAGTTGCGATGAGGCCAACTACGAAAAAAAAAACAGCGACAACCAGCAATAGGCCTGCAATCCCCACGCGTCTGGCGGGAAAATGCACCATAAAAGCTGAACAAGAAAAACACACCATAAACAAATCAAACTGCACAGCAACATGGATGCACCCGGAACGAGTGCCCAGGTCAACGCGAACCCCACAAGCCCCACAGACCACCAGCAATGAACCTCGGGGTCGGGGAAGGCCAAGGAGAAGAGGAAGAGGAAGACGGGGTACAGTCAGCAGGAAAACCCGATCGTCGTCACGGAGGTGACAGAGCACCAACAACAACTGTCCGTCACCACCACTGTGTCATTGGCAATACAGATGGAAAAATGGCATCCCATCGTGAATGCAGTCGGAGTGCCGAGGAGGCCAAGATGCGCTGGCACGATGTCAAAGGCCAAACCAAGCAGAAACCCCCTGCCAACAGGAAGGCAGCTACGGCGAATGGAGGTGGGAGTCCTGCGCCACAGGAGGAGCTGGAGCAAATGGCGACCATAGTCATCAGTGTGGAGACGGTGCAAGGAGTCGGGAGTCCGGACACTGCTCGACATGACCTGACACAACAGCAACAGGGTGAGTAACGAACAGGGACTGTGGGGACGGGGGGGCGGGCACAATGGCACACATGCACAACGACGTGTAGCACACCGCACACTCACAATAACCCTGGGTCATGTCCCTGATCCCCGTGGCACACTGCAGCACACATACAAACATCAAGTAGGCCCCCGTTCACCATGTGCCCAAAGGGGTCCCACCCCACACATCACCAATTACATAACACACACATGCACCCGTGCGAAACACAGCAAAGATGCATATGTAAGAGTCACACTGACAATGCAAGTGACACCACATGACCAGCAGCATGGCTGGAGTACAATCACCATGACACTGTGCACGCCACTAGACTGAGGTGGCTGAGTGTGGACCACATCCAGAAAGGAGTAGGTCACACTCTGACACATCCACCTGCACAAACAACCACTGACGTCCACAACACATCTGCAGACAAACAATGCACAAGAGTACAAAAACCGTCCAAGAGCACAAATGACCCAAGTCGCCAACATCACAGCACCTCAAAAGCACAAAAGCCAAAGGCACACCGCCTCCAAGGGATAAGAGGCAGCAAAATCACAGCTGCAGGTGCGACTCCCACACAAAGCAGCACACACACATAGCAATTACAGCACACCCACATGGATGACAATGTGGTACACAGTCCAACACCTACACTGCAGAACAGAGGACACAACTGGGTCCGCCTGTGCGTAGAAAATGGCCAATCATACCTGACATAGCAGGAAACTGTGAGATGCAAATGTACGTGTACAACCTCACCTACGTCATGTAGTCCAAATGTCCACTGTCCCGCATCAAATAGTCCGCCCCTCCCAAACAGTCACAATGTACATTGTCATGAAGTCTGAATGTAAAGTTAAACAATGCGGCAACATACATGCCAACACAATGTCAACAAGCATCTCCCCTTCACATTGCAGAGGGACAAACAACACCCCCAGCAGAGCAGACCAGACAACTCTACAGTGATGCTGAAGAGGACCACCACACTTCCGACACCTACGCCCCACAACAGTCCATGGACATCTAAGGCAATCAACCTCCAGGAGCAGGGCAGCACTGCTGCATCGAGGACACCCCACCCCCTGCACAGACAACACAGCTGGATGCACCCACCACCCCGGCTGGCTCCCAGCAGCCCACCCAAGCACACATCGCATTCCAAGGCCAGGTGTCAGACTGCCAGAAGGGGGTGGCCGAACATGTGCGGGTGGGGTACTACCTCATGGAAGCCGAACCAGATCACATACGTGGGTGTCTAAGTCCCATCAGGGCCCACCAACACTCCCCAAAGGAGACCCACACTGCGACAGAGACACATGCCTTTGCACATTTCCAGTACTGAACCACACCCCGAGCCACGGGATGATCATCCACACCCCCACGCCGGACTGCCATACGCCGGCCCAGTTCACTCCTTTTACGTATTGAGTGGGGGACGACAAAGCTACATGTGCAATGTCCCACCCGCTGCCTGCGGTGACATGGCTGCGTCCTCTGTACACGGCACAATGTAATGGTGTAGTGCCCGGGGCACAAATGCATACATCATGAGCACACGGACACACACAGATAGTTCGTTGAACTGGCCACGGGCACGTGCGCTCGACACCTTTATTGGCATGGTCACATGTACAGTGACGCATGTGCTGGATGTGTGTGGGGTGAGTGTAAGCCAGCCCTCATGGAGTCGTTGGTGCTGGCAACAACTTGAACAGTGATCACAATTGAAGCAGAAACATAAAACACCAGCACAACAGAAACAACTGTGTAGCATCATGGTGGTAGCCGGAGGGAGTACAGTGTTCACCCAACATGCAAGCAGAATGTTCCTTGATTTGTGGTGCACTGAGTTAGTGGCACCTGAAGAGCTGAGCAGGGTATCAAGCTGATGATGGCCCCCACGACAGGTGTGAGCAACTCTGACAGTCTGGCAGTAAGACACTTCCGACTCTGGCACCTGTAGTTTGGAGTTGGTCCTGGCGGTGGTGGCGTGTGCATCCTGCAGTGATGCGATGTCTGGGCAGGTCAGGAGTCGATTTGATGTGTGAGCCAAGGTGGACCGCAGTTGAGGCCGGAGGCAGCGGACAGTGCAGGGCCACAGACACATGGCGTTGATGACCCCCAGACCATCGACCCAGAGGCCATCCAACATGCCATCAGACTGGGGCCATGGTTTGAGCTGCACAGAGTTAGTGGCCCCGGATGCACTGCGGCCAGCACAGGCACACCGTCACGTGACGGTGACTTGCGGTGCAGTGAGATAGGGCCACGCGAGGTGAGCGGGTCCTCATTGATGTCGAAGGTGAATGTAGCGGAGGTTTGCGGGGGACAGTGGAAGGTGTCCTCCAGGGCATGATGCAGAGGGCAGGAGGCGGCCGGAAGCGGAAAATGGAGGAGTGGAATGCTACAGCCTCGTTTTGGCCACATGGTCAGTATCACCGACCTGATGATGAAGACAACCCCCAGTCCATAGACTCAGTCACCAACAAATCTCAAGAAGAAAGTGTCCATGGTTGTCGGGGAACAGACTTAGTGGCACCGGAGCTGAAATGGGATGCAGTCTGCGACGAGGCCAGTACAATGATAAAGTAATAAAGCGGGCCTGTGTTGTGGAGGCCGTGATGGTCTGAGGAGGCTGCGAAGGTCGCGGGCCTCAGGCTTGGAGCTTGCGCCGGCACGTGGTGGGCCCTCTTTGACACACGCCGGTGTCGGCAGGTGAGCAGTGAGGCCTGGCTGTGCAGGGGAGGGCATGACGGGTCCGGGGACCAGCGGCCTGGGGTGCAGCAGGCGCACAGGATCGCAGGCCACACCACAATGGGCTGTTGCTTCGCCCCCGAAATAGCCAACCTTGTGATGGACTGTTTCGAAATGAAATACATTTTTCAAGAGACCACCCCCTTTAAAGCGCACATCATTGAATGGGTGCGCTTTATTGATGATATCTTTATGATATGGAAGGGGAACCAGGAAGAGTTGGAACAGTTTCATGTGTGGCTCAACTCTCGTACCTTTGACCTGAGATTTACCAAAACATCAAGCAATGTGCGAATCAATTTTTTGGATGTCTGGATTTTCGAGAATGATGGTAAACTGGAGGTTGGCTTATATACTAAGCCAAGTGACCAGAACACTTTATTGGAATACACCTCAGGACATCCTAGAAACCTCAAGGACAACCTACCTTATGGGCAGTTTTTGAGAGTCCGCCGAAATTGCTCAAACAAAAATGATTATTTAAAAAATGCAGAAATTTTGCAACATAAATTATGCGAGAGAGGCTATCCAAAGAAATTGGTCCGAGGGGCACTTAAAAGGGCTTGGTTTACTCCACGTGAGTGCCTCCTCACTCCCAAGATAAAACAAGACTCGGAGCAATTGACTTGTGTACTCACATTTAACCCGAAAGCGAATAAGGTTAAACAAATCATCTCGCGTAATTGGCGGCTGGTAGAACATCTAAACATCCCAAAACCAATGTTTGCAATTCGGCGCGGCAGAAACTTAAGGCAACATCTTGTGAGAGCTGATCGCTCACAACCAGCAAAAAAGGATCTGAGGGGTCTATTGGGTCTTCCAGCGTTGATAGGGCATTATAGATGCAATAACTGCGCCGTATGCCCACAGACTAGTGACTCGAAATCCATCTTGATTAACGATAAAAAACACATACAACAAAGTTTGTCAAATTGGGTAATTGAATGTTCCCTATGATAAAATAAAATAATATATTAATTCCTCCATACCTATCTTTTTTGTACATGACCAGGGCAGTTGTCGGCACCTCTGTAACGATGGTCCTTTTCTCCTCCGGACTGAACCGCGTCTTCCTCTTACTCGTCTCCCTGCGTACAATGATATGTACTCCACCATGCAGTGATCACGGATCAGTTCAACATGTGTGACCTACTCGTCCGCAGTGTAGGCCGAAGGCGTAGTCATCAGGGGCCCACAGACACGTGTGGTCGGGATGCCATGCACATACTTTGTGTCACCACATCGAAGGGAGTATAGTGATATAAACTCAGCCATGAAGTGTGTACTCTGCCATAGCATAATCAAGACTCAGTTCCAAATGTGTGACCTACTTGAGCGTAGTGTAGGCCCGAGGCAGCGGTGGAGTACGTCAACGAAAAAGGAATAAAGCGGGCCTGTGTCGCGGAGGCCGTGATGGTCTGAGGAGGCTGCGAAGGTCGCGGGCCTCGGGCTTGGAGCTTGCACCGGCATGTGGTGGGCCCTCTTTGACACACGACGGTGTTGGCAGGTGAGCAGTGAGGCCTGGCTGCGCAGGGGCGGGCATGACGGGTCCAGGGACCAGCGGCCCAGGGTGCAGCAGGCGCACAGGATCGCAGGCCACACCGCTCACGGCGACGGCATCGGCCTCGTGGCGGGGTGGGAGGCACCGCCCTGGCAGATGCATTGGGCATTCCGGAAGAGAAACACGCCCGGTGCTACGTGCTTTTTATTCACACCCCTGCGTTGGCCTGGCGTACGCCTGGCCAGCCCACTCTGCACACGCTTACAGGGGGGGACGTCACAAGCTACATTTCCACGATCTTCCCTACTGGCTGAGGTGACATGGTTGCGTCAACTGTCCACGACACTCCAAACACCAGCAGTGCATGTAGACATGGCTGTGTCTGTGGTCTGCATACTGCAGTCTGTCCAGCACATCTCCGCCACACTTGGCATTGTGTACATACTCATTCATGGGTCACTTGCCTCCTTCGCACATGCCTGGTTCCCACCTCTCCCCACATTCCGGTATTGTGTGGCTGAGGTGCCATGCCGTCGATGGCTCATGTACATGGCTGACCAAGGTTGCCACAGTAAGTTGTGCTGTCGTGTCTGGTGGGGGGCATGTTGTTTGGCATGTTGTATGTGATTTTGTGACGTGTGCAGTGCCAGAGTTGTGAGTTGCATGATTGTGGGGTTGAGGTGTGTGGTGTGTTCATTTGGTACTTGCCAACGGGCAGTGCATTCCCATGGGTGCCATCCTGGAAGTGCTGGTTGATGTTCGACTGTCGGAAGATGAAGGGCTCATGCACACTGCCTGGGTAGTTGGCCATGACATTGGAGAGGAGTCCCCTGTGGTCCACTATTGCCTGCACGTTGATGGGATGCGTGTGCTTTCTGTTGGGGTATTGTGTGCGGTGTTGGCAGGGGCACAAGTGGGACAAGTGTGCAGTCGATTTCCCCCGACACGTGCAGAATCCAGCTATGGCGTATAGTCCCTGCTTGGTCTCCAGCTGTTCCTGCGCATTGTGGGGGACGTATGGGTGCTGGGGTCCCTAGCTGGTGACGGCATCCAGGACAGGTGTGAGGGACTTGGATGGGGCTGGCTGTGAGACTCCTCCGACTCGGGTGGTTGTTGTTTGGGAGGATACCAGAGGCCAACAGGTGCAGCACAGCCAGCAGCTTTGTCTGCGGAGGGATGTTGGTTGTCCGCTGTGTTGGTACCGTCAGCCTGTGGGCAATGATGTTCAGGATGCGGAGGATGGTTGTCCTTTTGGGCCTGTAGTGGGCATTGGCATTGTCTGGTGTTAGGTCTGTGGGGCTGGTGCATTTCCTGAAGGTCCACTGTCTTTGTCTGTGCTGCCTCTGTGGTGGTCCGGGAGGGGAGCGGGGGGGTCCATTGGGGGGGTGGCGGTCCTGGGGGTGGAGGCGGTGGGTGTTGTTGCCCTCTGGGGGCTCCGGGGTGCATGGTGAGTGGCTCCATGGCATCTGTTGTTCTTCAGGTGTGGCTGTGGGCTGGGCTCCCTTTTCTTGTGCAGGTTGACGTCCGACTTTGCACCAGGTCAGAGCAGGTGTTAATTTCCTGCTGGTAACGCGCCGTATCGCCTGTTTTGTGTTCCTATCGCCGATGTGGCTGGTCGTTGAGAATGTTGCGTTGTGGTGTTGTCGCGGCTTTTTGCTCGGGAACGCCTACTCTGCATCTCATTAGCGTTAGTTGCCGGGGTCATCTGTGACGATGTGTTTTGCGACTGCTTTCGCAGGAAAACTGGTGTTATGGGCTGTTAGCACCAGCTTGTGAATGGGGCGATAAATTTAGCGTGACTTTGGATGCGTTAAAGTGCCGATAACTCGGCGATAGCTCCTTGAGAATATGCCCCAATGTGTTTTGTTACTTACATGTATTTGTGTGGAGAAAGAGAGGGAACATTTGCCATTACTAGTTTTATCTTACTGAGAGTGGTGGATTACATTGATTGTGTGCATAAGAACATTTTTTATAAGTTTGTGATATTTCATATTCTACAAATCCATTTGGAAGGTGAGTTATACATTTGTGAGGTGTATTATGTAATAGCTTTATTTTTCATCTTTAAAAATTATTCAACAACTGTAATGTTTGAAATATATTATGAAATGTAGAGATGCGTTTTGTAGTTTGTTTTATTGTAGTTAAATGTTGTTTGAAATAGATTCTTTATAGTAATATGTGTATATTGGAAGATGTATTAGTGATTATGGTAGTTTGTTTTATTGTGTGGATATCTACATTTGTTGTATACCGTATAATTTTATGTGTCACTTTCAAATTGGAACTGAAGTCTGTCAAGTTTTAAGGTGTGCATGGATTTGTGTCTGAAGTATGTTTTTATTTGTATATGTATTTTCATATGTGTTATATATTTGAAGGTGCATGATGTATAACAAAGAGGTGTTGTTGCTTTTTATGTGGTAGGCTCAAGACTGTGAGCAGTAGTAGAATGGTGAAGATGTAGCATAAAAGTGTGGTTTAATTGATGTTGACATAACGTATTAGTGATTAGGCTTTTTTTTTTAAGTCTCTAGAGAGGTAGAGTTGAAATATGCCACATAAGTTTTGGTGTTTGTTTGAAATTGTAAGTTTGTTTTCTAAATTTTTGAGGTGTGGATAGTGTTGTGGTACAGACATATGCATGTATGCTTTTAGGAATATGTTGAGACTTTTAGCAGAGATATGTGAAGGGTTCCTGCTTTGTATTTGGCTAGGTGTAACATTGTAAGTAGTTGCTGAATGGTGAAGCTGCAGCTCAAAACTGTTGTTTAAAACATGTTGGCAGAGGAATTAGTGATTAGGGTATTTTCTATTAGTCTGGGGAAAGGTACACTTGAAATACACTGCAGTAATGTAGGTGTGTCTTTCAAATGTAAAGTTCAGTCTATTTGTTTATTTCTTTTATATATGATGATAATTTCAAAAGGTAGACATATATGCATGTATGGTTTCAGGAAGATGGTGAGATTTATAACAGACTCATGTGTAGGTTTGATGCTTTATTTTCGGTACGCCCAACACCCTGAGTAGTTACAGAATTGTGAAGTCATAGACCTCACTTTTGTGCTGTAATTTCAGTAATCTGCTACTACTCAGGATGTTGTACTCCTCCAATCATTCAGGCACTACCACAGTACTACTGCAATCACTCAGGCACTACCTTTACACTCCTCCAATCACTGAGGCACTACCACAATACTACTGTAATCACCTAAGCAGTAGTGATGCACTTATAAAATCACCTAGGCACTTTCTATCTACTCCTGTAGTTCCCCAGATATTACCCCTGAGCTCATGCAATCACCCAGGCACTTCCTATGTACTTCTGTAATCCCCCAGACATTACCCCTGCACTCATGCAATCACTAATTCTTTAGCTATACACTGATTCAATCACGCAGGCACTATCCTTGTACTCCTCCAATCACCCTGTCAGGATCTATACACTCCTCCAATCACTTAGGCAGTACCCATGCACTTATAAAATCACCCAGGCAGTTCCTATGTACTCCTGTAATCCCCCAGATATTATCCCTCAACTCATGCAATCACCCAGACATAACCTATGCAGTGCTCTACTCACCCAGACATTACCTCTGCACTCATGCAATCATTAATGCATTAGCTATACACTAGTTCAATCACCCAAGCACTACCCTTGCACTCCTTCAATGACTGTGTCAGGATCTACGCACTCCTCCAATCACTTTGCCAGTACCCATGCAGTTATAAAATCACACAGACACTACCTTTACACTCCTCGAATCACTGAGGCACTACCACAATACTACTGCAATCACCTAGGCAGTAGCGATGCACTTATAAAATCACCAAGGCACTTTCTATGTACTCCTGTAGTCCCCCAGATATTACTCCTGAACTCATGCAAATACTGAGGCATTACCTATGTATTCCTCTAATCCCCTAGACATTACCCCTGCACTCATGCAATCACTAATGCTTTAGCTATACACTGATTCCATCACTCAGGCACTATCCTTGCACTCCTCCAACCACCCTGTCAGGATCTATACACTCCTCCAATCACTTAGACAGGACCCATGCACTTATAAAATCAGCCAGGCAGTTCTTATGTACTCCTGTAATCCCCCAGATATTATCCCTCAACTCATGCAATCACCCAGACATTACCTATGTACTTTTCTAATCATCTAGACATTACCTCAGCACTCATGCAATCACCAATGCATTAGCTATACATTAGTTCAATCATCCAAGGACTATCTTTGCACTCCTCCAATGACCGTGTCTGGATCTATGCACTCTTCCAATCACGCGGGCACTATCTCTGTAATTATGTAACCACTCAGCCAGTGCCCATGCAGTTTTAAAATCACCCAGGCACTACCTTTACAATCGTCGAATCACTCAGTCACTACCATAGTACTACTCCAATCACCCAGGCAGTACCCATGCAGTTATAAAATCACCCAGGCACTTCCTATGTACTTCTGTAATCCCCCAGACATTACCCCTGCATTCATGCAATCACTAAGGCTTTAGCTATACACTGATTGAATCACACAGGTACTATCCTTGCTCTCCTCCAATCACCCTGTCAGGATCTATACACTTCTCCAATCACTTAGGCAGTACCCATGCACTTATAAAATCACCCAGGCAGTTCCTATGTACTCCCGTAATCCCCCAGATATTACCCCTCAACTCATGCAATCACCCAGACATAACCTATGTAGTCCTCTAATCACTCAGACATTACCTCTGAACTCATGCAATCACCAATGCAATAGCTATACACTAGTTGAATCACCCAGGCACTACCCTTGCACTCCTCCAATAACCGTATCAGGATCTATGCACTCCTCCAGTCACTATGCCAGTACTCATGCAGTTATAAAATCACCCAGGCACTACCTTTAAACTCCTCCAATCACTGAGGCACTACCACAATACAACTGTAATCACCTAGGCAGTAGTGATGCACTTAAAAAATCACTGAGCCACTATCTATGTACTCCTGTAGTTCCCCAGATATTACCCTTGTACTCATGCAATCATCCAGGCACTTCCTATGTACTTTTGTAATCCCCAGACATTACCATTGCATTCATGCAATCACTAATGCTTTAGCTATACACTGATTCAATCACTCAGGCACTATACTTGCACTCCTTCCATCACCCTGTCAAGATCTATACACTCCTCCAATCACTGAGGCACTACCACAATACTACTCTTATCACCTAGGCAGTAGTGATGTACTTATAAAATCACTGAGGCACTTTCTATGTACTCCTGTAGTCCCCCAGATATTACCCCTGAACTCATGCAATCACCCAGGAATTACCTATGTACTCCTCTAATCCCCCAGACATTACCTTTGAACTCATGCAATCACCAATGCATTAGGTATACACTAGTTCAATCACCCAGGCACTACCCTTGCAGTCCTCCAATAACCGTGTCAGGATCTATGCACTCCTCCAATCACTAACCCAGTACCCATGCACTTATAAAATCACTCAAGCACTACTTATGCACTTATGCAATCATCCAGGCACTACCCTATTACTCCTCCAATCACCCATGCAGTACCTTTGTTCTCATGCAATCACCCAGGCACTACCCCGGCACTCCTTCAATCACCCAGCCACTACTCCTGCAGTCCTTCGATCACACAGCCACTACCCATGTACTTATATAATCATCCAGGCACTATCTTTGCACTCTTTGAATCACGCTGTCACTATCCTTGTAATTATGTAACCACTAAGCCAGTGCCCATGCAGTTTTAAAATCACCCAGGCATTACCTTTACAATCGTCCAATCACCCAGACACTACCATAGTACTACTCCAATCACCAAGGCAGTACCCATGCAGTTATAAAATCACCCAGGCACTTCCTATGTACTTCTGTAATGCCCCAGACATTACCCCTGCATTCATGCAATCACTAATGCTTTAGCAATGCACTGATTGAATCGCCCAGGCACTATCTTTCCACTCCTCCAATCACCCTGTCAGGATCTATACACTCCTCCAATCACTTAGGCAGTACCCATGCACTTATAAAATCACCCAGACAGTTCCTATGTACTCTTGTAATCCCCTGGGTATTACCCATTAACTCATGCAGTCACCCAGACATAACCTATGTAGTCCTCTAATCACTCAGACATTACCTCTGAACTCATGCAATCACCAATGCATTAGCTATACACTAGTTCAATCACCCAGGCACTACCCTTGCACTCCTCCAATCACCGTATCAGGATCTATGCACTCCTCCAATCACTTTGCCTGTACTCATGCAGTTATAAAATCACCCAGGCCCTACCTTTACACTCCTCCAATCACTGAGGCACTACCACAATACTACTGTAATCACCTAGGCAGTAGTGATGCACTTATAAAATCACAGAGGCACTTTCTATCTACTCCTGTAGTTCCCCAGATATTACCCCTGAACTCATGCAATCATCCAGGCACTTCCTATGTACTTTTGTAATCTCCCAGACATTACCCCTGCACTCCTACAATCACTAATGCTTTAGCTATACACTGATTCAATCACTCAGGCACTACCCTTGCAGTCCTCCAATAACAGTGTCAGGATCTATGCACTCCTCCAATCACGTAGGCAGTACCCATGCACTTATAAAATCACTCAGGCACTACATTTACACTCCTCCAAGCACTGAGGCACTACCACAATACTACTCTTGTCACCTAGGCAGTAGCGATGTACTTATAAAGTCACTGAAGCACTTTCTATGTACTCCTGTAGTCCCCCAGATATTACCCCTGAACTCATGCACTTATCCAGGCACTTCGTATGTACTTTTGTAATCCCCCAGACATTACCATTGCACTCCTCCAATAACCGTGTCAGGATCTATGCACTCCTCCAATCACTTACCCAGTACCCATGCACTTATGAAATCACTTGGGCACTATCCAATGCACTTATGCAATCACCAAGGCACTACCCTAGTACTCCTTCAATCACCCAGGCAGTATCTTTGTTGTCATGCAATCACCTAGTCACTACCCTTGCACTCCTTCAATCACCCTGTCACTACCCCTGCAGTCCTTCGATCACCCTGCCACTACCCATACACTTATATAATCATCCAGGCAGTACCTTTGCACTCTTCCAGTCACGCTGGCACTATCTTTGTAATTATGTAACCACTCAGTCAGTGCCCATGCAGTTTTAAAATCACCCAGGCACTACCTTTACTATCGTTGAATCACTCAGTCACTACCATAGTACTACTCCAATCACCCAGGCAGTACCCATACAGTTATAAAATCACCCAGGCACTTCCTATATACTTGTGTAATCCCCCAGACATTACCCCTGCATTCCTGCAATCATTAATGCTTTAGCTATACACTGATTGAATCACCCAGGTAATATCCTTGCACTCCTACAATCACCCTGTCAAGATCTATACACTCCTCCAATCACTTAGGCAGTACCCATGCACTTTTAAAATCACCTCAGCAGTTCCTATGTACTCCCGTAATCCCCAGATATTACCCCTCAACTCATACAATCACCCAGATATAACCTATGTAGTCCTCTAATCACCCAGACATTACCTCTGAACTCATGCAATCACCAATGCATTAGCTATACACTAGTTCAATAACCCAGGCACTACCCTTGCACTCCTCCAATCACTGTATCAGGACCTATGCACTCCTCCAATCACTTTGCCAGTACTCATGCAGTTATAAAATCACCCAGACACTACCTTTACACTCCTCCAATCACTGAGGCACTACCACAATACTACTGTAATCACCTAGGCAGTAGTGATGCACTTATAAAATCACCGAGGCATTTTCTATGTACTCCTGTAGTTCCCCAGATATTAGCCCTGAACTCATGCAATCATCCAGGCACTTCCTATGTACTTTTGTAATCCCCCAGACATTACCATTGCATTCATGCAATCACTAATGCTTTAGCTATACACTGATTCAATCACTCAGGCACAATCCTTGCACTCCTTCAATCACTCTGTCAGGATCTATACACTCCTCCAATCACTTAGGCAGTACCCATGCACTTATAAAATCTCCCAGGCAGTTCCTATGTACTACTGTAGTCCCCCAGATATTACCCCTCAACTCATGCAATCACCCAGACATTACCTATGTACTCCTCTAATCATCTAGACATTACCTCTGCACTCATGCAATCACCAATGCATTAGCTATACACTAGTTCAATCACCCAGGCACTACCAGTGCACTCCTCCAATCACCGTATAAGGATCTATGCACTCCTCCAATCAGTTTGCCAGTACCCATGCAGTTATTAAATCACCCAGGCACTATGTTTACACTCCTCCAATCACTGAGGCACTACCACAATACTACTCTTATCACCTAGGCAGTGGTGATGTACTTATAAAATCACTGAGGCACTTTCTATGTACTCCTGTAGTCCCCCAGATATTACCCCTGAACTCATGCAATCACCCAGGAATTGCCTATGTACTCCTCCAATCCCCCAGACATTACCTTTGCACTCCTGCAATCACCAATGCATTAGCTATACACTGGTTCAATCACTGAGGCACTATCCTTGCACTCCTCCAATCACCCTGTGAGGATCTATGCACTCCTCCAATCACTTAGGCAGTACCCATGCACTTATAAAATCACTCAGGTACTACCTATGCACTTATGCAATCACCCAGGCACTACTCTAGTACTCCTCCAATCACCCAGGCAGTACCTTTGGTCTCATGCAATCACACAGGCACTACAGACTGCACTTTAGATTTGATTTGGGTAGCAGAAGATAAATCCTTTAGTTGTGCTCTGTGATTCTGTTGTATAGGTTGTGATGTCTTCTAATTGTAGGAATTGTGCAGTGTCTGACATAGCTTTGCAATGCAATTAAAAATATTTCTTTATTTATACATGAGAATATTTGTATATAATTATTTTAATTATATTAAATTATTTAACGAAAGTAATTAAACTTTTCTTTGTTTTCAGATATTCACCATTATTAGTAATAAAGATTGAGTAAGGGGAGAAAAGATCAAAAGAAAAGAAAAGATAAAAAACAGTACTATTTAAAGGAAAGAGAAAAGTAGAAATTAGATGAAGTACAACATGTGACATTGAAGAAAAAGACTTCTGGTAAGAGAACTAAAGAATTTGTTAAAAGACTTTTAAAGAATGTAATGAATTTTCAAAATGGGGAAAATAAAAATAAAAGTAGTACAACCATTCAGAAGGAAACAAAAAAGGACATATTAATGAAAGATCAGGTTATGGGAAAACAATCTATGTTGAAAGAAGGATGAAAGATTATAAAGACAATAGAAAGAGAATGTATAAAAGTAGAGTACTGCAAAATTTATTGAAAGATTGCAAAAAATATAAAAGAAAATCAGCATTTTACAAGAAAAAACAACAGATTGAAGTGTAGTCGAAAAGGCTTTTGAATTGAAAAGAAGATTGTTTATATTAGTATTGAAGACAATGAAAACATTGAATAAAACAATGCACTTTATGAAGGAGAAAAGTAAAAGAAAAAGACTGGTGAATAGAACTAACTTTTGCAAAACATTTTCGTGTGAATGGAAGCACACTTCTAGTACTGAACCTTTTTTTAATGAAGAAAGCTATTTTCAACAAAATACATTAGTTCATGCAGTTGATACCAGTGGTCGTTGTTATGAGTTTAAAAACGGTTGTCCAATTGAAAAAGAAAAGATGGTTCCTAGAAATGTGGAAGAAGTAATAGCTGAAGAAGTTCAAGGGAGACGTACACAAGCTCCAGTGTATAAGTGGGATTGTAGTAGTATCTGTAGTATACGACAGGAATCTATTGATATTTTACAAAATTTCTTACGAGATTATGGTAATAAAAGTGTTAAACAGAAGATTAAGATATTGCAAGGACTAGATCCTTGTAAAGTGAGAAAATATACTAACTTGCAGGGTCATTCTCTGGCTTGTCTTTCTAGAAAAGTGTGTCGAAGTACTTTTCATCATTTAAGAATGTTAGCAGTACATCATTCAGAAATGCGGAAGTTAGTAAGAAGATTGTACTATGTAAAAAGTCCTACATTATCTTTAAGTGAAATAAACACAGTTCTTTTGCATGGTTCAGTATTGGATATTAAAAATGTTTTTGATGATATACAGTTTCGTTTCTTTGGTCCTCAAGAGGAGTGTAGAGAAAGTGAGAGTTTTATAAGTGTAGGTGTTGAAGAAGAGGTGGAAGATAGTACTACTGAGAAGTTTGCAGAAGAAATTACAAAGTTTAAGGTAGTTTCTTGTGAAAAACCAAATTATGGGGTCTATTACGATGGCGGGCGGACTGTGTCCGCCCGCCACCGCAACGGCAAACGGGACCGCCCGCAAGAGGTGCGGCAGTCCCACAGTGGCAATTAGGATGCCACCGCCATGGTGGCGGTGGCATCCCGCATATATTGCATTGCGATGGGCGGTGCTGTAAGCAGCACCCGCCACAATGCAATATATGCATGTTGTGCATTGGCATGCACAACGTGACAGGCACCGCGCAGTGCCTGCCAACTTGTCCATGCCAATGTTGGGGGGTACCATGGGTACCCCCCAAGTGCAGCCCCCCACACCCTCCACCCCCCTGGGGGCCCGCAACGGGCCCCTGAAGTGAAAAACGCATGCCTTTCCATGGCGAACTCTCCGCCATGGAAAGGCATTGAAAATGCCACATGCTAATATGGATGGCGGTGCTTGCAAGGCACTGCCACCATATTATGGGCCTTTTCCGTCCGGTAGGCAATCGCGATGATTGCCTAGCGGCGGACGGTCTTTCCGTCCGCAGCGGTACCCCTCGCCATGCTAATGTGGCGGGGGTAAAAGGCCGTCCGGTGGGGTGTGTTGGCGGGCAAATCGCCACCGCCGGCCGGGCGGTGGCGATCCGCCCGCCATCATAATAGGCCCCTATGTTTGTATTTGTTGTCGACGTACTCACTATAGAACTCAAACTAGGAATGTTGATGTGTATTTAAAAAGTGAAAAGGAAAACAATGATAAGTGGGAGCAATTTGGTGCTTATTTGTTGGTGGAAGGTCGTTTTGAGTTGGATAGTGATCAACGTATTTGTAAATATTGTTACAACAAATTAGAAGAGAACAAAATGCCAGCTAGAGCTGTACATAATTACCTAGAGTTGGTAGCTATTCCTCCGGAACTGGTAGATTTAAATACGTAAGAGTCCATTCTTATTCAATCTGTGCACCCGTTCCAGGCTATAGTTCGTATGGAGCCTAAACAGGTAAGCTGCCTCCAACAGATTTACAAAGAGGTTTAAAAGGAAGAGTTGTGTATTTACCTTTAGATGTTAAGAAAAATATTGAAACTGTTGGTGTAGAGAGAGAGGAAAGTGAACCTGTAGTTAATCTAGTTTCTGGTGTACCAACAAAGAGTCGGAAAATATGGCAAGAGTTAGTAGGTGTCAACAAACTTCAAAAGGCTACATTATATCTTATACAAAACAATATTTATTATAAAAATGTATAAGTGGAAGAACAAGAAATATCTTTAGAAGATGATAGAGAAATTTCAACTGGCCAAATCGAAAAAGTGGACAACTCCAGGAGTGAAGAAATTTACGAACATTACAGTATACATCCTCTACATTCAAAGGAAGTGATTGGAAACACTATTGAATTATTCCAAATGGAGAAAGCGAAGGGAACTCCCATGAGTGTTTGGGAAAAAAGTTTAGAAGCTCGTTGTTTTCCACAGCTCTTCCCCACTGGAAAAGGTGGACGATATGATGAATGACCAGTACAGATTCCAGCTTCAGAATATCGTACGACAAGATTGTACTCAGAAGATCCAAGATTTCGACAGTGTGTTCCATATTTATTTCATCTTCAGTTTGAAAGTGACTTGTCTGGACTTTCATATGCAATGAACCCCATATTAAAAACAGGAGTTCATCTTACACATGTTTCTGCAACTGAATTTTTGGACAAAGTTCAACAAAGAGACGATAATTTAGAATCTCAGTTAATTAATTTGATGGCGTGTCAACGTGGTACTAATGAGTATTGGTATCGTCGTCACGGAGAACTTAAATGTATGTTAAGAAACTTAGGAACCCCTACATGGTTTGTTACGCTTAGCTGTGCTGAATACGCATGGGACGATTTACTTGAATTTCTACGAGAAGAAAATTCAAATGCAAAAAACATTGAATTGTAGACAGCTGGAGAACTGTGTTCGTTGGATCCTGTAAATGTGTGCAGATATTTTAATCATAGGTTTCAAGCTGTAATGTCTTTTATCTGCAATAAAAATAATCCACCTCTTGCAGAAGTTATTGATTTCTTTTGGTGAAAGGAGTACCAATCCAGAGGTACTCCTCATATACACATGTTATTATGGATCAAGAATGCACCTAAATTTGGAACCGATTCTGATTAAACTGTTTTGTCTTTCATTGAAGACTATGGGGGTCATTACAATAGCGGGCGGATCGCCACCGCCCGTATGGCGGTGGCGATCCGCCCGCCATATTCCACCGCCCGCATGCCAATTCCCCCCGCCATATTACGATGGCGGGGGGACCCCGGCGGACGGAGAGACCGTCCGCCGGTTTTCCGCCGGTCTGACAGGGGACCGGGCGGAAAAGGGCACTAATATGGTGGCGGTGTCTGCAAGACACCGCCATCCATATTAGGATGGTTGCGGAGAGCAGCCATTCCATGGCGGTGTTGCCGCCATGGAAAGGAATGTGGTCTTTGCTTCTGGGGGCCCGTTGCGGGCCCGCAGGGTTTTGGGGGTTGGGGGTGCACATGGGGGGTACCTATGGTACCCCCCTACATTTGAATGCACAAGGTGGCAGGCACTGCGCGGTGCCTGTCACGTTGTGCATTCAAATGCACAACATGCATTTTTCGCATTGCGGTGGGTGCTGCTGACAGCACCGCCCGCCGCAATGTGAACAATACGGGATGCCACCGCCACCATGGTGGTGGCATCCTAATACCCATGGCGGGACCGCCGCACCTCTTGCGGGCGGTCCCGCCCGCCATCGTAATGACCCTCTATGTTACCTGTGCCATTCCAAAAAAAGGAGGAGAAAACAGCTTAAGACAACAAGTTTTACGGTTTCAAAGTCATCGATGTGGAAAATATTGCAGACGGAAATACACATCAAAGGGAAAATGTTATACAAAATGTCGTTTTGGATTCCCACGTCCAGTAATTTCAAAAGGAAAAGTCAACAGTTTCGTGTCAGCAGTAAGACATACTATAACTCGAAAATCTCCGATGAATACTTACAACATAAAAAGAAGTGAAGATTCAAAGTATATTTATGACTACAATCCAGTGATTTTGACAATGTGGAATGAAAACATGGATATCCAGTATGTTGCAGATAATTCGATTGCTGTTGCTCGTTATGTTACATCATATATAACCAAATCTGAAAAGACGGAGTTGAAAGAAATGTGGGAAGAAATTTCACAAGAGAAGACTCTTAATAATAAATTGTCAGCTTTAGTTTGAAGATGCTTTCCCATTGAGAGATTGGATCCTACGAATGTTCGGATCGGTTGACTTCTGCAAGTTTATATTCAAAGTCAAGAGGAATCATTTGGGTAAGTCTAGGTCTTGCTGCAACACGAAATCGAGTTTTGGAATCTCTACAAGAAATTGAATACTTAGCTTTGAATGAGCCGGAAAGTACAGATATTGTTAAAACAAATATGTTGGATACGTACTATCCCAAAAGGAGTCCACATCTGGAAAACATATGTCTCTATGAAGTACTACAACATTATAGTTTTAAGCGAAATGTTACAGAAAATATAAATGAAGAAAAATATGCAGTAATTGGATGTGATGGATGTTTGGTAAAACATGCCAAAGGAAATCTTATTAATCACAGGAAACTCAGTTGCGAAACTCCAGATAAAAGGGAATTCTTCTATTTAGCACTTCTGCAACTTTTCAAGCCTTGGCGTAGTGAAATGGTATTACTTGGAGATTTTGACTGCTATGAAGATTCTTTTAATGCATGTAAAGATAGCATTCATTGCACAATTTTTCCAAATTATCTACAAATGTTAAATGAAGAGATTGAGCAAGAAACTACTATTGCAGCTGAAATAGCTAGAAACAGTTCTCAGGATAGTCAAAGTTCTGCTCTACTAAGTCAAGATCAATTAGGACAACCAATTCTTCAAAATGAAGCAGCAATAGCCATGAATGAAGTAGAAACGGCAATGCAACAAGCACAACAGGATATTATTGAGTTGGGAAACTTAGAAGAACAACTAAATATTGAGCAAAAAGAAATATATCAGCAAGTGACACAAGAGATACAGCATGGTTTACTGCATGAAAAAAAAGAATGCCAATGCACATCATTTAAACCTATTTGAATGTATATCAGTGGTCAAGCTGGAACAGGAAAAAGTTTCTTAATTAAAGTTTTGACCAGTTATCTACAGAAAACCACTGAATCACATTTATCTTGTGTTGTAACCGCTCCAACCGCTCCAACTGGGTTAGCAGCACACAACATTAAAGGGATTAAATTACATCGATTTCTCATGCTACCAGTTGAACATTAAAATAAGTTGGAATATCAAAAGCTATCTGGAGAAGCTTGTTATGAAGTCTCAAGAGTACTGAAGAAAATGAAACTTCTGATCATTGATGAGGTGAGCATGGTTTCAAACTTAATGCTTGCCTTTGTACATTTAAGAATCTAACAGATTTTAAAAACAGATTATGATGTTTTATTTGGAGGAAAACATGTAATTGTATTCAGCGATCTACTACAACTTACTCCTGTGAAAGGACAACCAGTTTTTAAAACACTTGTCCATGAAGACACTAGGAAATCTTTGGGAAGTATTGGAAATGCAAACGTTTGGTCTCATTTTGAATATAAAGAACTTATTAAGAATATGCGATAAGCAAGTGATGAACATTATGGAAACATTCTTCAAGATATAAGAATTGGTGTTTTGACAAAACATGGTAAAGAAGCTTTACAAAGTCGGCTACTAACGAACTTGTTTCCAAATGAAAACATTGCACCTGAAATAATGTACAAAAAAATTGGAGAAAAGAAGTCTATAGTTTGCCTAATGCCAACACTGCAGTGTTCTACATTCAATCAAGAACTTTTGAAACTGGAAAAACAACCAATAGTGAAAATGGAAGCCATTGATAAAAATCGAACACGAAGGAGTTACTATTCTTCTCTCAGAGAAATTACAGTCAAAATTGGATTCTTTGGAGAAGTCTGTATCTAAGACTGCTGGTTTAGAAAAGATTTTATATGTATGTGTAAACTGTCGGGTAATTTTACGACGTAATTTGGATGTAGAAAAAGTTTAGTAAATGGAGCAATGGGAAAAGTTGTTGATTTTGTTGATTATCAGAACGGAGATGGAATTGAATTTTTGAAGATTAAATTTGATCAGATTGAAGAGGTAAAACAGATTGGACGTTGTGCTGTTCGTTTTTTGCTTGTAAAAAACTTGTATGTTCGTAGAAAACAGTTTCCTCTTTCTTTAGCATATGCAGTGACCATTCATAAATCTCAAGGTTTAAGTGTAGACAGTGCTTTGGTAAATATTGGAAGTACAGTGTTTAAAGAGGGCATGGCATACGTTGCATTGTCTCGAGTAAGAACATTATCTGATTTGTATTTGATTGATTTTGATGAGAAAAAGATTAGTGGTGATGAAAATTGTGTAAGAGAGTATAATCGGTTAAGAAGACTTTATGCTCCTAACTTAGGTGAATATCCCATATATGAGAAACGTGTAGTATGTCCAAAGCGGAAATATGACAAACATTCTAGTGTGATTCAAAAAAGAAAACAATTCAAGATAATAATGAAGCTGCAAACAAAATGAAAATGAACACTGTTGTTGATATTGTAGGATACCAGTTAGAAAATAGTTCAGGTATCAACTGCGATGCTAATGTAATTGTGAATGTTGTCTTTTATCTAGAAGATCTTCATAATGAAATTATGGAAAATCGACAAAAAAGATTCTGTTCTATATTACATTATATTTTTCAAAAGTTGGTAACTGATAGAACTAAAATCCATACTGCTTCTGGCATTCGGCATCTTTTGGATATATGTACTGGTTCTTCGCAATTTACTCTCAATATACAACAAGATACACAAGAATTTCTTTTGTTTATGCTTGCAGTATTGGAAGATGAAGTCATAGAAATTGAAAATTTGTTTGGACTAAGTTACAGATGGGATCATAAATGTGAAGAGTGTTCATTTTCTTCTACCACTGAAATAGACACTGAACGATTCATATATTTGACAATACCAGATTGCAAATCAGTGTCTTTTGAAAAATTAGTAAAAACAGCTAATCAAGATATGAAATGCTCTCATTGTAAATCAGAAATGTTGTCAACATTATATATAGAAAGATTTGGAAAATATGTCATTTTAATGCTACAACATTGTAGAAAAAATGGAAGAAAATTGGAAACCAAAATTAAAAAGTTTGTGGCAAGTCAACTATCAATTTCAGGAAGAACTTTTTAAGCTGTGGCTATTATTTTCCATGATGGATCTACTACAACATCTGGACACTATACTGTGTCTTTAAAGTGCAATAAAGAATGGACACATTGCAATGATGCCCATTTGGAATTCAAATCTAGGTTGCCTTTTGAATTACCAGATTCATATCTGATATTTTTGATGCCAAAGTTTTGAAAACATCATTCGGCCTATTGGGAAGATGTGAACACGAATTAATGAGTTTATTTTGGATATTTTCAATGCAAATGGATTTGGAAACATTATTCTGCCTATTTGGAAGATGTGAAGAATTACTGTTTGGATTATTGTTTGTGCTAATTCTTATTGCATTTGCAAAATTGTGTTTGAAAGAAGTAGTTTATATATTTGATCTTTATATTATACGCGATGTAAATGAGAGTGTATATTTCAGAATATGTACTTCAGAGAAATAAATGATTTAATGTAGTTGAAGAATGTAATTTAGAAACTGTAGATAGGTAAACAGATAGTAGAACTTGTTGCAAATATTTTCAACGCAGATTTGTTTGTTTTTTTACAATCTCATTGACTGTATTTTTTTCCCCGCTGTTATATGATGATCTACTTTGAAATCACTGTGTATGGTGAAATTCAGTAGAATCTGAAAACAGCAAAAAAAGGGAAACTGAATATGTTATGTAATTCTAAAATTATGTTGTGTTCTTAAAACTATAATATTATATGTAATAACAGTTTTTATTCTTTTTTCTTACAGAAAGTAATACTAAAGCTTGAAAAGATTTTAAATTCAGTTTACAACAAAACTACTGTAAAATAGTTTCACTGAGTTTTGTATCTTCTTTAATAAAGAAGGTAAGATGAAATAATGTAAAAACAACAATAAAAAGAAGTAAAGAAAACAGACACTTTTATTGCACTCATCCATTTTTTCAAACACTACCCATGCACTGATCTATACAGTTAGGCACTATTCCCACACTCCTGCCATCACCCATGCACTATCCATGCTTTTCTACAATCACCTAGCCTGTATCCATACAGTTATATCACCCAGACACTACCAATGTACTCTTCCAATCACCCAGGCACTATCTGTACACTCATGCAAACAGCTAGACAATACCCGTATACTCTTCCAATCACCCAGGTAGTACCAATACACTTCTACAATCCTCTAAAAATTATCCCTGCAATGATGCAATCACCCAGACACTACCTTTGCACTCTTTCAATCACCCAGGCAGTATCTATACAATGCTCTATTCATTTAGGCAGTACACATACACTTATAAAATCATCCAAGCTCTATTTATACAGTCCTCCAATCACCCAGGTACTACTCCTGTACTCCTCCAATCACCCAGCCAGATCCTTCAAGTTTTAAAATCACTCAGACACTACCTATGCACTCCTCCAATCACCCAGGCCCTACCCCTACCTCTTGCAATCAGTAAAACATTACCCCTACACTCATGCAATTACCAAGGTATTAACTATGCATTCCTCTAATCCCCCAGACATTACGCCTGCACTCATGCAATAACTTAGGTATTAGCCATGCAATCCTGCAATGCCACAGACATTACGCCTGCACTAATGCAATCACTTAGGCATTACACATGCACTCCTCCAATGACCCTGACATTACCCGTGCACTTATGCATCACCCAGGCATTACCCATGCACTCTTTCAATCATTCAGGTAGTACCTGTGCATTTTTAAAATCATCCAGGCACTACCTATGCACTCATGCAATCACACTGGCACTACTGATGCACTCCTCAATGCACCTAGGCATTACCCATGCAGTCCTCTAATCAGCAATGCACTATCCATGTACTCCTTCAATCACCCAGTCACTACCTTTGCAGTCTTCTAATAACCCAGGCAGTAGCGCTGTACTCATATAATTAGCCAGGCAGTACTCATACATTATAAAAACATACAGACACTACCTATGCACTCATGCAATCACACAGGCACTACCGATGCACTCCTCAATGCACCTAGACATTACCCATGCACTCCTCCAATCAGCAATGCACTATCCATGTACTCTTTCAATCACCCAGTCACTACCCTTGCAGTCTTCCAATAATGCAGGCAGTAGCGCTGTACTCATATAATTAACCAGACAGTACTCATACACTTTTAAAAACATCCAGACACTACCTATGCACTCATGCAATCAGACAGGCACTACTGATGCACTCCTCGATGCACCTAGGCATTGCCCATGCAGTCCTCCAATCAGTAATGTACTATCCATGTACTCCTTCAATTACCCAGTCACTACCCATGCAGTCTTTCAATCATCCAGGCACTACTCCTGCACTCATGCACTCACCCAGGTACTACTCATGCAGTCCTCCAATACCCCAGGAACTACCCATGCAGTCCTACATGCACCCAGGCACTACCCATGCACTCTTCCATTCACCCAGACATTACCCAAGCACTCCTTCAATCACCCAGACATTACCCCTGCACTCATACAATCACCCAGGCAGTACCCATAAACTCCTCCAATCACCCAGGCACTATCCATGCACTTATGCAATCACCCAGGCATTACCTATGCACTCCTTCAATCACTCAGGCAGTACCCATGCACTCCTCCAATTACACACACATTACTCCTGCCCTCATGGAATCACCCAGGCATTACCCATGCACTCCTTCAATCACTCAGGCAGTACCCATGCACTCCTCCAATCACACAGACATAACTCTTGCACTCATGGAATCACCCAGGCATTATCCATGCACTCCTTCAATAATTCAGGCAGTACCTATGCACTCCTCCAATCACCCAGACATTACCCTTGCACTCATGCAATCACCCAGGCATTTCCCATGTAGTCCTTCAATCACTCAGGCAGTACCCATGCACTCCTCCAATCACCCAGACATTACCCATGCACTCATGCAATCACCCAGGCATTACCTATGCACTCCTTCAATCAATCAGACAGTACCCATGCACTCCTCCAATCACTCAGGCACTACCCATTCACTCATGCAATCACCCAGGAATTACCCATCCACTCCTTCAATCACTCAGGCAGTACCCATGCACTACTCCAATCACCCAGACATTACACCTGCACTCATGCAATCACCCAAGCATTACCCATGCACTCCTTCAATCACTCAGGTAGTATCCTTGCAATCCTTCAATCACCCAGGCACTAACCATGCACTTATGCATTCACCCAGGCATTACCTATGCACTCTTTCAATCACTCAGGCAGTACCCATGCACTCCTCCGATCACCCAGACATTACTCCTGCACTCATGGAATCACCCAGGCACTACCCATGCACTCATGCAATCACCCAGGCAGTACCCATGCACTCTTCCAATCACTCAGGCACTACCCGTGCACTTATGCAATCACCCAGGCATTACCTATGCACTCCTTCAATCAGTTAGACAGTACCCATGCACTCCTCCAATCACCCAAACATTACCTGTGCACTCATGCAATCATCCAGGCACTATCCATGCACTTTTTCAATCACTCAGGCAGTACCCATGCACTCCTCCAATCACCCAGGCACTACCCATGCACTCATGCATTCACCCAGGCATTACCCATGCACTGATTCAATCACTCAGGCAGTACCCATGCATTGCTCTAATCACCCAGATATTACCCCTCCACTCATGCAATCACCCAGGCATTACCCATGCACTCCTTCAATCACTCAGGCAGTACCCATGCACTCCTCCAAACACCCAGGCACTACCCATGCACTTATGCAATCACCCAGGCATTACCTATGCACTCCTTCAATCACTCAGGCAGTACCCATGCACTCCTCCAATCACCCAGACATTACTCCTGCACTCATGGAATCACCCAGGCATTAGCCATGCACTCCTTCAATCACCCAGACATTACCCCTGCACTCATGCAATCACGCAGGCACTGCCCTTGCACTTCCTCAATCACTCAGGCAGTACCCATGCACTCCTCTAATCACCCAGGCACTACCCATGTAGTCTTGCAATCACCCAGGCATTACCCATGTGCTCCTACAATCACTCAGGCAGTACCCATGCACTCCTGCATTCACCCAGACATTACCTCTGCACTCATGCAATCACCCAGGCATTACCCATGCACTTACAAAATCACCCAGGCTTAATTGATGCACTCCTTCAATCACTCAGGCAGTACCCATGCACTCCGGCAATCACCCAGGCACTACCCATGCACTTATGCAATCACCCAGGCATTACCTATGCACTCCTTCAATCACTCAGGCAGTACCCATGCACTACTCCAATCACCCAAACATTACTCCTGCACTCATGGAATCACCCATGCATTACTCATGCACTCCTTCAATCACTTAGGCAGTTCCCAGGCACTCCTCCAATCACCCAGACATTACCCCTGCACTCATGCAATCACGCAGGCACTACCCATGTACTTCTTCAATCACTCAGGCAGTACCCATGCACTCCTCCAATCACCCAGGCAATACCCATGCAGTCTTGCAATCACCCAGGCATTACCCATGCACTCCTACAATCACTCAGGCAGTACCCATGCACTCCTCCAATCACCCAGACATTACCTCTGCACTCATGCAATCACCCAGGCATTACCCATGCACTTACAAAATCACCCAGGCATTACCCATGCACTTACAAAATCCCCCAGGCATTATTGATGCAGTCCTTCAATCACTCAGGCAATACCCATGCAGTCTTGCAATCACCCAGGCATTACCCATGCACTCCTACAATCACTCAGGCAGTACCCATGCACTCCTCCAATCACCCAGACATTACCTCTGCACTCATGCAATCACCCAGGCATTACCCATGCACTTACAAAATCACCCAGGCATTACCCATGCACTTACAAAATCCCCCAGGCATTATTGATGCAGTCCTTCAATCACTCAGGCAGTACCCATGCACTCCTCCAATCACCCAGACATTACTCCTGCACTCATGCAATAACCAAGGCATTACCCATGCACTCCTTCAATCACTCAGGCAGTACCCATGCACTCCTCCAATCACCCAGGCACTACCCATGCAGTCTTGCAATCACCCAGGCATTACCCATGCACTCCTTCAATCACTTAGGCAGTACCCATGCACTCCTCCAATCACCCAGACGAATCACTGATGAAATATCGACTACAAAAACATCGACCCACGAAACTATTGCGGTAAAAATATTGTACACACAAATATCGACACCCTATACTTAAACAAGAATTTACACAAATATCGATAAAAAAATATCGCCTAATTAAATATCGATTACAAAAATATTGACAGCAAAAATATAGATAACAAAAATATCGATAACATTAAATTATAATGAAACACAACAAAAATATCGAGAATACCAATATCAACTAAACAAATATCGCTAAAATACATATAAATAATATCAAAAATGCCATTTAACATTGAATAAAGACTATTTACAATTATTTAATTATTTAACATATCCCAAATAATTATAATAAATTATGACAACATATATAAAAATTATTTAATGATTTATAAAAATATCATATAATTATACTAACCCAAATAAATGAATACATTCACAATATAACATTAAATTACATTCCAACGATGCGAAAATTACATATATAATATATAGCATCTATAAATATTATAAATTACATTTATTTACAAATATATTTAAATAACAACAACAAATAACATAAATATAAACATTAAATAAACATTACATATATTTACCTAATTAAAAGGTAACTGCTAAAAAATTCAAATAACTTATCTCAACCAATGATTTTAAACTAAAAACACAGAAACCAATAAAAAATGTTAACTAATTAACTAAACACTATAAAAACAAAGAATTAATTAACACAAATTTACCGTTTATCGGCCAAACACGGAGGGAGAGCGTTACTTTGCGAGGGAGAGACCAGAGAAGAAAGAAAATCTACACAAACTACTATATCAGATTATTCTACAACACAGGTAAGAACAAAACTTTTTTATAAAATATTAAAACCTCGACCTCCTTAACTTAATTAATTAAAATAATGAAATGTTCCCCTTTTTAAATCAAAACTAAAGTGCAATACAACCACACTGAGAAAATACAACACAAGTATGTTATTAAATACCTTATTTAACTCAACATAACGACAAATATAAGTAATTAAATATACAACTTAACGTATAAAGAAAGTAAATAACTCTGATTTTTTAAACGTATTAAAAGTACAAAAAATAACTAATAAATACTTTTTTCTTCACAGCTTTTACAAACTGCACCTACAAAGAACATCCACGAAATAAAATTCATCAACTACAACTAGTAAGTATTATTTGTTTAATTGCTAAATAAAAAACAATACAAATATAAAAACAAAGTATTTATCTTTTTTTAATTAATAAATATAATTATGTCATAAAATTTAAAATATAACACAAAATTATACGACATAATATATATATAAAAAAAGAGAATGAAAAATAAACATTTCCAACGTACAGTAATAAAAAATAATGATTTACAATTAAGCAGCTGTAAAATATCCTCGAATACGATAAAATCCACAGCAAACCAAGCAAAAATTAATCCATTGAATAAGGAACCCCCCAAAAAAAATGAAAAATACAACTGTAGAAAACGGAATCCAGCGCCGCAATCCTCTCAATAACGAAACCCTCAAAAACCAGAAAATAGTTTATAAAAAAATGCTCCAACAACCCGGGAACAAAAAGAAATGTATAGTAACTTGTTATCAAACAAGAAACAACATTGTCCTTTATTTTTAAAAAAACAAAACGCGTGAGCAACTCCATCCGTTTACCAAAGCCAGTACCTGTAAATAAAAAAAAAACAACACCCACCCACAACAGAAATACAAACCCACAAGAACCAATATCAACATTAAATATGCAAAAACACATGTAATGAACACATAAGTAAAACTACATAACATTGTAATTACATCCGACACTTAGGGGCCGATTCCGATTCGGGCCGGAAGCGCACCTAACAGTATTCGTCCGGAAAAACTACCAGCCGAACGCGTGTTTCCCGACCGACTCGAACACTCTACCGAACGAACAAGTACAATGCGCATAACAGCCCAGATTCCGAGCGAGCCGAACTTAACCAATCCAGCTCCTTTTCTCCGCCCGAGCCGGATCCGTAAACGCCGAATCGAGTCGCACGGAACCAAATACACAGCACCTTCCGGCCGGACTAGTATGATGCGTCTTCCGTACGCGCCGAACCCGTCGCTACGTCCGGCACGTTTCAGCATCCGGGAGAGCCGCACATAAGCTCTGTTTCGCGTCACTAAACAATCCACGGCTACGAGACGAACAAGCCAGCGACGAGTACGAGTCGAAGACACGCGAAACCCGAACGAGACGAACCAACCATGAATCCCATCGCGCAGGTCCTACCAATACTCTACATCTATTACCGGAACCGATTCGGACGCGTACGGCGCAGACGGTAAGTCAAACACCAACAATACAAACTAACTACACGTACCTAAAATATGTCACACACACATAGGGATGCACAAATGACGTACACTAGCAACTGCACAATCATAGGGGTGGGATGGGCATCACCAATGCCATGCACACCCATAGGGGCCTGGATTCCTGCCACCACCACCACCCCTACTCAGGGGTGCTGGATGCCCATCACTACTACCACCCCTACTCAGGGGGGGGCTGGATGCCTATTACTACCACCCCCCTACTCATGGGGGGCTGGATGCCTATCACTACTACCACCCCTACTCAGGGGGGGCTGGATGCCTATCACTACCACCCCCCCTACTCATGGGGGTCTGGATGGCTGCCACTACTACCATCCCCACCCATAGGGGGCTGGATGGCTGCCACTACTACCATCCCCACCCATAGGGGGCTGGATGCCTATCACTACCACCACCCCTACTCAGGGGTGCTGGATGCCCATCACTACTACCACCCCTACTCAGGGGGGCTGGATGCCTATCACTACCACCCCCTACTCATGGGGGCTGGATGCCTATCACTACCACCACCCCTACTCAGGGGTGCTGGATGCCCATCACTACTACCACCCCTACTCAGGGGGGCTGGATACCTATCACTACCACCCCCCCTACTCATGGGGGGCTGGATGCATATCACTACTACCACCCCTACTCAGGGGGGGGCTGGATGCCTATCACTACCACCCCCCCTACTCATGGGGGGCTGGATGGCTGCCACTACTACCATCCCCACCCATAGGGGGCTGGATGGCTTCCACTACTACCATCCCCACCCATAGGGGCTGGATGGCTGCCACTACTACCATCCCCACCCATAGGGGGCTGGATGCCTATCACTACCACCACCCCTACTCAGGGGTGCTGGATGCCCATCACTACTACCACCCCTACTCAGGGGCGGGCTGGATGCCTATCACTACCACCCCCCCTACTCATGGGGGGCTGGATGCCTATCACTACCACCACCCCTACTCAGGGGTGCTGGATGCCCATCACTACTACCACCCCTACTCAGGGGGGGCTGGATGCCTATCACTACTACCACCCCTACTCAGGGGAGGGCTGGATGCCTATCACTACCACCCCCCCTACTCATGGGGGGCTGGATGGCTGCCACTACTACCATCCCCACCCATAGGGGGCTGGATTCCTATCACTACCACCACCCCTACTCCGGGGTGCTGGATGCCCATCACTACTACCACCCCTACTCAGGGGGGGCTGGATGCCTATCACTACCACCCCCCCTACTCATGGGGGGCTGGATGCCTATCACTACCACCACCCCTACTCAGGGGTGCTGGATGCCCATCACTACTACCACCCCTACTCAGGGGGGGGCTGGATGCCTATCACTACCACCCCCCCTACTCATGGGGGGCTGGATGCCTATCACTACTACCACCCCTACTCATGGGGGGCTGGATGCCTATCACTACTACCACCCCTACTCAGGGGGGGCTGGATGCCTATCACTACCACCACCCCTACTCATAGGACGGGTAATGCATGACACAACCAGCATACTCCCACATAAGGAATAACAGAAAATTACATCCACCCAAACAACATGACAAGCGTGTGTAGTCCATGTCAAATGCCTACAACACTAAACATGACAATGAACATACAATGTGACCCACTAACACATGTGTCACACATAAAAGTGTGTGGCCTCCACAATACAAGCCGACCATGGCCACTGTGGCAATGGGGCCTAAAGCCCCATCACCACAGTCACCAAAAGGTAAGTGTGGGGTCCAAGGCTGATGGACCTTTTGGTGAGTGTGGCAATGGGGCCTAAAGCCCCATCACCACAGTCACCAAAAGGTAAGTGTGGGGTCCAAGGCTGATGGACCTTTTGGTCAGTGTGGCAATGGTGCCTAAAGGCCCATCACCACAGTCACCAAAAGGTAAGTGTGGGGTCCAAGGCTGATGGACCTTTTGATCAGTGTGGCAATGGTGCCTAAAGCCCCATCACCACAGTCACCAAAAGGTAAGTGTGGGGTCCAAGGCTGATGGACCTTTTGATCAGTGTGGCAATGGTGCCTAAAGGCCCATCACCACAGTCACCAAAAGGTAAGTGTGGGGTCCAAGGCTGATGGAACTTTTGATCAGTGTGGCAATGGTGCCTAAAGCCCCATCACCACAGTCACCAAAAGGCAAGTGTGGGGTCCAAGGCTGATGGACCTTTTGATCAGTGTGGCAATGGTGCCTAAAGCCCCATCACCACAGTCACCAAAAGGTAAGTGTGGGGTACAAGGCTGATGGACCATTTGATCAGTGTGGCAATGGTGCCTAAAGCCCCATCACCACGGTGATCATAAGGTAAGTGTAGGCATGGTAAAAGCTGCCAAAGACAAACTGAATGGATGAATCCTGGTCACACAACAACCAAAACATCTGTGGCATAGTACTGCTTGTGTCCCATTGCAACATATATTGGGGGAGGCTAACAGTGCAGTGTCACAGAAACATCGCTTTATGTCCATGTGCATACAAACATCACACATGGGGGACCACATTGCCAACAATCAGCCGATTCCACAATGACAGAAGTGACCATCATGATGCTGACCCACATATCAGCACCTATGGACACACAAATGTATATAATCTGTGGAGACTGTGGATGTCAGGTGAACAAATACCATACCATGGCAGCAATGGGACATACAAACCATGATCATTGTGCTGACTGATGACCCAGGAGTACCAGGGAGAGCAGGGAAAATCACCAAACCACATACAGCCAATGGCACATTACAGAAATGCCAATGCAGTGATGCAAATGCACTGACACAAACAGGCAGACTCACACATCCTATCAAAGAAAACAGGTGATGGGGGTGTGTGCCAGTGTCCCCAGGCAACCACACAACACATGAGGAGGCCTGAATCCCAATTACACAGATGTGTATACAGTGCCACACACAAGTAACTCATGGATTGGATTCCACTATGTGGGAAATCTGGCATTGTCAGATGAGAGGGAGCCCAAATTACACATGTCACTCAAGCTTGTAGGAACAGCAACTAACACAGCAAGAGACACACCCACCACAGCACTACCCCCAGGGACCCCACATTGTGCAGACACTAGCCTGCATGACAATTCCACTGTGATGACAAAGGTAGATGTTGATCACACTGTGAACCACAGCCATGTGTCCTCAGCTACAAACTACCATCACACCTACACAAGCTCCAATCAATCAGCACGGCCTGCCAGCCAAGGACAATATGGAGGTAGTGGTCTAGCCGTGCAACAACTCTCATTTGCACACTCAACACCACACACCCTCATCTGCAACAATGTGCAGCAGTGAAGCTCACATGGACTGGTGACATTGCACATGCACCCATGACAATCCCAGGGGTGGTGGGGGGAACTAAGGTGCAGAAACCCATCACACATGCCCACTCAACATGACTCGTTAATGCATGACACACTACACAGTACGCGGTACATGCGCATGATGTGAAATCCACCACAAACAATGGGATCCTGGTCATAGTCACACACCAACGAAGAAGCCAAGGTGAGACACAAAGAACACACGTACACAACTTCCGACATTGCAGCTCTGACCCTGAGGAGTGGCAGCAGTCACACACACAACGCGTCACAATCACTGAAAGCTAACACAAACTCAAAATCACATTACTTGTGTAAACAACAAGTGCCAAGGGGAATCCTGAATGTGTCCCATCTGCGTTTGCCCACATCCCCAGCCCTGACAACAAAGACAACCTGGGATGACAACCTCATGAACATCAGTTTGCCATGCAACCACAATACGGAGAAACCAGGTCCAAGATGCTGGATGAACACATACCAACTCTGCAACCATCAGAAACAGGAACATCCCTAGGGACACAGCCTGTGTAGGAAAAGGGAAGGGAACATGCACAGACATGCTCACACAACACACAACACGGGCACACGCAATGTCACCAGATTACACACAGCCATGAGGGCACTCCACTCCTGTGGAAGCTCCGCTGTGCCAAACCTTGTCTGTGCACGACTCAAACATATCAGCAGGACACTCCGTCAGTGAGTCAACAACTACAACACACA
Organism: Calotriton arnoldi; assembly: GCA_963921515.1. Classification (NCBI taxonomy): domain Eukaryota; kingdom Metazoa; phylum Chordata; class Amphibia; order Caudata; family Salamandridae; genus Calotriton; species Calotriton arnoldi. Next base: position 871,556 of record CAWUFW010006322.1, on the reverse strand, counting down.
GAAGCCTCTGCTCACAGCCTGGGTACGGGAGTGTCACGTCAGTCATCTGCATACACCCAAAACACGTGGCAATCCAGTTGTACTGTATACACAGATGAGTCCTCCAAAATTGATGTGCAAAACTGCATGTCCAGTGGAGACGGGCACACAGTCAGGGTACTAGGAACATTGGACAGTGGTAAGCCCAACAGATGTGCAACAGTGTAGGACAAAGATGGTAATATACAAATGCTAAACGTACATCCCTGTGTCAAATGCTGAACATTACACCCTCAGACTGCAGCAAGGGATGCTATAGATCCAGACTAGATTAGGACACATATCCCATGGGCCACATGGAGCCCATCACAGCAAAACTTCATTTACCTGATCTGAACACAATTACAACAGCAAATGCATGATACTACACATCTACATCATGTACCACCAAAGATTAACCACAAGTAAACAAAAAGAGGCTTTATTCAGCAAGTGTGCAACTCAAATCAAAAGTCCAAAATTAACAACGGCCAATGTCCAGTCCAAATACACAGTCCCAACAGGGTGATGTGTGACTACTTGTCACAACTTGCTTGCCTGCACAGGTACCAACAGGGGACATCCCCTTGGAGGGGCATACGAGGGGCAGGCCAGGCACCGCAGGGACAGGATCAGGGGATGCCAGAAGGAGGCAGGGAAGGTGAGGTGGGTGCAGGAGTGTCACCGGCAACTGCAGTGGAGGTGTCTGACTCAGGGGGGCCGGCACCACCGCAGGGCTCAAGTCTGATGGTGTTGGTGCTGCAACCACTGCAGTGGGCTGGGCAGATGGAGTGGGCTGGGTCCCCAATGCAGTGCCCGAGTCAGATGGGGTTGTTGTGGACTCCACCGCAGTGCATGACTCCAAGGGAGTGGAAGGGGGGCAGAAGAGCTGGGCAGGACAGAGGGGGGACACGGTCTCCACACCAGTGGCACATACAGGCAGAGCGTCTGGTTTGGGGGTGGAAGAGCAAGTGGCAGGGGGAGGGCCTGAGCACTTTGGGGATGTGGTATCGGTGTGTGGGGGAACCTGGGGCAGGGTGTGGCAGTGGAACCTGTGGAGTGGTGGCCTGGGGGATGGAGGTGAGAGACTGGGTGGGTGACTTGCAGGGCGGTGGCGGGGTCTTGCTCTTCCGGGTCCGGGGGGACTTGCGGGTGGGGGCTCACTCTGCCTGGGGGAGGGTGTCCGGGGGCGAGGGCACTCTCCTCTCTGTGTGTGGACTTCCTCTTCCCCCGGTATGCTGGATCAGCGGTATTGGAGGGGAAGAGGCCGAGGTCAGAGAGGAAGAGCTGCTGTGTATGTGGGGTTGCAGGTGAGGCAAGGGAAGGGGTCTTGGAGGGAGAGGATCTTGAGGATTGCGGAGTGACTGTGGTTGCCTGTGTGTGTGTCAGTTCCCCATCCCCTGTGTGTGTGGAATCAGTCCCCTGAGGATGCTTGTGTGCACGTCTTGCCTTGGTTTTGGGTGGGTGTGTGCTGCTCGTGTCTGTGTGTTGGTGTGATTGTGCAGGTGTGCATGTGCTTTGGACAGGTAGGGTGGTAGGAAGTGTGGATGGGGCAGAGGTGGGAGGGGTGAGGGACTGTTGGAGGAGGGACACTGCTGCCGTCAGGGAAGAGTCCATGGACCTATTGCTCCTCTGTAGGGCAGACATACCCGTTGAGATGCCCTCCATGAACGACACCAGCTGTGTCAACAGTGTGGTGTGTGCATGGAGGACAGTCAGCATTGCTGTCTGCCCTACATGGAGCTGCCGAAGGAGGTACACAGACTCCTCACTCAGGGCAGCAGGGGACACAGGGGCAGGGAGTGCGGTGCCTGGCTTGAAGGAGACACGCTCCCGAGCACGGGAGCCTCCAAGGACCTCAGGAATGGGAGCCAATGGGAGGGCGGTGGTGGTGGTGGTGGTGGTGGTGGCAGGATCAGACAGAGTAGCTGGGGTGTGGTGGCTGTTGACACCCGCCTCCACAAGGGAGTCATCCTCCGAGCTGCTGTGGTCCTCAGCTGAGGTGGATGGTGCTGAGGACTCCTCGGTGTGGCTCCCCTCGCCCTCCATGCCACTGGGTCCCTCTGACCACTCGTCAGACGCTGACCCAGTCTGGCTCGCTGCTCCTCCTGGTCCGTGGAGCTGTCCCCTCCTGTGGCTGTGGATGTATCTGCAAACAATTAGGGAAACAGACAAACATCAGTCACCTGCACTGACCGCACACACCACAGTAAGTACAGCACATCACAGAGCAAGCCCTGGCATCACTAGTAGAACTTTGCCAAAAGTCATCACACAGATTAGGAGAAGCCAATTGTCAGTCTGATGGTCAGCCATGGAACAGACACCCCTCCTGCCCTTGCACCCATCTGTCTGGTGCCCGTCTGATGGTAAGACCGCAGTGTGGACACATGCACCACCTACACAGTAGTTGGACATTGCTGAGAACACGGTGAAGTATGTGAACATGCCCAAATCACATCACTTGCCACTGAGTTAGTGCAGGTGTCTGGATAAATGGCCGGCCTGAGCCTAAACAGAAATGCATGTGATGCATACCAGCACCAGACCCCATGAAGCACCCATGTCCGGATAGTCAATGCCACAATCGGGTGCCTGTTGCACATGTCACCACCCTGCAGGATCACCCTTAGGAAGTATAATGCCATGACACAGGCATGCTTGCAAAGTCATACATCACTGTCTCAAGTCACATGGCCATGTTAGCCAGCAAACAACAGTCTGCACTGTGTCACTATCCTAGGACATGGGGAAGGCAAGTAATGTAACTGACAAGTGCACATGTTCATCCCCCACTAACCACATCCTCTGAACCAGTATTTGTACACTGCACACCATTTGGACAAATGGGAGACATGAAACACTACTCCCTGAACCAGAGCACCTCACAGTGTGCTGTGAATGATGAACAGCTGCCTGAAAGTCACAGTCTCATACACCTGTCTTCACAGTCAAGTGATCAAACACCTATTAGTCACAGAAGTCTTGTCTCACATGGTCCAATAGCAGATGGCATGCTGACCCCTAACCGAAGGACATCACAGGAGTCACGACAACGTAGTCACAGCACAACAACACAGAGGCAGACACCTGAGACAACATTTCACTGAGCTCAGCATGTCAGATGATACACGTGAGTGGGAGTACAGAGTGTATTGTATGCCCTGTAGTAGGCATGATTGTCCGGCTCCACCTGCAAGAGGGATGAGCCCTGGTCAGTGGGCAGGTGGCTAAGCATGTGTGACACACTTGACATACATACTCCTGAGGCCCAGACAATTTACCCACCCGCAGAATGGGGGTGTGGCAAATACCCCAGGGACATGTGGTGAATTAGATGTGCAAGTGGATCACATATCAAAGTTACACCCAGACTACATAGCACGACTCAGGCATTGTGTGAGCAACTGACCCACCCATGAAGGCAAACACAATGTCACGGGAACAAAATCTGTCACCACCTTGAGCAAAGCAAAATGCTAGGACCCTGTACCCAAGTGACACAATTATCCTGAGCGTAAGGAGCACACTGGCGCATCAGATGGGTAGTGGCCAGGTTACAATAGAGGGACATGGGTACTGGACAACAAGACTGATGTACTGGGGAAGTTTAACCAGGCCAGAGGAGGGCACATAGCATGCTAGACAGAGTTCACAGTGCAGTCTTAGACTCACCCCCTCCTTGCTGCTGTCTGCCCTTCAGCTGCCCATCCAGCTCCGGGAACACCACCGGCAGGATCTGGAGCATGTGGGGGGTCAGGGTCCGGTGTCCGCCCCTCCTGCGAGGAGGCAACAGCTTCAGCTGGACCCTTGCGATCCTCCGGGTCCAGCCACGAAGGTCCTGCCACCTCTTCTGGCAGTTGCGGATAAGGCGCTTGTAGACCCCCACGGATCGGACTGCCCGGACAATGTCCAGCCAGATGTTCTGCTTCCGATGGGCATCAACCTGTGAGGATGAGAAAGTGAAAAGGCCATTACTACACATGCAACATATCCGTGCATCACACAGTTGGAAATACATGTCTCAATCACAGGGGCATATGATGTACACAGGCAGTGCAACGAGGGCTATGGACAGTTTGCCAGCAGTTACTACATGGTATCATTGCATGGGTAGTGAACCTTGTTTGAATGCACTGTCACTCCACTGTACCTGTTCAGTGCAAGTGACTACACACTTTGGGGGTGCGAACTACTCAGTGGCCATGCTAGCCAGTGGTGTGCACACTGTAAATCCTGCTAGTCAGGCAACATGCACAATTAGTGAGGCAGTGGACAGCACACTCACCTGCTCCCCTGGTGTCCCATACATCTTGCTGTACTGTGGAAGGAGGCTGTCCAGCAGGGCCTGGTTCTCCTCATGGGTGAAGGCTGGGGCTCTCTCCACAGTACGTGCCATTGCAGCAGCCAGAGGATGCAGAGACAGCAGCAGTGTAGTGGCAGATGTCGTCCAGGAGCATGTAGTGCAGGCAAGTGAGCTCTCAGGGGAACAGCCAGCATTATATGTGTGCTGCAGAGGCAGATACTGCATGTGTCCAAATTGATAGGTCCAAGTCGGTAGCATCTTCTGAATCTGGCCAATCCATGGAATAGCAGCTCCAATACACGCCCACAGCATCCTTCAAAAATTCAACTTCATGACACCCATGAATTTGCAACATTGTTGTGGCTGGCCAACTGAATTCACTGCATCAGACTCGTTGTAAATTCAAAAACCGCATCCGTTGCCATGCCAGGCCCCAGCCAATGCATGCACACCGATCGGACCATTGCTGTACAATGCGTACCCGCTCACATGCAATGCAATGGTCCGAGCGGGCACACCGATCGGACCATTGCTGTACAACGCGTACCCGCGATACAACACGTACCCGCTCACATGAAATGCAATGGTCCGAGCGGGCACACCGATCGGACCATTGCTGTACAACGCGTACCCGCGATACAACGCGTACCCGCTCACATGCAATGCAATTGTCCGAGCGGGCACACCGATCAGACCATTGCTGTACAACGCGTACCCGCAATACAACGCGTACCCGCTCACATGCAATGCAATGGTCCGAGCGGGCACACCGATCGGACCATTGCTGTACAATGCGTACCCGCGATACAACGCGTACCCGCTCACATGCAATGCAATGGTCCGAGCGGGCACACCGATCGGACCATTGCTGTACAACGCGTACCCGTGATACAATCCGTACTCGCTCACATGCAATGCAATGGTCCGAGCGGGCACACCGATCGGACCATTGCTGTACAACGCGTACCCGCGAAACAACACGTACCCGCTCACATGCAATGCAATGGTCCGAGCGGGCACACCGATCGGACCATTGCTGTACAAGGCGTACCCCCAATACAACGCGTACCCGCTCACATGCAATGCAATGGTCCGAGCGGGCACACCGATCGGACCATTGCTGTACAACGCGTACCCGCGATAGAACGCGTACCCGCTCACATGCAATGCAATGGTCCGAGCGGGCACACCAATCGGACCATTGCTGTACAACGCGTACCCGCAATACAACGCGTACCCGCTCACATGCAATGCAATGGTCCGAGCGGGCACACCGATCGGACCATTGCTGTACAACGCGTCCCTGTACAGGTCACACGCATGTGTCACCATGCTGGTCAATGGTGAACCTATGCCAGCCACATATACTTTCCAGGGACTCTGGGGCACACCTACTACACCACACCCAGTCCACACTGTATCTAAGGCATGTGTGGCAGCATGACCTTATCTGTGTATGGGTGTGTACATGTTGTTTTTGGGCTGGCACTTGGGGGCAGACACACCCAGGCTGTGCACATGTTAATGGGGACAGGGTCCTTTGTGTGTCGTGCACATGACCACTGGGATGTGCAACTGTTCATTTTTGGAGCATGTTGCATGGTCACATTTCCAGGTTGTGTATATGTATGACATGTCACATACCCCAAGGCTCATGTGGGAAAGCATGTACATCACAGGGTGGCCCATTGCCACAATAGTCATGTCCCTCCGCAGTCTGTGTGCATGTTGTGTTTCACATGTCTGACTCCATGTGCACAATGGGAGACAGTCTCCACATCCACGTTGTTTGTGCATGGACTTAGATGTTGTGTGTGTGTGTCACTGATGTCCATGTCTGTCCTGCAGAGGCTACAGGGGGCACTACCTGTGGGAGTCATGTTTGATTTTTCTGACGTGTACATGATACACCATGTCATGCCAGTGTCCATGTGGCAAGACAGGCTCCCTGGGAATCTACCTGTCAATGAGTTGAGATGCCTGTGGCGCATCTGTCCAGACGTCACTATGGTATGTGTGTGGAATGTGAGTGCAGTAAATGGGTACTGTGACACAGCCAAATGGTTTCACATAGCACACCCTGGGACCTGTTGTCCACACATGTTGAACAGAGATGTTACATGATGTCCATGTGGGTGCCATATGTGTCCAAACAGAACGAGACACACATCAAGTACTAGTGTTTGCTGATGTAGCATGTGAACTACAGTATGGTGAATGGCACATATGTGGGGTGACTGACAATCTTGACTTCTTCACCTCTGCACTGCAGGGCTCCTGCTGTCCATCGACCATTCCCAGACCTGGCAACGATGGTGGAACGTGCCAGCATCCGACGGTACCGCTTCACCAGGCAGCTGATTGAGGATTTGGCAGTGCGGTTGGACCCACATTTGCAGCCTGGCCGGCCGTATCCGACAGCGCTGACCCCCAAGGTGAAGGTGATGGCAGCCCTACACTTCTTTGCCACCGGTACCTTTCAACACACTGTGGCATCTACTGGTGGTATGTCACAGACTATGTTCAGCCGTGTGCTACGCGATGTTTTGGTGGCGATGTTGAGATGCCTTAACCAGTTCATCTATTTCCCACAACGTCACCGACTCACTGATGTCAAGAGTGACTTCTATGCCCTGGGGAGGATGCCACATGTCATTGGCTCCATTGATGGGACACATGTGGCTTTGGTACCACCACAGGCACATGAGCAGGCATACAGGAACAGGAAACATTACCATTCTGTCAATGCTCTGGTGGTATGTCTTGCAAACATGACCATCACACATGTTTGTGCCCGTTACCCCGGTTCTGCACACGATGCCTACGTGATGAGGAGTAGTCGCATCCTGAGGATGATGTCACAGATGCCGAACCAGCGTGCTTGGCTTGTCGGTGTGTACTGACTTTGTACCATTGTGTGTGTTGTGCTATGTTGCTTTCCGCACACTTTTCAATGTTGGCTAATGTGCAATTGTCTGTCTGTAGGTGACTCGGGATACCCCAACATGCCATGGTTGCTGACACCCCTCAGGAACCCTGTGACACCAGCCCAGATGCGCTACAATGAGGCACATGGTCGGACCAGGAGGGTGATTGAGCGGACCTTTGGTCTCCTGAAGAGCCGCTTCCGCTGCCTGGACAAGACAGGAGGCGCCCTCCCATATGCCCCAGCAAAGGTGTGCAAGATTATCATTGTCTGCTGCAAGCTCCACAACCTGGCAGTGCGGAAGGAGTTGCCTCTCATCCTGGATGACGATGACCAACATCCGCCACCTGTGGAGGATCCAAGCCTGGGCCACGATGCCAGTGATGATGATGATGATGGTGATGGTGATGTCCGCACACAGCTCATCACCAACTTCTTCAGCTGAATGTGAGTATCCAGAGTGTTGTACTATCAATGAATTTGATTTGCATGATATGTGTGTGTGGTGCTCTGGTGCTGTTTGAGTGTGGCCATGTGCAACTTGACTGGATGCATGCGGAGATGTGTCCTTGCAGGTGGTCTGTACTTGCCAACAGTGTAGACATGCTAACTTGCTTTTGTGTATTTAACTTGTGACAGGTATTAGACATGAGTATTGCCATTCTGTGCTGGTCTTCTGTGCTTTTGAGTGTGTGTCATGTCTGTCCTTCACAGGGTGCTGCTGGAGTTGTTAGAACAACTTGGATCCCCCGAACCAATGATTCAACTTCCAAGGTGGCAGCAGTTGTTCCCCTACAGGTGATGTGCCACACACCCCTGGACTTTCTATCTTCTGCATTGTTTGACTTTGTGGCCACAGCCAGGTGGGATTAGCTTGCATTTGTAGTGGAAACAACATGTAGCAAATGTGTAATAAACCTGTTCTACATTTTGGGGTGTGCGTTGTCCGTAGTCACACATCTGAGTGACATTTGCTTACTGCACCTATGTTGTAGTTGACACAGACTGTGAATATGTGTGGTGTCTGTGCATTGCACTGTATTTCCAGGCAACATCAGTGTAGGGGATGAGTCATATGGCCCTGGTGTGTATGTGTTGTGTGGCCCTAGTGGCGTGTCTCCCTCATATGTGTCACATCGCCATGACTGCCATGACGGTTTTGGACTTGCTGTAGCAGTCAGCATGCACAGTGTCATATTTCTGATCACCATCTCCATGACAGAGACCACGTTGGAATCACAACAGAGGCAGATATGGTTTTTTGGTGAGTTTATTTACAAAAGGTGTGGGGATGGTGCACAGGATGGTGGGTGCTGTACATAGAAATTGGAATCCAAAGTTCCCATGTGAATTGGAAGTCCTGGTAGATGGAATGTCCAGGGTATAGTCCACAGTCATCTGATGAATTTGTACAACTAGAGCTCCCCATGTCATGTGGGCGAGTTGGGTTGCCATCGACAGGGCGTGCAGTTTGCACACAGAGGAAAAGTTCCAGAACAGGTGTTGGCTTCCTGGGGGATGTAGCTGGCCATCGGCCTCTCAGTTTGGCCTCCTCGGATGGCCCCTCTTCTTGGGGGGACCCTCAGGTGCAGGCTGCCGCGGTGCAGGGTACTCTCCGCCAGAGTCCTCCTCCCTCTCTGTGGCTGTTGCGGATGTAGTGGCAACAGATGTTGTGGGCGCACAGGGAGGTGAGGCCATGTTGGTGCTGATCTGGCGGAGGCATGTCAGTATGTCCCTATGCACCGCTGTGAGTTCTTGCAATGTGTCCCACTTGGACTCCATGCGAGACATGTGTGTCTCGACACGGGACATGTGGGAGTCCAAGCGGGCATGATGGGCAGCCTGCTGCTGTTGTATGTCCTTGAGGATCCCCACTACCTGGGTGACCTCTCCGGTGCTGGTCTGGTACGCATCTGCAATGCGTGCCAGTTGTGGGTCATCACGCAGTCCTGACCCCTCTGCAAATAGCGACCTGTGTCTACCACCCCTCCCACCACCCCTGGCAACACGTGCAGGGCCTGCGGTGCCACGCACAGGTGACCGTGTGCCCACTTGGGTTTTGTTAGTGGGCTCGATGGCAGCGGCTCCAGTTTGGTCCTGGGTCCCTGCGCTGTTGTCACCTGTGGTCCTTGGTGTGTCCGTGTTGGCAGGGGTGGCCTGTGTGTTGGCAGTTGTTGGAGGGGTGGGTGCAGGGGGTGCAGATGTTGGTCCTGCTGGTGCTGCATGATGACTGGCACCGGAGGGTCCAGCTTGTTGTTCGCCATCCGAGGAGTGCAGAGGCTGATCCACACCAGTGAGCTCTGTGTCCCCCGGAGCCTGGGACAGGGACTCCTCCTCATCTGCTGCTGAGTCCCCATCTTCACCTGTTTTGGGGAGAGACACAGATTGTATGGTATGTTTCTACAGGCATCAATTGTTAAAACACCGGACAGTTGTGACTGTACCTCTGGATGCGGCCCTGGACATTGCATTCTACTCAGTTATGACAGTCAGAGAGTGATATTGGTGTAGCACATTGTCCTGCCAACCTGTGGCATGTCAATGTGAATGTTGAGGTGTGTGCCTGACCAGCATTGGTGGTATTTGGTTGCCATCCGGGCCGACTTCTCCCCCAGCCCAAATATCCCACCATGGAACATGCTTCCATTGCAGGGAGTGCAAGTTGTCTTTCAGGATGTCAGTCAGTGGTGTCCTGCTGTTGGTTGTTGCACAGTTGCCTGCAGGGCCTTGTGCTCCCCCCAGCCATCTTGTGAGTCCTTTTCCACTCCCTGTGATGTGAGCATGGTTCAGGGTGGTGTTGATGGGCCAATTGTGAGGCTGAGCAACATCTGTGACTACCACTCCCATCATGCTATTGCCTCCACCCCCCTTCCCAGCATGCCCATCCTTCCTTCCTTTTGACTCTGCTTCCCTGTGGGGTGGGGTGCCTGTGCTGACAGGTTGGCTGAGAGTGTTCTCCTTGCGGTTGTTTGGCTACCAGTCCCAAGAGTGTCCCTGTGCTTCACACAGTATGAGCCCGGATGGTTGGTCTTTGTGGGATCTTGAGTTAGAATGTGAGGCTTTGCATTCTCCCAGGTGGATTCTGTGGAGTTAGTGTTGGGGTGTGTGTGAGGGGAGGTGCTTGTGACTATGGTCAGTGCTGTGAGTCCTCCTTCCCACCCAGCCAGATATCCCACCATGGAACATGCTTCCATTGCAGGGAGTGCAAGTTGTCTTTCAGGATGTCAGTCAGTGGTGTCCTGCTGTTGGTTGTTGCACAGTTGCCTGCAGGGCCTTGTGCTCCCCCAGCAGTACCCAGTGTCAGCCATCTTGTGAGTCCTTTTCCACTCCCTGTGATGTGGGCATGGTTCAGGGTGGTGTTGATGGGCCAATTGTGAGGCTGAGCAACATCTGTGACTGTCACTCCCATCATGCTATTGCCTCCACCCCCTTCCCAGCATGCCCATCCTTCCTTCCTTTTGAGTGGACTTCAGTGTGTGTGAGTGTGAGAGCAATGGCAAGATGGCTGACAATGTGGTTGTGTTGTTTGTTGGTGCACAGTTGCCTGCAGGGCCTTGTGTTCCCCCAGCAGTGCCCTGTGTCAGCCATCTTGTGAGTCCTTTTCCACTCCCTGTGATGTGAGCATGGTTCAGGGTGGTGTTGATGGGCCAATTGTGAGGCTGAGCAACATCTGTGACTACCACTCCCATCATGCTATTGCCTCCACCCCCTTCCCAGCATGCCCATCCTTCCTTCCTTTTGACTCTGCTTCCCTGTGGGGTGGGGTGCCTGTGCTGACAGGTTGGCTGAGAGTGTTCTCCTTGCGGTTGTTTGGCTACCAGTCCCAAGAGTGTCCCTGTGCTTCACACAGTATGAGCCCGGCTGGTTGGTCTTTGTGGGATCTTGAGTTAGAATGTGAGGCATTGCATTCTCCCAGGTGGGTTCTGTGGAGTTAGTGTTGGGGTGTGTGTGAGGGGAGGTGCTTGTAACTATGGTCAGTGCTGTGAGTCCTCCTTCCCACCCAGCCAGATATCCCACCATGGAACATGCTTCCATTGCAGGGAGTGCAAGTTGTCTTTCAGGATGTCAGTCAGTGGTGTCCTGCTGTTGGTTGTTGCACAGTTGCCTGCAGGGCCTTGTGCTCCCCCAGCAGTACCTAGTGTCAGCCATCTTGTGAGTCCTTTTCCACTCCCTGTGATGTGGGCATGGTTCAGGGTGGTGTTGATGGGCCAATTGTGAGGCTGAGCAACATCTGTGACTGTCACTCCCATCATGCTATTGCCTCCACCCCCCTTCCCAGCATGCCCATCCTTCCTTCCTTTTGAGTGGACTTCAGTGTGTGTGAGTGTGAGAGCAATGGCAAGATGGCTGACAATGTGGTTGTGTTGTTTGTTGGTGCACAGTTGCCTGCAGGGCCTTGTGTTCCCCCAGCAGTGCCCTGTGTCAGCCATCTTGTGAGTCCTTTTCCACTCCCTGTGATGTGAGCATGGTTCAGGGTGGTGTTGATGGGCCAATTGTGAGGCTGAGCAATATCTGTGACTACCACTCCCATCATGCTATTGCCTCCACCCCCTTCCCAGCATGCCCATCCTTCCTTCCTTTTGACTCTGCTTCCCTGTGGGGTGGGGTGCCTGTGCTGACAGGTTGGCTGAGAGTGTTCTCCTTGCGGTTGTTTGGCTACCAGTCCCAAGATTGTCCCTGTGCTTCACACAGTATGAGCCCGGCTGGTTGGTCTTTGTGGGATCTTGAGTTAGAATGTGAGGCATTGCCTTCTCCCAGGTGGGTTCTGTGGAGTTAGTGTTGGGGTGTGTGTGAGGGGAGGTGCTTGTGACTATGGTCAGTGCTGTGAGTCCTCCTTCCCACCCATCCAGATATCCCACCATGGAACATGCTTCCATTGCAGGGAGTGCAAGTTGTCTTTCAGGATGTCTGTCAGTGGTGTCCTGCTGTTGGTTGTTGCACAGTTGCCTGCAGGGCCTTGTGCTCCCCCCAGCAGTACCCACTGTCAGCCATCTTGTGAGTCCTTTTCCACTCCCTGTGATGTAAGCATGGTTCAGGGTGGTGTTGATGGGCCAATTGTGAGGCTGAGCAATATCTATGACTCCAACTCCCATGATGCTATTGGCTACACTGACTTTACCAGCATACACAGAATTCCTTCCTTTCAGTGATCTTCCCTGTGAGGTGGTGTTCTAGTGATGTCAATATATCTGGGAGTGTTTGTTGGTTCTATTTGTGCCACTGCCTTGCTGTATTTGTTGTTAGGTTTGTAGATGTCATGACACAGTTAGATGTCACCATGAGATGGCAGGTATTGTGTTTGTCTGACTGGCATTCACATCTTGGGATGAGTATGTTTTGTTTGCTGTGTATTTGGTAAGGGTGCATGGTTTGCCTATCCCTTTGAGGGTGCTGTGTGTGTATTGTCACACCATATTGTGTATATAAGTTGTGTACTCACCAGGCTCTGGGATGTCTGTTAGTCCATATACGCTCACTGGTGGTAGGATGGCCCGCACCTTCTCCTCCCAGGGCCTGAGGTATATTGGTTTTGCAGGAGGGCCACTGCCGGTGCGCTGGCTGATGATGTAGTCCTTTTTCAGTAGGTCCCGGACCCTCCTGCGCACATCATACCACCTGTTCTGGATGTCTTCCTTTGTGCGCAAACATGGTGATTGTGCATTCACCCTGTCGACAATCCTCACCCACATCTTGGTTTTCTGCGACATGGGGGTCTGTTGTACCAATGTACCAAACAACTGTGGCTCTACCCTGAGTATCTCGTCTACCAGGACTTCCAATTCACAATCTAGGAACTTGTGGTTCTTCTTTGGGGGCATGGTGATGGGTGGTGGTGGTGATTGATGTGTGTGTGTGTGTGTGTGTGTGTGCAAGTGGGGGGGTGTGAGTGTAGGTTTAGCTGGGTGTGTGTGAGGGTGCTATTTGTAAGTGTGGTAATGGTATGTGGCTTGTGTGATGTATGAGCTGTGAGTGTGTCTGTGGTTGCTGTGTGATGGTGTTGTTTGCTGGCAGGTCTGTGGAATTTGCAAAGGCTCATGGTAGGGATTTGTGGCCTTTATGTAGGTGGGGTTGGGGGGGTGTCCTTGTTCCATTTTTTCCCCCACCCCCAGTATTTATTGGCTTTGTGGTAGCTTGTTTGGCCTTTTTTAAAAACTTTTTTCCCTTGGTGCTTTGGGTGCATGTAGGAGTCGTTCTTGTGTCCGAGTCGGACGCTGCTGTTGTCTGATGCGATGTTGTCCGACTCGTTCCCACTGTGTTTCAGGTTGGTTTCATGTGCGGCGTACGAGTCGGTCGCGGAATATTGGGTTGATTCGGCTGGGTTTTGTGTGCGTGTGGTCGTACGGCTTGTGCTCCGTGCGAGTCGGTCGTGTTTCGCACGCATAGCATCGTACTACGTGGGTCGGAGTTCGCGGGTACGTTTCGTTCGGTCGCTATCCGGGTGCGTGTCGGTCGGTTAGTTTCGAGTGTTTTTCCGGCCGGATGGCTTGTTTCCGTCCGACTCGGTCGTTCGTTTTGTATTCCTTCCGAGTCGGTCGGGTTTCACATGCATTTCATCGTACTACCCGGGTCGGACGGCGCCGGTTCGTGTCGGTCGGAATAAATTCCCGCACCGAGGGGCCGATTCCGATCTCGGCCGGTAGGGCTCCGAATCGGATTCGGCTTTACCGGATCCGATTCGGAGCCCTGTTTCCCGACCGGATCGTACGCGGGTCCGGCCGAGCGAGTACGATGCGGGTCGCCGACCGACTCGTCCGGGCGTCCCGACCGCTCCGACCGACTCGTTCCCGGCTCGAACCGCACCGACCGACTCGCTCGGACTCGACTCGCACCGCGCAATGGAGACGTTCCCCGGCCGGGTAAGTACGATGCGCGCCGCGAGCAGTCCGACCGAGCCGCGCACTCCGGCTCGAAAGAGCTGTCGGAGCCGTACTTTGGGGGTCCGTGTCGGACCCCCCGTACGCGTAGCCGCGCGAGTCGCACACAGGGGGGGACCCATGGGTCCCCCCTACCTGTGCGTGTACGGCACGAATCGCTTCGCCGCGTACCCGCTGTAGGGGGCGCACTTGTCCGACTCGCACCCATTGAGTCAATGGGAGCCCGCGAACGCGTTGTACGACCCGGCTCCCATTGACTTCAATGGGAGTCCGACCGACTCGGGTCCGATGGCATACGTGCGCATCGTACTCGTTCGGTCGGACTGCACGGGTCCGATTCGGTCGGAAATCTCTCCGGGTCCGGCTCGGTCGGAGAAATTTCCGGCCCGAATCGGAATCGACCCCCGAGTCGGTCGGTACGTTTTCCGGCCCGAATCGGAATCGACCCCTAAGTCAAACACATAAAACACTAAACTGCCAAAACAACACCTAACTACCCCGAAAAAGATCAAATAACGCCCTAACAAATATATTTACACTACTACTATCTTACCCCTACCTTAAAACTAACTTAAAAGTAAATAAAACTAAACTTACCTGGACGGACGAAAAGCAGCTCCCAACCACGAGGTTCCATCTTCCAAAATGACCTAAAAATGAAAGCGATAGATACAAAAGTGAGAAAAAGGAAATAAAATGGCTGCATAATTAAAATGAAAATAGGACTAACTCCCCATAGACAACAATAGAAAATATTTAGAAAAATGTTTAAAATTGTATGTATAACTTTATGTATTGCAATGTATTTTCCCAATGTTTGAAATAAACATAGAAAAATTTTAAATTATACATTAACTATTATATTATCCCAAAAAGCTATAAGATAAAATTTAATGTATATTAAAATATATGTTTATTCCATAAACTGTTAATGTACAAAAATTATACAAATGTGATAAAAAATATATATATATTACACAAAATATTTCTGTAAAATATTGTAAATTATTTAACATATTAAATATTATTTTATTAAAAATAATATTCAATATACTAAATAATAAAATATAATCTTGTAAAATAAAAAATATATATGTTTTCAAACTAATTAAATTGATATAAAAAAAAATGTTAAAATGTAAACAAAAATGTTCACAAATCTTTTACTTTTTCTACAACAAATGAACAATACAAATGAAACTGTTGATTAATAAAAAAAATTAAATCTTTTACTTTACCATTACATGACTATGCTACCAAAAATGTACAATTGTTGAACACTGTACCAAAAAAAATATATGTAATAATATATCATTTGTTTCACCTTTATAAATAATAAATAAATGTTACAAATATGTTATACTCTTTAATAAAATGTGAATAACATCAAAATGTATGGTTTATTTTTTTAAATATTATAATAAATTTTGTAACCAACGAAAATAATAAAAATGTAATTGTGAATGAAAATAGAAATGTCTTTTCATCAAAATAATATTGAAATGAAAACTAACATACATCTATTGACTTATTACAATTTACAAATTAACTTACAAAAATGCTGAATTATAAACAATAATAATTTACAACTCCAACCCCAAATCCATGTAAACTCAGGGAAAGTGCTGGATAGTAAACCATAATAATTTACTATTCTAACTCCAAATCCGACTAAACTCAGGGAAAGTGCTGGATGGTAAACCATAATAATTTACTATTCTAACTCCAATCTCAACTAAACTCAGGGAAAGTCCTGGATAGTAAACCATAATGATTTACTATTCTAACTCCAAATCCAACTAAACTCAGGGAAAGTGCTGGATGGTAAACCATAATAATTTACTATTCTAACTCCAAATCCAACTAAACTCATGGAAAGAGCTGGATAGTAAACCATAATACTTTACTATTCTAACTCCAAATTTAACTAAACTCAGGGAGATTGCTGGATAGTAAACCATAATAATTTATTATTCTAACTCCAAATCCAACTAAACTCAGGGAAAGTGCTGGATAGTAAACCATAATAATTACTATTCCTACTCCAAACCCAACTAAACTCAGGGAAAGTGCTGGATGGTAAACCATAATAATTTACTATTCTAACTCCAAATTCAACTAAACTCAGGGAAAGTGCTGGATAGTAAACCATAATAATTTACTATTCTAAATCCAAATCTAACTAAACTTAGGGAAAGTGCTGGATAGTAAACCATAATAATTTACTATTCTAACTCCAAATCCAACTAAACTCAGGGAAAGTGCTGGATAGTAAACCATAATAATTACTATTCCAACTCCAAACCCAACTAAACTCAGGGAAAGTGCTGGATGGTAAACCATAATAATTTACTATTCTAACTCCAAATTCAAGTAAACTCAGGGAAAGTGTTGGATAGTAAACCATAATGATTTACTATTCTAACTCCAAATCCAACTAAACTCAGGGACAGTGCTGGATAGTAAACCATAATGATTTACTATTCTAACTCCAAATCCAACTAAACTCAGGGACAGTGCTGGATGGTAAACCATAATAATTTACTATTCTAACTCCAAATCCAACTAAACTCATGGAAAGAGGTGGATAGTAAACCATAATAATTTACTATTCTAGCTCCAAATCCAATTAAACTCAGAGAAAGTGCTGGCTAGTAAACCATAATAATTTACTATTCTAACTCCAAATCCCAAAAAACTCATGGAAAGTGCTGGATCGTTAACCATAATAATTACTATTCTAACTCCTAATACAAGTAAACTCAGGGCAAATGCTGGATAGTAAACCATAATTATTTACTATTCCAACTCCAAATAAAAATAAACTCAAAACAAAAAATGATTAATACCCCCCATTTTGATCTTTACAATTAATAAATATATATCATTAAATAAAAACTTCATTATAAAATGTAATTTATCTTTCAAAATTAGAGTACAATTTTAAATTTTATAAAAAATAATATTTTATTATAATTAATAATCCTTAACACAATTTTCAAAAAAGTATTCATAGATTTTTATACAATTTAATAATTTAAATATTTTTTTTGTAAATTAAAAATTGAATATTTTAAAAAATTTGTAAAATGTATGAAATTATTAAAAATTCATTTTATTTAAACTACTTTTACAGTAAAAATTTCGTTACAAATTTAATTTCAAATTTTTAAAATTTTTACATTTTTAAAAAAATATTTAAATATTTGAAAATTAATTATTAAAATGTATTTTACACAAACATTCTTCAGTAACTCAAAACCTATATCCCATAAAAACTCTATATACCACAGCAAAAATGTATTTATTATTGCTAAATATAATTAAAACCCACAATATTTTTAATTTACTACCCACCCATATCCCCTATAAACCCAAATTCCCACTTCTATTAATAAATAAAAATTAAATAAAATATATTACCCCACCAAAATATTTTTATATTACTCCCCACCCTTATCCCCTATAAACCCAACATCCCGCTCCTAAATTATATACAAATTATTAAAATATATTAAATTTTAAAGAACATTTTTAAATTACTACCCACCCTTATCCCCTATAAACCCAACATCCCGCTCCTAAAATTAATATGAAAACAAATAAAAATGAGTTATTTAAACAAAATATTTTTATTTAAACATTATAAATTAACAAAAACTAACATAAAAAAATTGGAACATTAAAAGAAAACATCAAAAACGTAAATTCGATATTACTTACATCGATATTTTTTACATCAATATTTTTTACATCGATATTTTAATATTCGACATTAGTACATTACAAGAAAATCAATATTTTTTACATTGATATTACTTACCTCGATATTTAACACCAATGATATTCTTACCTCGATATTCATGCATGTCGATATTTTTGTGTCGATATTCTGTCTCTGCACCCACCCAGACATTACCCCTGCACTCATACAATCACCTAACTATTACCCATGCAGACCATCAATCACTCAGGCTGTACTCATGCACTTATAAAATCATCCAGGCACTACCTATGCACTCATGCATTAACCCAGGCACGATTGATGCACTCCTCAATGCACCTAGGCATTACCCATGCACTCCTCTAATCAGTCATGCACTATCTATGTACTCCTTCATTACCCAGGCACTACTCTTGCACTCATTCAATAACTCAACCACGACTGCTGTACTTATATATATATATATACCCAGGCAATATCCATATACTTATAAAAACATGCAGACACTACCTATGCACTCATGCAATCACCCAGGCACTACCTATGCACTCCTCCAATCACTCAGGCACTACCCATGCACTCATGCAATCACTCAGGCACTACCCATGCACTCATAGATGCACTCAGGTACTTCTACTGCACTTATGCAATCACCCAAGCACTACCTATGCAGCCTACCAATCATCCAGGCACTACCCGTACACTCATGGAATCACCCAGGTTCTACAGATGCACTGCTCCAATCACCCAGGAACTACCCATGCACTCTTCCATGCACACAGGCATCACCCATGCACTCCTCCAATCACCCAGATATTACCCCTGTACTCATACAATCACCCTGACATTACCCATGCACTCCTCCATGCACCCAGGCATTACCCATGCACTCCTTCAATCACCCAGACATTACCCCCGCACTCATGCAATCACACAAGCATTACCCATGCACTCCTTCAATCACTCAGGCAGTACCCCTGCAGTCATGTAATCAGCAAAGCACTACCTATGCACTCATGGAATAACCCAGGCACTACCCTTGCACTCCTTCGGTCACCCAGGGGGTATCCATGCACTCCTCCAATCACCCAGCCACTACCCATGCACTTATAAAATTATCCAGGCACTACCTATGCACTCCTCTAATCACCCAGGCACTATTTCTGCACTCCTCCAATCACCCAGACATTACCCCTGCACTTATGCAATTACCCAGACATTACCCTTGCACTCCTTCAATCACTCAGGCAGTTCCCATGC
The DNA here is from genome assembly GCA_963921515.1 of Calotriton arnoldi. Taxonomy (NCBI): domain Eukaryota; kingdom Metazoa; phylum Chordata; class Amphibia; order Caudata; family Salamandridae; genus Calotriton; species Calotriton arnoldi. Next base: position 852,447 of record CAWUFW010006322.1, on the reverse strand, counting down.
ACTCCTCTAATCACACAGACATTACCCCTGCACTTATGCAATCACCCAGGGATTACACATGCACTCCTTTAATCACTCAGGCAGTACCCATGCACTTATAAAATTATCCAAGCACTATCTATGCACTTATGCAATCACACAAGCACTACTGATACACTCCTTGATGCACCTACACATTACTCATGCACTCTTACAATCACCGAAGCATTACACATGTATTCATGCAATCACTCAGGTAGTACACATGCACTTCTCCAATCACACATGCACTACCCATACACTTCTCCATATATTCAACTTTGCGCAATTCATACAACACTTACAAATGTGTCTATTTTTAACCAAATAGGCGGTTCTGAAAAGAAACATTTTTTTCTTCTTTTTTGTTTTATATATTTTATTTTATTTTTTAATTCTTGTTTGAATTTTTGGGGGTTTTTTTTATTAAAAAAATAAACAGAACCAAGAAGAAAAACATTGAAACAATTATGCAATTAAAAGTCATTGCATAAGCAAAAACAAAAAAATTAACACTTGTGGTTCTTAATGGCAACCAGGATAGCATTCACTGATTGCTCACCAACACATAATGTCTTCTTACATTTTAAACAATGCTGCTCCACTCTAGCTAAGTCAGGGAAGATGTTGGTTGGGGAAGTTGTTGTGCCAGCAGATGAGGTGCTGGGACCAGCAGTGTTGTTGTCAGTTGACTGCTTTTCTTGTTCACGACGCAGTTGTTCTCTTGCGAGACGCCGAGGGTGCATTGTCTCTAAATGCTTCCGCATAGATGACATCCCGCAAGAATATTTTTTTTCTGAGCCTCGTGAGAGGACCTTATCACAAACGGTGCATGTCACCTTATGGGCATTCACCTTTTTCTCCCCAGGTGGTATGGAGAAAAATGCCCACATGATGCTCTCATACCGGACTTTGATGGGTTCCTCCAAGTCTTCTTCCACTTCAGGTGGAAGCTGATGTGGTGGATTTCCAGTTGCCATTTTTTGAAGGAACAAAAAAAACACCAAAAAGATAGAAAGAAGAGAAGCAAAAGACAACAGGTGTGTCTTCTGAGATGCTCTTGAAAGAATGAAAAAAATGGGTGGGGTCCTTCAAGTTCTAGAATCAAAAGCTTCTAAACCAATGAAATTGTTTCTTTTGAAGTCACATGGGATTCGCGCACCCGGCGCGCAACCAGGGCACACCCGACGCGATTCCCGAAAAATATATTTACCAATAATATATCTTTATTCCAGTTACAAATATATGATATTTACAATTATGTTAAATAATCCCTTGGTATAATATATATAATAAAGTTATATACATATACTTTTAAAACAAAAATATTTACGGTGGATTCACGCACCTGGTGCGACCCCCAGAAATACGTACATGACGTTACGTGGGGCCAAGATTCGTTCACCCGTCGCTTACCAAACGTGCATCGTACACGACTTAACCAATATGGCGGCAAAATTCTTGGATTTGCGCAACCACCGTGATTGGTACACGATCGGTACGCGAATCCACTTTTTAAAAATAAAATCTAAATATATAGTTTAGAAAAGAGAAAACATCACATTATTTTTATAAAAATCTAAAAATTAAGAAAAAGTATTTTTTGGACATTATACTTAGATATTAGCATTTAAAAAACCTTTGAAATTCACTGAAAAAACCATAGGTTTCAGGGACGTTATAGTTAGAAATTAGCATTAAAAAAACCTTTGAAATTCACTGAAAAAACCACAGGTTTCAGGGACGTTATAGTTAGAAATTAGCATTTAAAAAGCCTTTGAAATTCACTGAAAAAACCACAGGTTTCAGGGACGTTATAGTTAGAAGTTAGCATTTACAAAACCTTTGAAATTCACTGAAAAAACCTCAGGCTTCAGGGACGTTATAGTTAGTTGGACATTTCACTCGTACAAAACCTGAGAAATTTGGCCGTTATAGTTAGTTGAGCTAACTGCTGATGACGTCACATATTACATCACTCATGACATGGTCAGTGACATCACTGATGACATCATCCAGTGACTGTGTGTTTCTGTAAAGTTTAAATATATTTTATATATATATATATATATATATATATATATATGCCATGGTGTATTGAAGAATGAGTGGGTGTATGAGTGTCTGAATGGATGATTTAGTAGGTGTGTGACTGACTGTATAAGGAGTGATTAAACGTGTTTTACTGAATGCATGGGTTAGTGACCTAGGGGCCGATTCCGATTTGGGCTGGAAATCTCTCCGACCGAGCCGGACCCGGAGAGATTTCCGACCGAATCGGACCCGGGCAGCCCGACCGAACGAGTACGATGCGCACGTATGCCATCGGATTCGATTCGGTCGGACTCCCATTGAAGTCAATGGGAGCCGGTCGTACAACGCGTACGCGGGCTCCCATTGACTCAATGGGTGCGAGGCGGACAAGGGCGCCCCCTACAGCGTGTACGCGGCGAAGCGACTCGCGCCATACACGCACAGGTAGGGGGGACCCATGGGTCCCCCCTGTGTGCGACTCGCGCGGCTACGCGTACAGGGGGGTCCGACACGGACCCCCAAAGTACGTCTCCGACTGCTCTTTGGAGCCGGAGTGCGCGGCTCGGTCGGACTGCTCGCGGCCGCATCGTACTTACCCGGCCGGGGAACGTCTCCATTGCGCGGTGCGAGTCGAGTCGGTCGGTGCGGTTCAACCCGGGAATGAGTCGGTCGGAGCGGTCGGGACGCCCGGACGAGTCGGTCGGCGAATTCGCATCGTACTCGCTCGCCCGGACGCGCGTACGAATCGGTCGGGAAATAGGGCTCCGAATCGGATCCGGTTAAGCCAAATCCGATTCGGAGCCCTACCGGCCGAGATCGGAATCGGCCCCTAAACTGTGAGAATGTCTGTATCAGTCTGTCAGTTGGTGTGTAAGCGGCTGCATGGGTTGGTGAGTAGCTACATGAGTGTCTATATGGGTTATTGATTGGTTGTCTGACTATCTGTATGGGTGCCTGAGTTTCTGTGTGGGTGGGTGGGGGGTGTGTGACTCTGTGCATAGATGTGTGAGTAGGTGATTCACTGGGTGTGTGGGTTCAACAGTGCATCTGTGAAGGGCTGTAAGGGTGGGTAAGTGTGTGTATGAGTGTGTTGGTGAGTGAATGGATGTCTCAGTGGTACATGTGTGAGTAACTACATATGTGAAAGGCAGCATATGTGAGTGTTGCACTATATAAATAACTATATGTAAGAGTGAGTGATTGTGAGAGTGGCTGTATGGATGAGTGTGTGCTTGTGTCAGTGATTGTATAAGAGAGTACGTATGTGTTACTATCAGTATGAATAAGTGAGGTGGTGGATGTATAACTGTATAGGTGAGTAAATGGGAGTGTGATTGATTCTTTGCATGACTGACTAGGTGTGTGAGTAACTGTATGGGTGAGTGGCAGTGTATGATTGTCTGTATAGGTGTATGAGTGCATTTGAGAGTGCTGTATTGATGAGTGACTGCATGTATAGTGACTGTATGGGTAAATGAGTGGATGTGTGTGTGTGTGTACACCTAGGAATCAGTGAGTGGGTATGTAGTAACTGGTATTGGTGTGTCTATGGTTTGGAAAATGGTAGTCCGTATTTTAGAGTGGGTGTATCAAAGGTTATATTAGGGTGTGAGGAGGTGTATCAGATTATCACGTGGATGATGTCATCAGTGATGTCATCAGTGATGTCATTTGAGATGTCATCAGTGATGTCATTAGTGATGTCACTGACCATGTCATGAGTGATGTAATATGTGACGTCATCAGCAGTGCATTGCGGGGGCGTGAGTTATAGTTAGCTCAACTAACTATAATGGCCAAATTTCTCTAGTTTTGTATGAGTGAAATGTCCAACTAACTATAACGTCCCTGAAACCTGAGGTTTTTTCAGTGAATTTCAAAGGTTTTTTAAATGCCAATTTCTAACTATAACGTCCCTGAAACCTGTGGTTTTTTCAGTGAATTTCAAAGGTTTTTTAAATGCTAATTTCTAACTATAATGTCCCTGAAACCTGTAGTTTTTTTCAGTGAATTTCAAAGGTTTTTTAAATGCTAATTTCTAGCTAATACGTCCCTGAAACCTGTGGTTTTTTCAGTGAATTTCAAAGGTTTTTTAAATGCTAAATTCTAACTATAACGTCCCTGAAACCTGTCATTTTTTCAGTGAATTTCAAAGGTTTTTTAAATGCTAATTTCTAACTATAACGTCCCTGACACCTATGGTTTTTTCAGTGAATTTCAAAGGTTTTTTAAATGCTAATATCTAAGTATAATATCCCAAAAATACTTTTTCTTAATTTTTAAATTTTTATAAAAATAATGTGATGTTTTCTCTTTTCTAAAATATAAATTTAGATTTTATTTTTAAAAAATGGATTCGCGTACCGATCGTGTACCAATCACGGTGGTTGCGCAAATCCAAGAATTTTGCCGCCATATTGGTTAAGTCATGTACGATGCTCGTTTGGTAAGCGACAGGTGCGCGAATCTCGGCCCTGCATAACGTCATGTACGTATTTCTGGGGGTCGCGCCAGGTGCGCGAATCCACCATAAATTTTTTTGTTTTAAAAGTATATGTATATAACTTTATTATATATATTATACCAAGAGATTATTTAACATAATTGTAAATATCATATATTTATAACTGGAATAAAGATATATTATTGTTAAATATATTTTTCGGGAATCGAGTCCGGTGCGCGCCGGTTGCGCGCCGGGAGCGCGAATCCCATGTGACTTCAAAAGAAACAATTTTATTGGTTTAGAAGCTTTTGATTCTAGAACTTGAAGGACCCCACCCATTTTTTCATTCTTTCAAGAGCATCTCAGAAGACACACCTGTTGTCTTTTGCTTCTCTTCTTTCTATCTTTTTGGTGTTTTTTTTGTTCCATCAAAAAATGGCAGCTGGAAATCCACCACAGCAGCTTCCACCTGAAGAGGAAGAAGACTTGGAGGAACCCATCAAAGTCCGGTATGGGAGCATCGTGTGGGCATTTTTCTCCATACCACTCGGGGAGAAAAAGGTGACTGCCCGTAAGGTGACATGCACCATTTGTGATAAGGTCCTCTCACGAGGCTCAGAAAAAAAATATTCTTGCGGGACGTCATCTTTGCTGAAGCATTCAGAGACAATGCACCCTCGGCGTCTCGCAAGAGAACAACTGCGTCGTGAACAAGAAAAGCAGTCAACTGACGACAACACTGCTGGACCCAGCACCTCATCTGCTGGCACAACAACTGCTCACACCAACATCTTTCCCTGACTTAGCTAGAGTGGAGTAGCGTTGTTTAAAATGTAAAAAGACCTTATATGTTGGTGAGCAATCAGTGAATGCTGTCCTGGTTGCCATTAAGAACCACCAGTGTTAATTTTTTTGTTTTTTTTGTTTAAGCAATGACTTTTAATTGCATAATTTTTTCAATGTTTTCCTTGTTGGTTCTGTTTATTTTTTCATTTTTTTAACAAAACAACACCAAAAAAATTCAAAAAAGAGTTAACAAAAATATATAAAAGAAAAAAAGAAAAAATCGTTCTTTTCAGAACCGCCTATTTGGTTACAAATATACAAATTTGTAAGTGTTGTATGAATTGTGCAAAGCTGAATATATGGAGAAGTGTATGGGTAGTGCATGTGTGATTGCAGAAGTGCATATGTACTACCTGAGTGATTGCATGAATACATGTGTAATGCTTCGGTGATTGTAAGAGTGCATGAGTAATGTGTAGGTGCATCAAGGAGTGTATCAGTAGTGCTTGTGTGATTACATAAGTGCATAGATAGTGCTTGGATGATTTTATAAGTGCATGGGTACTGCCTGAGTGATTAAAGGAGTGCATGTGTAATCCCTGGGTGATTGCATAAGTGCAGGGGTAATGTCTGTGTGATAAGTGGAGTACATGGGAACTGCCTGAGTGATTGAAGGAGTGCATGGGTAATGTCTGGGTAATTGCATAAGTGCAGGGGAAATGTCTGGGTGATCGGAGAAGTGCATGGACACTGCCTGAATGATTGAAGGAGTGCATGGGTAATGCCTGGGTGATTGCATGAATGCAGGGGTAATGCCTGGGTGATTGGAGGAGTGCAGAGACAGTGCCTGGGTGATTAGAGGAGTGCATAGATAGTTTCTGGATAATTTTATAAGTGCATGGGTAATGGCTAGGTGATTGGAGGTTTTATGGATACTGCCTGGGTGACTAAAGGAGTGCAAGGGTAGTGCCTGGGTTATTCCATGAGTGCATAGGTAGTGCTTTGCTGATTACATGACTGCAGGGTTAATGCCTAAGTGATTAAAGGAGTGCATGGGTAATGCCTGTGTGATTGCATGAGTGCAGGGGTAATGTCTGGGTGATTGAAGGAGTGCATGGGTAATGCCTGGGTACATGGAGGAGTGCATGGGTAATGTCAGGGTGATTGCATGAGTGCCAGGGTAATATCTGGGTGATTGGAGGAGTGCATGGGTAATGCCTGGGTGCATGGAAGAGTGCATGGGTAGTGCCTGTGTGCAAGGAGGAGTGCATGGGTAGTTCCTGGGTGATTGGAGCAGTGCATGTGTAGAACCTGGGTGATTCCATGAGTGTACGGGTAGTGCCTGGATGATAGGAAGACTGCATAGGTAGTGCTTTGGTGATCGCATAAGGGCAGCAGAAGTACCTGAGTGCATGTATGAGTGCATGGGTAGTGCCTGAGTGATTGCATGAGTGCATGGGTAGTGCCTGGGTGATTGGAGGAGCGCATGGGTAGTGCTTGGATTATTGCATGAGTGCATAGGTAGTACCTGGGTGATTGCATGAGTGCATAGGTAGTGTCTGCATGTTTTGATAAGTGTATGGATATTGCCTGGGTAAATATATAAGTACAGGAGTAGTGCTTGAGTTATTGGATGAGTGCAAGAGTAGTGCCTGGGTAATTGAAGGAGTACATAGATAGTGCATGGCTGATTAGAAGAGTGCATGGGTAATGCCTACGTGCATCGAGGAGTGCATCAATCATGCCTGGGTTAATGCATGAGTGCATAGGTAGTGCCTGGATGATTTTATAAGTGCATGAGTACAGTCTGAGTAATTGAAGGACTTTATGGGTAATAGTTAGGTGATTGTATGAGTGCATGGGTAGTGCCTGGGTGATTGGAGGAGTGCCTGGGTACTGCCTGAGTGATTAAAGGAGTGCATCAATAATGCCTTGGTGATTTTGTAAGTGCATGGGTAATGCCAGGGTGATTTTGTAAGTGAATGGGTAATGCCTGGGTGATTGCATGAGTGCAGAGGTAATGTCTGGGTGATTGGAGGAGTGCATGGGTACTTCCTGAGTGATTGTAGGAGCGCATGGGCAATGCCTGGGTGATTGCAAGACTGCATGGGTAGTGCCTGGGTGATTGGAGGATTGCATGGGTACTGCCTAAGTGATTGAAGAAGTGCATGGGTAGCAACTGCATGATTGCATGAGTGCTTGGGTAATGTCTGAGTGATTGGAGGAGTGCATGGGTAATGCCTAAGTGATTGAAGGAGTGCATGAGTAATGCCTGGGTGATTCCATAAGTGCACGGATAATGTCTGGGTGATTGGAGGAGTGCATGGGTACTGCCTGAGTTATTGAAGGAGTGCATAGGTAATGCCTGGGTGATTGCATAAGTGCTTAGGTAGTGCCTGGGTGATTGGAGGAGTGCATGGGTACTGCCTGAGTGATTGAAGGAGTGCATGGGTAATGCCTGGGTGATTGCATGAGTGGAGGGGTAATATCTGGGTGATTGGAGCAGTGCATGGCTACTGCCTGAGTGGTTGAAGGAGTGCATGGGTCATGCCTGGGTGATTGCATGAGTGCAGGAGTAATGTCTGGGTGATTGGAGGGGTGCATCAATAATGCCTGGGTGATTTTGTAAGTGCACGGGTAATGCCTGGGTGATTTTATAAGCGCATGGGTAATGCCTGGGTGATTGCATGAGTGCAGAGGTAATGTCTGGGTGATTGGAGGAGTGCATGGGTACTGCCTGAGTGATTGTAGGAGTGCATGGGTAATGCCTGGGTGATTGCAAGACTGCATGGGTAGTGCCTGGGTGATTGGAGGAGTGCATGGGTACTGCCTAAGTGATTGAAGGAGTGCATGAGTAATGCCTGGGTGATTCCATGAGTGCAGGAGTAATGTCTGGGTGATTGCAGGAGTGCATGGGTACTGCCTGAGTGATTGTAGGAGTACATGGGTAATGCCTGGGTGATTGCAAGACTGCATGGGTAGTGCCTGGGTGATTGGAGAAATGCATGGGTAATGCCTGTGTGATTGCATGAGTGCAGGGGTAATGTCTGGGTGATTGAAGGAGTGCATGGGTAATGCCTGGGTACATGGAGGAGTGCATGGGTAATGTCAGGGTGATTGCATGAGTGCCAGGGTAATATCTGGGTGATTGGAGGAGTGCATGGGTAATGCCTGGGTGCATGGAAGAGTGCATGGGTAGTGCCTGTGTGCAAGGAGGAGTGCATGGGTAGTTCCTGGGTGATTGGAGCAGTGCATGTGTAGAACCTGGGTGATTCCATGAGTGTACGGGTAGTGCCTGGATGATAGGAAGACTGCATAGGTAGTGCTTTGGTGATCGCATAAGGGCAGCAGAAGTACCTGAGTGCATGTATGAGTGCATGGGTAGTGCCTGAGTGATTGCATGAGTGCATGGGTAGTGCCTGGGTGATTGGAGGAGCGCATGGGTAGTGCTTGGATTATTGCATGAGTGCATAGGTAGTACCTGGGTGATTGCATGAGTGCATAGGTAGTGTCTGCATGTTTTGATAAGTGTATGGATATTGCCTGGGTAAATATATAAGTACAGCAGTAGTGCTTGAGTTATTGGATGAGTGCAAGAGTAGTGCCTGGGTAATTGAAGGAGTACATAGATAGTGCATGGCTGATTAGAAGAGTGCATGGGTAATGCCTACGTGCATCGAGGAGTGCATCAATCATGCCTGGGTTAATGCATGAGTGCATAGGTAGTGCCTGGATGATTTTATAAGTGCATGAGTACAGTCTGAGTAATTGAAGGACTTTATGGGTAATAGTTAGGTGATTGTATGAGTGCATGGGTAGTGCCTGGGTGATTGGAGGAGTGCCTGGGTACTGCCTGAGTGATTAAAGGAGTGCATCAATAATGCCTGGGTGATTTTGTAAGTGCATGGGTAATGCCAGGGTGATTTTGTAAGTGAATGGGTAATGCCTGGGTGATTGCATGAGTGCAGAGGTAATGTCTGGGTGATTGGAGGAGTGCATGGGTACTTCCTGAGTGATTGTAGGAGCGCATGGGCAATGCCTGGGTGATTGCAAGACTGCATGGGTAGTGCCTGGGTGATTGGAGGATTGCATGGGTACTGCCTAAGTGATTGAAGAAGTGCATGGGTAGCACCTGCATGATTGCATGAGTGCAGGGGTAATGTCTGAGTGATTGGAGGAGTGCATGGGTAATGCCTAAGTGATTGAAGGAGTGCATGAGTAATGCCTGGGTGATTCCATAAGTGCACGGATAATGTCTGGGTGATTGGAGGAGTGCATGGGTACTGCCTGAGTTATTGAAGGAGTGCATAGGTAATGCCTGGGTGATTGCATAAGTGCTTAGGTAGTGCCTGGGTGATTGGAGGAGTGCATGGGTACTGCCTGAGTGATTGAAGGAGTGCATGGGTAATGCCTGGGTGATTGCATGAGTGGAGGGGTAATATCTGGGTGATTGGAGCAGTGCATGGCTACTGCCTGAGTGGTTGAAGGAGTGCATGGGTCATGCCTGGGTGATTGCATGAGTGCAGGAGTAATGTCTGGGTGATTGGAGGGGTGCATCAATAATGCCTGGGTGATTTTGTAAGTGCACGGGTAATGCCTGGGTGATTTTATAAGCGCATGGGTAATGCCTGGGTGATTGCATGAGTGCAGAGGTAATGTCTGGGTGATTGGAGGAGTGCATGGGTACTGCCTGAGTGATTGTAGGAGTGCATGGGTAATGCCTGGGTGATTGCAAGACTGCATGGGTAGTGCCTGGGTGATTGGAGGAGTGCATGGGTACTGCCTAAGTGATTGAAGGAGTGCATGAGTAATGCCTGGGTGATTCCATGAGTGCAGGAGTAATGTCTGGGTGATTGCAGGAGTGCATGGGTACTGCCTGAGTGATTGTAGGAGTACATGGGTAATGCCTGGGTGATTGCAAGACTGCATGGATAGTGCCTGGGTGATTGGAGGAATGCATGGGTACTGCCTCAGTGATTGAAGAAGTGCATGGGTAATGCCTGGGTGATTGCATGAGTGCAGGAGTAATGTCTGGGTGATTGGAGGAGTGCATGGGTACTGCCTGAGTGATTGAAGGACTGCATTAATAATGCCTGGGTGATTTTGTAAGTGCATGGGTAATGCCAGGGTGATTTTGTAAGCGCATGGGTAATGCCTGGGTGATTGCATGAGTGCAGAGGTAATGTCTGGGTGATTGGAGTAGTGCATGGGTACTTCCTGAGTGATTGTAGGAGCGCATGGGCAATGCCTGGGTGATTGCAAGACTGCATGGGTAGTGCCTGGGTGAATGGAGGATTGCATGGGTACTGCCTGAGTGATTGAAGAACTGCATGGGTAGTGCCTGCATGATTGCATGAGTGCAGGGGTAATGTCTGGGTGATTGGAGGAGTGCATGGGTAATGCCTGGGTGATTCCATGAGTGCAGGAGTAATGTCTGGGTAATTAGAGGAGTGCATGGGTACTGCCTGAGTTATTGAAGGAGTGCTTAGGTAGTGCCTGGGTGATTGGAGGAGTGCATGGGTACCGCCTGAGTGATTGAAGGAGTGCATGGGTATACCTGGGTGATTGCATGTTATGTTATGTTAAGATAGCTTGTAGAGCGCACAGCTGTCCCAGCTATGGGGCGTCCCGGCGCTTAGCAAAAAAGAGGCTAAAACTGCGAGTATCCCTCCAAGGAGAGAGGAAGGGCCAGGGAAGACAAGTGGGACAAAAGAAGGGGAACCTAATGAGGGAACAGATGGGTCTTTAGCGCTTTACGAAAGGATAAGTAGTTGTCCATACTCCGGATGTGAGACGGAAGATCATTCCAGAGCTTGGCAGCCAGAACGCGGAACGAGCGACCACCAGCACGGGCCCTCTTCACCCGTGGTATAGAAACAAAATGTTTGCCAGTAGAGCGCAAATGGCGCGAAGGAGTGTAGATCAAGAGCAGGCCGGATATTATACCAGAGGTGGAGGATTTCAGGATCTTAAAAGCAAAGCAGAGAGATTTGAACTCCAGCCGCCTCTCCATTGGCAGCAGGTGTAGCCGTCAAATGGTGCTAGATGTGGGGCAGCGGCTGGGCATAGCAAGGAGAGTTCTGGCGGCGACATTCTGGACCCTCTGAAGTCTTGAGATCTCGGTCTTATTGACCCCAAGATAGAGCACGCTGGCATAGTCCAGTCTAGATAGGACAGATGCTTGCACAATGGTCTGCAGGATGGAGGGGTCAAAGAAACCCAACATGGGTCTAAGACTACGCAGAATGCCAAGACATGTCGCCGCCACCTTCTTAGTTTGAGCTTGGAAGCTCAGCGCCGAGTCAACCCATACACCCAGATTTTTCACCACCTTTTTTGGAATGGGGGGTCCCAGGGAGGAGGGCCACCAATGCTCGCTCCACAGCTCATGATCCTTCCCGACCAGCAGGACCTCAGTCTTGCTGGCGTTGAGCTGTAGGCAATTGGCAGTCAGCCACTCTGCTACATCCGCCAAGCCACTTTGAAACTTGGCCGCATCATTTTGGCAGTCATTGGAGAGGGCGACTACAAGTTGAGTGTCATCTGCATATGACACAATCGTCAGCCCTCTCCTTTTGGCTAGAGTAGCCAACGGCTGGACATATAAGTTAAAAAGTGTAGGGCTTAGCGCAGAGCCCTGTGGGACCCCCTGTTTGATGGAATACACCCTAGATGAAAAAGGGGAGCCGAGACTTGGAAAGACCTGTCTGAGAGAAAAGAAGTAAGCCAGGTCAGGGCAGCGCCTGCAATGCCGGCCTCCTTCAGTCTTTGAATCAGGATCTGATGCGAGACCAGTATCAAAGCGGCACTCAGATCCAATAGGATCAGTGCCGAGGTCCGTCCCTCATCCAAAGCTGCTCTCAGATGTTCAGATACAGCTAGGAGGGCTGATTCAGTACTAAGGCTGCGACGGAAGCCACACTGAGAGGAATCCAAAATGTGATTTTCCTCCAAGTAGTTAGACAGAATAGAATTGACATGCGCTTCGGTGATTTTAGAGATCCAAGGCAACAAGGAGATAGGGCGGAAGTTCTCCAGTTTAGTCGGGTCTAACGTTGGCTTCTTTAGAAGTGGCAAGACAACGGCCTGCTTCCATGCCCTGGGGACAATGGCCCTGGCCAGAGACAGGTTAATGACCTGGCCCAGCGGTGTGAGTAAAACAGATAGTAACCTCCTCAGATGTTCCGGCTTCATAGGGTCAGTCGGGGAACCAGATTTAACCTTCCTGAAAAGTGTAGTAAGTGCTTCTTCAATAATGGGTGAAAAGGTGGCTAATGTATGGGCAGAGGGAGATGGACCCTCGGGATCACTACCCAGAACCGTCGAAGGGAAGGTTTTGTAGATGTTTTCCACCTTGTTTATGAAAAAGGTGGCTAGGTCCTCACAGTACTCGTTCGACTTGACTGTGGGTGCCTTTGGTGCCCCAGCGTTTTTTAGGTTAGAAATGATGGAAAAGATCTTCTTGCTGGGGTTCTGACTATTTCTGATCTCCTCCGTAAAATAGGAAGCCCGTGCTTTCTGAACAGCCCTGTGGTATTTTTTTATGGCGGATTGATAATGGCCTTTCAGAGTGATATCGAAATCTCGCCTCCACTCCCGTTCCAGCCGTTTACACGCTTTGCGCATGGTGGAAAGGTTGCCATTATAACAGGGGTTGGACTTGGTACTTCGTCCCTTCGACCATTTGGCCGGGACCATAGCATCCAGCGGAAGCCTTAGCCAGTCGGTGAAGACATCACTGGCCAACTCAGGCTCGTCTGGCCAGCAGGGCATGCTTGATGAAAGAGAGGTGCAGAGCTGGTTGAAGTTTAATTTATGCCAGGGACGGCGGAAAGTGCAATTCTGATGGGGCCGGTGAGCTGACACCACCCCAAGAAGCTTCATAGAGATCAAATAATGATCCGTCCAGCATAACGGAGTGGGGGTTAAGACAGAGAGACCCGGAAGGTTAGAGAAAACTGGGTCGAGTAAATGGCCCGCAGAGTGAGTAGGACCATGGACCAATTGACGCAGCTGGCAGGCCTCTAGGTCCGTGGAAAGATTAACTGCTTCAGAGTCGTGAGGGTTGTCAAGGTGTAGGTTTAAATCACCAATGACCAGAAAGTTGGCATACCTCACGACCAGAGTGCCTACTAGGCATGAGTGGAGGGGTAATATCTGGGTGATTGGAGCAGTGCATGGCTACTGCCTGAGTGGTTGAAGGAGTGCATGGGTCATGCCTGGGTGATTGCATGAGTGCAGGAGTAATGTCTGGGTGATTGGAGGGGTGCAGTGGTACTGCCTGAGTGATTGAAGGACTGCATCAATAATGCCTGGGTGATTTTGTAAGTGCATGGGTAATGCCTGGGTGATTTTATAAGCGCATGGGTAATGCCTGGGTACTGCATGGGTACTGCCTCAGTGATTGAAGAAGTGCATGGGTAGTGCCTGCATGATTGCATGAGTGCAGGGGTAATGTCTGGGTGATTGGAGGAGTGCATGGGTACTGCCTAAGTGATTGAAGGAGTGCATGGATAATGCCTAGGTGATTCCATGAGTGCAGAAGTAATGTCTGGGTGACTGGAGGAGTGCATGGGTAATGCCTGGGTGATTGCATAGGTGCATGGGTAGTGCCTGGGTGATTGGAGGAGGGCATGGGTACTGCCTGAGTGATTGAAGGAGTGCATGGGTAATGGCTGGGTGATTGCATGAGTGGAGGGGTAATGTCTGGGTGATTTGAGCAGTGCCTGAGTACTGCCTGAGTGATTGAAAGAGTGCATGGGTAATGCCTGGGTGATTGCATAAGTGCATGGGTAGTGCCTGGCTGATTGGAGAAGTGCATGGGTACTGCCTGAGTGATTGAAGAAGTGCATGGGTAGTGCCTGGGTGATTGCATGAGTGCACAGGTAATGTCTGGGTGATTGGAGGAGTGCATGGGTACTGTCTAATTGATTGAAGGAGTGCATAGGTAATGCCTGGCTGATTGCATAAGTGATGGGTAGTGCCTGAGCGATTGGAAGAGTGCATGGGTACTGCCTGGGTGATTGCATGAGTGCATGGGTAGTGCCTGGGTGATTCCATGAGTGCAGGAGTAATTTCTGGGTGATTGGAGGAGTGCATGGGTACTGCCTGAGTGATTGAAAGAGTGCATAGGTAATGCCTGGAGGATTGAATAAGTGCATGGGTAGTGCCTGGGTGATTGGAGGAGTGCAAGGATACTGCCTGAGTGATTGAAGGAGTGCATGGGTAATGCCTGGGTGATTGCATGAGTGCAGATGTAATGTCTGGGTGATTGGAGGAGTCCGTGAGTACTGCCTGAGTGATTGAAGGAGTGGATGGGTAATGCCTGGGTGATTGCATGAGTGCATGGGTAGTGCCATGGTGATTGGAGGAGTGCATGGGTACTGCCTGAGTGATTGAAGGAGTACATAGGTAATGCCTGGGTGATTGCATGAGTGCAGGGGTAATGTATGGGTGATTGAGGAGTGCATGGGTACTGCCTGAGTGATTAAAGGACTACATGGGTAATGCCTGGGTGATTTCATGAGTGCAAGGGTAATGTCTGGGTGATTGGAGGAGTGCATGGGTACTGCCTGAGTGATTGAAGGAGTGCATGGGTAATGCCTGGGTGATTCCATGAGGGCAGGAGTAATGTGTGGGTGATTGGAGGAGGGCATGGGTACTGCCTGGGTGATTGAAGGAGTGCATAGGTAATGCCTGGGTGATTGCATAAGTGCATGGGTAATACCTGTGTGATTGGAGGAGTGCATGGGTACTGCCTGAGTGATTGAAGGAGTGCATGGCTAATGCCTGGGTGATTGCATGAGTGCAGTGGTACTGCCTGAGTGATTGAAGGACTGCATCAATAATGCCTGGGTGATTTTGTAAGTGCATGGGTAATGCCTGGGTGATTTTGTAAGTGCATGGGTAACGCCTGGGTGATTGCATGAGTGCAGAGGTAATGTCTTGGTGATTGGAGGAGTGCATGGGTACTCCCTGAGTGATTGTAGGAGCGCATGGGTAATGCCTGGGTGATTGCAAGACTGCATGGGTAGTGCCTAGGTGATTGGAGTAGTGCATGGGTACTGCCTGAGGGATTGAATGTGTGCATGGGTAGGGGCCTGCGTGATTGCATGAGTGCAGGGGTAATGTCTGGGTGATTGGAGGAGCGCATGGGTACTGCCTAAGTGATTGAAGGAGTACATGGGTAATGCCTGGGTGATTCCATGAGTGCAGGAGTAATGTCTGGGTGACTGGAGGAGTGCATGGGTACTGCCTGAGTGATTGAAGGAGTGCATGGATAGTGCCTTCATGATTGAAGGAGTGCATAGGTAATGCCTGGGTGATTGCATAAGTGCATGGGTAGTGCCTGGGTGATTACAGGAGTGTATGGGTACTGCCTGAGTGATTGAAGGAGTGCATCAATTAAGCCTGGGTGATTTTGTAAGTGCATGGGTAATGCCTGGGTGATTGCATGAGTGCAGAGGTAATGTCTGGGTGATTGCAGGAGTGCATGGGTACTGCCTGAGTGATTATAGGAGTACATGGGTAATGCCTGGGTGATTGCAAGACTGCACGGGTAGTGCCTGGGTGAATGGAGGAGTGCATGAGTACTGCCTGAGTGATTGAAGAAGTGCATGGGTAGTGCCTGCGTGATTGCATGAGTGCAGGGGTAATGTCTGGGTGATTGGAGCAGTGCATGGGTACTGCGTAAATGATTGAAGGAGTGCATAGGTAATGCCTGGGTTTTTGCATAAGGCATGGGTAGTGCCTGGGTGATTGGAGGAGTGCATGGGTACTGCCTGAGTGATTGGAGGAGTGCATGGGTGATTGCATGAGTGGAGGGGTAATGTCTGGGTGATTTGAGCAGTGCATGGGTACTGCCTGAGTGATTGAAAGAGTGCATGGGTAATGCCTGGGTGATTGCATGAGTGCATGGGTAGTGCCTGGCTGATTGGAGGAGTGCATGGGTCCTGCCTGAGTGATTGAAGAAGTGCATGGGTAGTGCCTGGGTGATTGCATGAGTGCACAGGTAATGTCTGGGTGATTGGAGGAGTGCATGGGTACTGTCTAACTGATTGAAGCAGTGCATAGGTAATGCCTGGGTGATTGCATAAGTGCATGGGTAGTGCCTGAGTGATTGGAAGAGTGCATGGGTACTGCCTGGATGATTGCATGAGTGCATGGGTAGTGCCTGGGTGATTCCATTAGTGCAGGAGTAATGTCTGGGTGATTGGAGGAGTGCATGGGTACTGCCTGAGTGATTGAAGGAGTGAATGGGTAATGCCTGGGTGATTGCATGAGTGCATGGGTAGTGCCTGTGTGATAGGAGTAGTGCATGGGTACTGCCTGAGTGATTGAAGAAGTGCATGGGTAGTGTCTGCATGATTGCATGAGTGCAGGGGTAACATCTGGGTGATTGGAGGAGTGAATGGGTACTGCCTGGGTGATTCCATGAGTGCAGGAGTAATGTCTGGGTGATTGGAGGAGTGCATGGGTACTGCCTGAGTGATTGAAGGAGTGGATGGGTAATGCCTGGGTGATTGCATGAGTGCATGGGTAGTGCCATGGTGATTGGAGGAGTGCATGGGTACTGCCTGAGTGATTGAAGGAGTACATAGGTAATGCCTGGGTGATTTCATGAGTGCAGGTGTAATGTATGGGTGATTGAGGAGTGCATGGGTACTGCCTGAGTGATTAAAGGACTACATGGGTAATGCCTGGGTGATTTCATGAGTGCAAGGGTATTGTCTGGGTGATTGGAGGAGGGCTTAGGTACTGCCTGAATGATTGAAGGAGTGCATGGGTAGTGCCTGGGTGATTCCATGAGTGCAAGAGTAATGTCTGTGTGATTGGAGGAGTGCATGGGTACTGCCTGAGTGATTGAAGGAGTGAATGGGTAATGCCTGGGTGATTCCATGAGTGCAGAGGTAATGTCTGGGTGATTGCAGGAGTGCATGGGTACTGCCTGAGTGATTATAGGAGTATATGTGCAATGCCTGGGTGATTGAAAGACTGCATAGGTAGTGCCTGGGTGATTGGAGGAGTGCATGGGTACTGCCTGAGTGATTGAAGGAGTGCATGGGTGATTGCATGAGTGGAGGGGTAATGTCTGGGTGATTTGAGCAGTGCATGGGTACTGCCTGAGTGATTGAAGGAGTGCATGGGTGATTGCATGAGTGGAGGGGTAATGTCTGGGTGATTTGAGCAGTGCATGGGTACTGCCTGAGTGATTGCATGAGTGCATGGGTAGTGCCTGGCTGATTGGAGGAGTGCATGGGTACTGCCTGAGTGATTGAAGAAGTGCATGGGTAGTGCCTGGGTGATTGCATGAGTGCACAGGTAATGTCTGGGTGATTGGAGGAGTGCATGGGTACTTCCTGAGTGATTGTAGGAGTGCATGGGTAATGCCTGGGTGATTGCATGAGTGCATGGGTAGTGCCTGGCTGATTGGAGGAGTGCATGGGTACTGCCTGAGTGATTGAAGAAGTGCATGGGTAGTGCCTGGGTGATTGCATGAGTGCACAGGTAATGTCTGGGTGATTGGAGGAGTGCATGGGTACTTCCTGAGTGATTGTAGGAGCGCATGGGCAATGCCTGGGTGATTGCAAGACTTCATGGGTAGTGCCTGGGTGATTGGAGGATTGCATGGGTACTGCCTGAGTGATTGAAGAAGTGCATGGATAGCACCTGCATGATTGCATGAGTGCAGGGGTAATGTCTGGGTGATTGGAGGAGTGCATGGGTAATGCCTAAGGTATTGAAGGAGTGCATGAGTAATGCATGGGTGATTCCATGAGTGCATGGATAATGTCTGGGTGATAGGAGGAGTGCATGGGTACTGCCTGAGTTATTGAAGGAGTGCATAGGTAATGCCTGGGTGATTGCATAAGTGCTTAGGTAGTGCCTCGGTGATTGGAGGAGTGCATGGGTACTGCCTGAGTGATTGAAGGAGTGCATGGGTAATGCCTGGGTGATTGCATGAGTGGAGGGGTAATATCTGGGTGATTGGAGCAGTGCATGGCTACTGCCTGAGTGGTTGAAGGAGTGCATGGGTCATGCCTGGGTGATTGTATGAGTGCAGGAGTAATGTCTGGGTGATTGGAGGGGTGCATCAATAATGCCTGGGTGATTTTGTAAGTGCATGGGTAATGCCTGGGTGATTTTATAAGCGCATGGGTAATGCCTGGGTGATTGCATGAGTGCAGAGGTAATGTCTGGGTGATTGGAGGAGTGCATGGGTACTGCCTGAGTGATTGTAGGAGTGCATGGGTAATGCCTGGGTGATTGCAAGACTGCATGGGTAGTGCCTGGGTGATTGGAGGAGTGCATGGGTACTGCCTAAGTGATTGAAGGAGTGCATGAGTAATGCCTGGGTGATTCCATGAGTGCAATAGAAATGTCTGGGTGATTGGAGGAGTGCATGGGTACTGCCTGAGTGATTGAAGGACTGCATCAATAATGCCTGGGTGATTTTGTAAGTGCATGAGTAATGCCTGGGTGATTGCATGAGTGCAGAGGTAATATCTGGGTGATTGCAGGAATGCATGGGTACTGCCTGAGTGATTGTAGGAGTACATGGGTAATGCCGGGGTGATTGCAAGACTGCATGGGTAGTGCCTGGGTGATTGGAGGAGTGCATGGGTACTGCCTCAGTGATTGAAGAAGTGCATGGGTAATGCCTGGGTGATTGCATGAGTACAGGAGTAATGTCTGGGTGATTGGAGGAGTGCATGGGTACTGCCTGAGTGATTGAAGGAGTGCATCAATTAAGCCTGGGTGATTTTGTAAGTGCATGAGTAATGCCTGGGTAATTGCATGAGTGCAGAGGTAATAGCTGGGTGATTGCAGTAGTGCATGGGTACTGCCTGAGTGATTGTAGGAGTACATAGGTAATGCCTGGGTGATTGCAAGACTGCATGGGTAGTGCCTGGGTGATTGGAGGAGTGCATGGGTACTGCCTCAGTGATTGAAGAAGTGCATGGGTAATGCCTGGGTGATTGCATGAGTGCAGGAGTAATGTCTGGGTGATTGGAGGAGTGCATGGGTACTGCCTGAGTGATTGAAGGACTGCATCAATAATGCCTGGGTGATTTTGTAAGTGCATGGGTAATGCCAGGGTGATTTTGTAAGCGCATGAGTAATGCCTGGGTGATTGCATGAGTGCAGAGGTAATGTCTGGGTGATTGGAGGAGTGCATGGGTACTTCCTGAGTGATTGTAGGAGCGCATGGGCAATGCCTGGGTGATTGCAAGACTGCATGGGTAGTGCCTGGGTGAATGGAGGATTGCATGGGTACTGCCTGACTGATTGAAGAACTGCATGGGTAGTGCCTGCATGATTGCATGAGTGCAGGGGTAATGTCTGGGAGATTGGAGGAGTGCATGGGTAATGCCTGGGTGATTCCATGAGTGCAGGAGTAATGTCTGGGTAATTAGAGGAGTGCATGGGTACTGCCTGAGTTATTGAAGGAGTGCATAGGTAATGCCTGGGTGATTGCATAAGTGCTTAGGTAGTGCCTGGGTGATTGGAGGAGTGCATGGGTACCGCCTGAGTGATTGAAGGAGTGCATGGGTATACCTGGGTGATTGCATGAGTGGAGGGGTAATATCTGGGTGATTGGAGCAGTGCATGGCTACTGCCTGAGTGGTTGAAGGAGTGCATGGGTCATGCCTGGGTGATTGCATGAGTGCAGGAGTAATGTCTGGGTGATTGGAGGGGTGCAGTGGTACTGCCTGAGTGATTGAAGGACTGCATCAATAATGCCTGGGTGGTTTTGTAAAGCATGGGTAATGCCTGGGTGATTTTATAAGCGCATGGGTAATGCCTGGGTGATTGCATGATTGCAGAGGTAATGTCTGGGTGATTGGAGGAGTGCATGGGTACTGCCTGAGTGATTGTAGGAGCGCATGGGTAATGCCTCGGTGTTTGCAAGACTGCATGGGTAGTGCCTGGGTGATTGGAGGAGTGCATGGGTACTGCCTGAGTGATTGAAGAAGTGCATGGGTAGTGCCTGCGTGATTGCATGAGTGCAGGGATAATGTCTGGGTGATTGGAGGAGTGCATGGGTACTGCCTAAGTGATTGAAGGAGTGCATGAGTAATGCCTGGGTGATTCCATGAGTGCAGGAGTAATGTCTGGGTGATTGGAGAAGTGCATGGATACTGCCTGAGTGATTCAGGGAGCGCATAGGTAATGCCTGGGTGATTGCATAAGTGCATGGGTAGTGCCTGGGTGATTACAGGAGTGCATGGGTACTGCCTGAGTGATTGAAGGAGTGCATCAATTAAGCCTGGGTGATTTTGTAAGTGCATGAGTAATGCCTGGGTGATTGCATGAGTGCAGAGGTAATATCTGGGTGATTGTAGGAGTGCATGGGTACTGCCTGAGTTATTGTAGGAGTACATGGGTAATGCCTGGGTGATTGCAAGACTGCATAGGTAGTGCCTAGGTGATTGGAGGAGTGAATGGGTACTGCCTCAGTGATTGAAGAAGTGCATGGGTAGTGCCTGCATGATTTCATGAGTGCAGGGGTAATGTCTGGGTGATTGGAGGAGTGCATGGGTACTGCCTGAGTGATTGAAGGAGTGCATAGGTAATGCCTGGGTGATTGCATAGGTGCATGGGTAGTGCCTGGGTGATTTGAGGAGTGCATGGGTACTGCCTGAGTGATTGAAGGAGTGCATGGGTAATGCCTGGGTGATTGCATGAGTGGAGGGGTAATGTCTGGGTGATTTGAGCAGCGCTTGGGTACTGCCTGAGTGATTGAAAGAGTGCATGGGTAATGCCTGGGTGATTGCATGAGTGCATGGGTAGTGCCTGGCTGATTGGAGAAGTGAATGGGTACTGCCTGAGTGATTGAAGAAGTGCATGGGTAGTGCCTGGGTGATTGCATGAGTGCACAGGTAATGTCTGGGTGATTGGAGGAGTGCATGGGTACTGTCTAACTGATTGAAGGAGTGCATAGGTAATGCCTGGGTGATTGCATAAGTGCATGGGCAGTGTCTGAGCGATTGGAAGAGTGCATGGGTACTGCCTGTGTGATTGCATGAGTGCATGGGTAGTGCCTGGGTGATTCCATGTGCGCAGGAGTAATGTCTGGGTGATTGGAGGAGTGCATGGGTACTGCCTGAGTGATTTAAAGAGTGCATAGGTAATGCCTGGAGGATTGCATAAGTGCATGGGTAGTGCCTGGGTGATTGGAGGAGTGCAAGGATACTGCCTGAGTGATTGAAGGAGTGCATGGGTAATGCCTGGGTGATTGCATGAGTGCAGATGTAATGTCTGGGTGATTGGAGGAGTGCATGGGTACTGCCTGAGTGATTTAAAGAGTGCATAGGTAATGCCTGGAGGATTGCATAAGTGCATGGGTAGTGCCTGGGTGATTGGAGGAGTGCAAGGATACTGCCTGAGTGATTGAAGGAGTGGATGGGTAATGCCTGGGGGATTGCATGAGTGCATGGTTAGTGCCTGGGTGCCTGGGAGGAGTGCATGGGTACTGCCAGAGTGATTGAAGGAATACATAGGTAATGCCTGGGTGATTGCATGAGAGCAGGGATAATGTCTGGGTGATTGAGGAGTGCATGGGTACTGCCTGAGTGATTTAAGGACTACATGGGTAATGCCTGGGTGATTTCATGAGTGCAAGGGTAATGTCTGGGTGATTGGAGGAGTGCTTAGGTACTGCCTGAATGATTGAAGGAGTGCATGGGTAATGCCTGGGTGATTCCTTGAGTGCAAGAGTAATGTCTGTGTAATGCCTGGGTGATTCCATGAGGGCAGGAGCAATGTGTGGGTGATTGGAGGAGTGCATGGGTACTGCCTGATTGATTGAAGGAGTGCATAGGTAATGCCTGGGTGATTGCATAAGTGCATGGAGGAGTGCATGGGTACTGCCTGAGTGATTGAAGGAGTGCATGGGTAATGCCAGGGTGATTGCATGAGTGCAGGAGTAATGTCTGGGTGATTGGAGGAGTGCAGTAGTACTGCCTGAGTGATTGAAGGACTGCATCAATAATGCACGGGTGATTTTGTAAGTGCATGGGTGATGCCTGGGTGATTTTGTAAGCGCATGGGTAATGCCTGGGTGATTGCAGGAGTGCAGAGGTAATGTCTGGGTGATTGGAGGAGTGCATGGGTACTGCCTGAGTGATTGTAGGAGCGCATGGGTAATGCCTGGGTGATTGCAAGACTGCATGGGTAGTGCCTGGGTGATTGGAGTAGTGCATGGGTACTGCCTGAGTAATTGAAGAAGTGCATGGGTAGTGCCTGCGTGATTGCATGAGTGCAGGGATAATGTCTGGGTGATTGGAGGAGTGCATGGGTACTGCCTAAGTGATTGAAGGAGTGCATGAGTAATGCCTGGGTGATTCCATGAGTGCAGGTGCAATGTCTGGGTGATTGGAGGAGTGCATGGATACTGCCTGAGTGATTGAAGGAGTGCATAGGTAATGCCTGGGAGATTGCATAAGTGCATGGGTAGTGCCTGGGTGATTATAGGAGTGCATGGGTACTGCCTGAGTGATTAAAGGAGTGCATCAATTAAGCCTGGGTGATTTTGTAAGTGCATGAGTAATGCCTGGGTGATTGCAAGAGTGCAGAGATAATATCTGGGTGATTGCAGGAGGGCATGGGTAGTGCCTGGGTGATTGGAGGAGTGCATGGGTACTGCCTCATTGATTGAAGAAGTGCATGGGTAGTGCCTGCATGATTGCATGAGTGCAGGGGTAATGTCTGGGTGATTGGAGGAGTGCATGGGTACTACCTAAGTGATTGAAGGAGTGCATGGGTAATGCCTGGGTGATTCCATGAGTGCAGAAGTAATGTCTGGGTGACTGGAGGAGTGCATGGGTACTGCCTGAGTGATTGAAGGAGTGCATAGGTAATGCCTGGGTGATTGCATAGGTGCATGGGTAGTGCCTGGGTGATTGGAGGAGGGCATGGGTACTGCCTGAGTGATTGAAGGAGTGCATGGGTAATGCCTGGGTGATTGCATGAGTGGAGGGGTAATGTCTGGGTGATTTGAGCAGCGCATGGGTACTGCCTGAGTGATTGAAAGAGTGCATGGGAAATGCCTGGGTGATTGCATGAGTGCATGGGTAGGGCCTGGCTGATTGGAGAAGTGCATGGGTACTGCCTGAGTGATTGAAGAAGTGCATGGGTAGTGCCTGGGTGATTGCATGAGTGCACAGGTAATGTCTGGGTGATTGGAGGAGTTCATGGGTACTGTCTAACTGATTGAAGGAGTGCATAGGTAATGCCTGGCTGATTGCATAAGTGATGGGTAGTGCCTGAGCGATTGGAAGAGTGCATGGGTACTGCCTGGGTGATTGCATGAGTGCATGGGTAGTGCCTGGGTGATTCCATGAGTGCAGGAGTAATTTCTGGGTGATTGGAGGAGTGCATGGGTACTGCCTGAGTGATTGAAGGAGTGCATGGGTAATGCCTGGGTGATTGCATGAGTGCAGATGTAATGTCTGGGTGATTGGAGGAGTGCATGGGTACTGCCTGAGTGATTGAAGGAGTGGATGGGTAATGCCTGGGTGATTGCATGAGTGCATGGGTAGTGCCATGGGGATTGGAGGAGTGCATGGGTACTGCCTGAGTGATTGAAGGAGTACATAGGTAATGCCTGGGTGATTGCATGAGTGCAGATGTAATGTCTGGGTGATTGGAGGAGTGCATGGGTACTGCCTGAGTGATTGAAGGAGTGGATGGGTAATGCCTGGGTGATTGCATGAGTGCATGGGTAGTGCCATGGGGATTGGAGGAGTGCATGGGTACTGCCTGAGTGATTGAAGGAGTACATAGGTAATGCCTGGGTGATTGCATGAGTGCAGGGTTAATGTATGGGTGATTGAGGAGTGCATGGGTACTGCCTGAGTGATTAAAGGACTACATGGGTAATGCCTGGGTGATTTCATGAGTGCAAGGGTAATGTCTGGGTGATTGGAGGAGGGCTTAGGTACTGCCTGAATGATTGAAGGAGTGCATGGGTAATGCCTGGGTGATTTCATGAGTGCAAGAGTAATGTCTGTGTGATTGGAGGAGTGCATGGGTACTGCCTGAGTGATTGAAGGAGTGCATGGGTAATGCCTGGGTGATTCCATGAGGGCAGGAGTAATGTGTGGGTGATTGGAGGAGTGCATGGGTATTGCCTGAGTGATTGAAGGAGTGCATAGGTAATGCATGGGTGATTGCATAAGTGCATGGGTAATACCTGGGTGATTGGAGGAGTGCATGGGTACTGCCTGAGTGATTGAAGGAGTGCATGGGTAATGCCTGGGTGATTGCATGAGTGCAGTGGTACAACCTGAGTGATTGAAGGACTGCATCAATAATGCCTGGGTGATTTTGTAAGTGCATGGGTAATGCCTGGGTGATTTTGTAAGTGTATGGGTAACGCCTGGGTGATTGCATGAGTGCAGAGGTAATGTCTTGGTGATTGGAGGAGTGCATGGGTACTGCCTGAGTGATTGTAGGAGCGCATGGGTAATGCCTGGGTGATTGCAAGACTGCATGGGTAGTGCCTGGGTGATTGGAGTAGTGCATGGGTACTGCCTGAGGGATTGAATATGTGCATGGGTAGTGCCTGCGTGATTGCATGAGTGCAGGGGTAATGTCTGGGTGATTGGAGGAGCGCATGGGTACTGCCTAAGTGATTGAAGGAGTGCATGGGTAATGCCTGGGTGATTCCATGAGTGCAGGAGTAATGTCTGGGTGACTGGAGGAGTGCATGGGTACTGCCTGAGTGATTGAAGGAGTGCATGCATAGTGCCTGCGTGATTGAAGGAGTGCATAGGTAATGCCTGGGTGATTGCATAAGTGCATGGGTAGTGCCTGGGTGATTACAGGAGTGTATGGGTACTGCCTGAGTGATTGAAGGAGTGCATCAATTAAGCCTGGGTGATTTTGTAAGTGCATGGGTAATGCCTGGGTGATTGCATGAGTGCAGAGATAATGTCTGGGTGCTTGCAGGAGTGCATGGGTACTGCCTGAGTGATTATAGGAGTACATGGGTAATGCCTGGGTGATTGCAAGACTGCACGGGTAGTGCCTGGGTGAATGGAGGAGTGCATGAGTACTGCCTGAGTGATTGAAGAAGTGCATGGGTAGTGCCTGCGTGATTGCATGAGTGCAGGAGTAATGTCTGGGTGAATGGAGGAGTGCATGGGTACTGCCTAAGTGATTGAAGGAGTGCATGGGTAATGCCTGGGTGATTCCATAAGTGCAGAAGTAATGTCTGGGTGACTGGAGGAGTGCATGGGTACTGCCTGAGTGATTGAAGGAGTGCATAGGTAATGCCTGGGTGATTGCATAGGTGCATGGGTAGTGTCTGGGTGATTGGAGGAGCTCATGGGTACTGCCTGAGTGATTGAAAGAGTGCATGGGTAATGCCTGGGTGATTGCATGAGTGCATGGGTAGTGCCTGGCTGATTGGAGAAGTGCATGGGTACTGCCTGAGTGATTGAAGAAGTGCATGGGTAGTGCCTGGGTGATTGCATGAGTGCACAGGTAATGTCTGGGTGATTGGAGGAGTGCATGGGTACTGTCTAACTTATTGAAGGTGTGCATAGGTAATGCCTGACTGATTGCATAAGTGATGGGTAGTGCCTGAGCGATTGGAAGAGTGCATGGGTACTGCCTGGGTGGTTGCATGAGTGCATTGGTAGTGCCTGGGTGATTCCATGAGTGCAGGAGTAATTTCTGGGTGATTGGAGGAGTGCATGGGTACTGCCTGAGTGATTGAAAGAGTGCATAGGTAATGCCTGGAGGATTGAATAAGTGCATGGGTAGTGCCTGGGTGAT
Organism: Calotriton arnoldi; assembly: GCA_963921515.1. Classification (NCBI taxonomy): domain Eukaryota; kingdom Metazoa; phylum Chordata; class Amphibia; order Caudata; family Salamandridae; genus Calotriton; species Calotriton arnoldi. The sequence continues at coordinate 826,376 of CAWUFW010006322.1, read as the reverse complement.
TGGAGGAGTGCAAGGATACTGCCTGAGTGATTGAAGGAGTGCATGGGTAATGCCTGGGTGATTGCATGAGTGCAGATGTAATGTCTGGGTGATTGGAGGAGTGCATGGGTACTGCCTGAGTGATTGAAGGAGTGGATGGGTAATGCCTGGGTGATTGCATGAGTGCATGGGTAGTGCCATGGGGATTGGAGGAGTGCATGGGTACTGCCTGAGTGATTGAAGGAGTACATAGGTAATGCCTGGGTGATTGCATGAGTGCAGGGGTAATGTATGGGTGATTGAGGAGGGCATGGGTACTGCCTGAGTGATTAAAGGACTACATGGGTAATGCCTGGGTGATTTCATGAGTGCAAGGGTAATGTCTGGGTGATTGGAGGAGGGCTTAGGTACTGCCTGAATGATTGAAGGAGTGCATGGGTAATGCCTGGGTGATTCCATGAGTGCAAGAGTAATGTCTGTGTGATTGGAGGAGTGCATGGGTACTGCCTGAGTGATTGAAGGAGTGCATGGGTAATGCCTGGGTGATTCCATGAGGGCAGGAGTAATGTGTGGGTGATTGGAGGAGTGCATGGGTACTGCCTGAGTGATTGAAGGAGTGCATAGGTAATGCCTGGGTGATTGCATAAGTGCATGGGTAATACCTGGGTGATTGGAGGAGTGCATGGGTACTGCCTGAGTGATTGAAGGAGTGCATGGGTAATGCCTGGGTGATTGCATGAGTGCAGTGGTACTGCCTGAGTGATTGAAGGACTGCATCAATAATGCCTGGGTGATTTTGTAAGTGCATGGGTAATGCCTGGGTGATTTTGTAAGTGTATGGGTAACGCCTGGGTGAATGCATGAGTGCAGAGGTAATGTCTTGGTGATTGGAGGAGTGCATGGGTACTGCCTGAGTGATTGTAGGAGCGCATGGGTAATGCCTGGGTGATTGCAAGACTGCATGGGTAGTGCCTGGGTGATTGGAGTAGTGCATGGGTACTGCCTGATGGATTGAATATGTGCATGGGTAGTGCCTGCGTGATTGCATGAGTGCAGGGGTAATGTCTGGGTGATTGGAGGAGCGCATGGGTACTGCCTAAGTGATTGAAGGAGTGCATGGGTAATGCCTGGGTGATTCCATGAGTGCAGGAGTAATGTCTGGGTGACTGGAGGAGTGCATGGGTACTGCCTGAGTGATTGAAGGAGTACATGGATAGTGCCTGAGTGATTGAAGGAGTGCATAGGTAATGCCTGGGTGATTGCATAAGTGCATGGGTAGTGCCTGGGTGATTACAGGAGTGTATGGGTACTGCCTGAGTGATTGAAGGAGTGCATCAATTAAGCCTGGGTGATTTTGTAAGTGCATGGGTAATGCCTGGGTGATTGCATGAGTGCAGAGGTAATGTCTGGGTGATTGCAGGAGTGCATGGGTACTGCCTGAGTGATTATAGGAGTACATGGGTAATGCCTGGGTGATTGCAAGACTGCACTGGTAGTGCCTGTGTAAATGGAGGAGTGCATGAGTACTGCCTGAGTGATTGAAGAAGTGCATGGGTAGTGCCTGCGTGATTGCATGAGTGCAGGAGTAATGTCTGGGTGATTGGAGGAGTGCATGGGTACTGCCTAAGTGATTGAAGGAGTGCATGGGTAATGCCTGGGTGATTCCATGAGTGCAGGAGTAATGTCTGGGTGACTGGAGGAGTGCATGGGTACTGCCTGAGTGATTGAAGGAGTGCATAGGTAATGCCTGGGTTTTTGCATAAGGCATGGGTAGTGCCTGGGTGATTGGAGGAGTGCATGGGTACTTTCTCAGTGATTGAAGGAGTGCATGGGTGATTGCATGAGTGGAGGGGTAATGTCTGGGTGATTTGAGCAGTGCATGGGTACTGCCTGAGTGATTGAAAGAGTGCATGGGTAATGCCTGGGTGATTGCATGAGTGCATGGATAGTGCCTGGCTGATTGGAGGAGTGCATGGGTACTGCCTGAGTGATTGAAGAAGTGCATGGGTAGTGCCTGGGTGATTGCATGAGTGCACAGGTAATGTCTGGGTGATTGGAGGAGTGCATGGGTACTGTCTAACTGATTGAAGCAGTGCATAGGTAATGCCTGGGTGATTGCATAAGTGCATGGGTGGTGCCTGAGTAATTGGAAGAGTGCATGGGTACTGCCTGGGTGATTGCATGAGTGCATGGGTAGTGCCTCGGTGATTCCATGAGTGCAGGAGTAATGTCTGGGTGATTGGAGGAGTGCATGGGTACTGCCTGAGTGATTGAAGGAGTGCATGGGTAATGCCTGGGTGATTGCATAAGTGCATGGGTAGTGCCTGGGTGATTACAGGAGTGTATGGGTACTGCCTGAGTGATTGAAGGAGTGCATCAATTAAGCCTGGGTGATTTTGTAAGTGCATGGGTAATGCCTGGGTGATTGCATGAGTGCAGAGGTAATGTCTGGGTGATTGCAGGAGTGCATGGGTACTGCCTGAGTGATTATAGGAGTACATGGGTAATGCCTGGGTGATTGCAAGACTGCACTGGTAGTGCCTGTGTAAATGGAGGAGTGCATGAGTACTGCCTGAGTGATTGAAGAAGTGCATGGGTAGTGCCTGCGTGATTGCATGAGTGCAGGAGTAATGTCTGGGTGATTGGAGGAGTGCATGGGTACTGCCTAAGTGATTGAAGGAGTGCATGGGTAATGCCTGGGTGATTCCATGAGTGCAGGAGTAATGTCTGGGTGACTGGAGGAGTGCATGGGTACTGCCTGAGTGATTGAAGGAGTGCATAGGTAATGCCTGGGTTTTTGCATAAGGCATGGGTAGTGCCTGGGTGATTGGAGGAGTGCATGGGTACTGCCTCAGTGATTGAAGGAGTGCATGGGTGATTGCATGAGTGGAGGGGTAATGTCTGGGTGATTTGAGCAGTGCATGGGTACTGGTTGAGTGATTGAAAGAGTGCATGGGTAATGCCTGGGTGATTGCATGAGTGCATGGATAGTGCCTGGCTGATTGGAGGAGTGCATGGGCACTGCCTGAGTGATTGAAGAAGTGCATGGGTAGTGCCTGGGTGATTGCATGAGTGCACAGGTAATGTCTGGGTGATTGGAGGAGTGCATGGGTACTGTCTAACTGATTGAAGCAGTGCATAGGTAATGCCTGGGTGATTGCATAAGTGCATGGGTGGTGCCTGAGTGATTGGAAGAGTGCATGGGTACTGCCTGAGTGATTGAAGGAGTGCATGGGTAATGCCTGGGTGATTGCATGAGTGCAGGTGTAATGTCCGGGTGATTGGAGGAGTGCATGGGTACTGTTTGAGTGATTGATGGAGTGGATGGGTAATGCCTGGGTGATTGCATGAGTGCATGTGTAGTGCCTGTGTGATAGGAGGAGTGCATCAGTACTGCCTGAGTGATTGAAGGAGTACATAGGTAATGCCTGGGTGATTGCATGAGTGCAGGGGTAATGTCTGGGTGATTGGAGGAGTGCATTGGTACTGTTTGAGTGATTGATGGAGTGGATGGGTAATGCCTGGGTGATTGGATGAGTGCAGGGATAATGTCTCGGTGATTGGAGGAGTGCATGTGTACTGCCTGAGTGATTGAAGGACTACATGGGTAATGCCTGGGTGATTGCATGAGTGCAAGGGTAATGTCTGGGTGATTGGAGGAGTGCATAGGAACTGCCTGAATGATTGAAGGAATGCATGGGTAATGCCTGGGTGATTCCATGAGTGCAAGAGTAATGTCTGTGTGATTGGAGGAGTGCATGGGTACTGCCTGAGTGATTGAAGGAGTGCATAGGTAATACCTGGGTGATTGCATAAGTGCATGGGTAGTGCCTGGGTGATTGGAGGAGTGCATGGGTACTGCCTGAGTGATTGAAGGAGTGCATGGGTAATGCCTGGGTGATTGCATGAGTGCATGGGTAGTGCCTCAGTGATTGCATGAGTGCATGGGTACTGCCAGAGTGATTGAAGGAATACATAGGTAATGCCTGGGTGATTGCATGAGAGCAGGGATAATGTCTGGGTGATTGAGGAGTGCTTAGGTACTGCCTGAATGATTGAAGGAGTGCATGGGTAATGCCTGGGTGATTCCATGAGTAATGTCTGTGTAATGCCTGGGTGATTCCATGAGGGCAGGAGTAATGTGTGGGTGATTGGAGGAGTGCATGGGTACTGCCTGATTGATTGAAGGAGTACATAGGTAATGCCTGGGTGATTGCATAAGTGCATGGAGGAGTGCATGGGTACTGCCTGAGTGATTGAAGGAGTGCATGGGTAATGCCAGGGTGATTGCATGAGTGCAGGAGTAATGTCTGGGTGATTGGAGGAGTGCAGTAGTACTGCCTGAGTGATTGAAGGACTGCATCAATAATGCCCGGGTGATTTTGTAAGTGCATGGGAGATGCCTGGGTGATTTTGTAAGCACATGGGAAATGCCTGGGTGATTGCATGAGTGCACTGGTAATGTCTGGGTGATTGGAGGAGTGCATGGGTACTGTCTAACTGATTGAAGCAGTGCATAGGTAATGCCTGGGTGATTGCATAAGTGCATGGGTAGTGCCTGAGTGATTGGAAGAGTGCATGGGTACTGCCTGGGTGATTGCATGAGTGCATGGGTAGTGCCTGGGTGATTCCATGAGTGCAGGAGTAATGTCTGGGTGATTGGAGGAGTGCATGGGTACTGCCTGAGTGATTGAAGGAGTGCATGGGTAATGCCTGGGTGATTGCATGAGTGCAGGTGTAATGTCCGGGTGATTGGAGGAGTGCATGGGTACTGTTTGAGTGATTGATGGAGTGGATGGGTAATGCCTGGGTGATTGCATGAGTGCATGTGTAGTGCCTGTGTGATAGGAGGAGTGCATCGGTACTGCCTGAGTGATTGAAGGAGTACATAGGTAATGCTGGGTGATTGCATGAGTGCAGGGGTAATGTCTGGGTGATTGGAGCAGTGCATTGGTACTGTTTGAGTGATTGATGGAGTGGATGGGTAATGCCTGGGTGATTGCATGAGTGCAGGGATAATGTCTCGGTGATTGGAGGAGTGCATGTGTACTGCCTGAGTGATTGAAGGACTACATGGGTAATGCCTGGGTGATTGCATGAGTGCAAGGGTAATGTCTGGGTGATTGGAGGAGTGCATAGGTACTGCCTGAATGATTGAAGGAGTGCATGGGTAATGCCTGGGTGATTCCATGAGTGCAAGAGTAATGTCTGTGTGATTGGAGGAGTGCATGGGTACTGCCTGAGTGATTGAAATAGTACATAGGTAATGCCTGGGTGATTGCATAAGTGCATGGGTAGTGCCTGGGTGATTGAAGGAGTGCATGGGTAATGCCTGGGTGATTGCATGAGTGCTTGGGTAGTGCCTGGGTGATTGCATGAGTGCATGGGTACTGCCAGAGTGATTGAAGGAATACATAGGTAATGCCTGGGTGATTGCATGAGAGCAGGGATAATGTCTGGGTGATTGAGGAGTGCTTAGGTACTGCCTGAATGATTGAAGGAGTGCATGGGTAATGCCTGGGTGATTCCATGAGTGCAAGAGTAATGTCTGTGTAATGCCTGGGTGATTCCATGAGGGCAGGAGTAATGTGTGGGTTATTGGAGGAGTGCATGGGTACTGCCTGATTGATTGAAGGAGTACATAGGTAATGCCTGGGTGATTGCATAAGTGCATGGAGGAGTGCATGGGTACTGCCTGAGTGATTGAAGGAGTGCATGGGTAATGCCAGGGTGATTGCATGAGTGCAGGAGTAATGTCTGGGTGATTGGAGAAGTGCCGTAGTACTGCCTGAGTGATTGAAGGACTGCATCAATAATGCCCGGGTGATTTTGTAAGTGCATGGGAGATGCCTGGGTGATTTTGTAAGCGCATGGGAAATGCCTGGGTGCTTGCATGAGTGCAGAGGTAATGTCTGGGTGATTGGAGGAGTGCATGGGTAGTGCCTGGGTGATAGGAGGAGGGCATGGGTACTGCCTGAGTGATTGAAGGAGTGCATGGGTAATGCCTGGGTGATTGCATGAGTGGAGGGGTAATGTCTGGGTGATTTGAGCAGCGCATGGGTACTGCCTGAGTGATTGAAAGAGTGCATGGGTAATGCCTGGGTGATTGCATGAGTGCATGGGTAGTGCCTGGGTGATTCCATGAGTGCAGGAGTAATTTCTGGGTGATTGGAGGAGTGCATGGGTACTGCCTGAGTGATTGAAAGAGTGCATAGGTAATGCCTGGAGGATTGAATAAGTGCATGGGTAGTGCCTGGGTGATTGGAGGAGTGCAAGGATACTGCCTGAGTGATTGAAGGAGTGCATGGGTAATGCCTGGGTGATTGCATGAGTGCAGATGTAATGTCTGGGTGATTGGAGGAGTGCATGGGTACTGCCTGAGTGATTGAAGGAGTGGATGGGTAATGCCTGGGTGATTGTATGAGTGCATGGGTAGTGCCATGGGGATTGGAGGAGTGCATGGGTACTGCCTGAGTGATTGAAGGAGTACATAGGTAATGCCTGGGTGATTGCATGAGTGCAGGGGTAATGTATGGGTGATTGAGGAGTGCATGGGTACTGCCTGAGTGATTAAATGACTACATGGGTAATGCCTGGGTGATTTCATGAGTGCAAGGGTAATGTCTGGGTGATTGGAGGAGGGCTTAGGTACTGCCTGAATGACTGAAGGAGTGCATGGGTAATGCCTGGGTGATTCCATGAGTGCAAGAGTAATGTCTGTGTGATTGGATGAGTGCATGGGTACTGCCTGAGTGATTGAAGGAGTGCATGGGTAATGCCTGGGTGATTCCATGAGGGCCGGAGTAATGTGTGGGTGATTGGAGGAGTGCATGGGTACTGCCTGAGTGATTGAAGAAGTGCATGGGTAGTGCCTGGGTGATTGCATGAGTGCACAGGTAATGTCTGGGTGATTGGAGGAGTGCATGGGTACTGTCTAACTTATTGAAGCAGTGCATAGGTAATGCCTGGCTGATTGCATAAGTGATGGGTAGTGCCTGAGCGATTGGAAGAGTGCATGGGTACTGCCTGGGTGATTGCATGAGTGCATGGGTAGTGCCTGGGTGATTCCATGAGTGCAGGAGTAATTTCTGGGTGATTGGAGGAGTGCATGGGTAGTGCCTGGGTGATTGGAGGAGGGCATGGGTACTGCCTGAGTGATTGAAGGAGTGCATGGGTAATGCCTGGGTGATTGCATGAGTGGAGGGGTAATGTCTGGGTGATTTGAGCAGCGCATGGGTACTGCCTGAGTGATTGAAAGACTGCATGGGTAATGCCTGGGTGATTGCATGAGTGCATGGGTAGTGCTTGGCTGATTGGAGAAGTGCATGGGTACTGCCTGAGTGATTGAAGAAGTGCATGGGTAGTGCCTGGGTGATTGCATGAGTGCACAGGTAATGTCTGGGTGATTGGAGGAGTGCATGGGTACTGTCTAACTTATTGAAGGAGTGCATAGGTAATGCCTGGCTGATTGCATAAGTGATGGGTAGTGCCTGAGCGATTGGAAGAGTGCATGGGTACTGCCAGGGTGATTGCATGAGTGCATGGGTAGTGCCTGGGTGATTCCATGAGTGCAGGAGTAATTTCTGGGTGATTGGAGGAGTGCATGGGTACTGCCTGAGTGATTGAAAGAGTGCATAGGTAATGCCTGGAGGATTGAATAAGTGCATGGGTAGTGCCTGGGTGATTGGAGGAGTGCAAGGATACTGCCTGAGTGATTGAAGGAGTGCATGGGTAATGCCTGGGTGATTGCATGAGTGCAGATGTAATGTCTGGGTGATTGGAGGAGTGCATGGGTACTGCCTGAGTGATTGAAGGAGTGGATGGGTAATGCCTGGGTGATTGCATGAGTGCATGGGTAGTGCCATGGGGATTGGAGGAGTGCATGGGTACTGCCTGAGTGATTGAAGGAGTACATAGGTAATGCCTGGTGATTGCATGAGTGCAGGGGTAATGTATGGGTGATTGAGGAGTGCATGGGTACTGCCTGAGTGATTAAAGGACTACATGGGTAATGCCTGGGTGATTTCATGAGTGCAAGGGTAATGTCTGGGTGATTGGAGGAGGGCTTAGGTACTGCCTGAATGATTGAAGGAGTGCATGGGCAATGCCTGGGTGATTCCATGAGTGCAAGAGTAATGTCTGTGTGATTGGAGGAGTGCATGGGTACTGCCTGAGTGATTGAAGGAGTGCATGGGTAATGCCTGGGTGATTCCATGAGGGCAGGAGTAATGTGTGGGTGATTGGAGGAGTGCATGGGTACTGCCTGAGTGATTGAAGGAGTGCATAGGTAATGCCTGGGTGATTGCATAAGTGCATGGGTAATACCTGGGTGATTGGAGGAGTGCATGGGTACTGCCTGAGTGATTGAAGGAGTGCATGGGTAATGCCTGGGTGATTGCATGAGTGCAGATGTAATGTCTGGGTGATTGGAGGAGTGCATGGGTACTGCCTGAGTGATTGAAGGAGTGGATGGGTAATGCCTGGGTGATTGCATGAGTGCATGGGTAGTGCCATGGGGATTGGAGGAGTGCATGGGTACTGCCTGAGTGATTGAAGGAGTACATAGGTAATGCCTGGTGATTGCATGAGTGCAGGGGTAATGTATGGGTGATTGAGGAGTGCATGGGTACTGCCTGAGTGATTAAAGGACTACATGGGTAATGCCTGGGTGATTTCATGAGTGCAAGGGTAATGTCTGGGTGATTGGAGGAGGGCTTAGGTACTGCCTGAATGATTGAAGGAGTGCATGGGCAATGCCTGGGTGATTCCATGAGTGCAAGAGTAATATATGTGTGATTGGAGGAGTGCATGGGTATTGCCTGAGTGATTGAAGGAGTGCATGGGTAATGCCTGGGTGATTGCATGAGTGCATGGGTAGTGCCTGAGTGATTGGAGGAGTGCATGGGTACTGTCTGAGTGATTAAAGGAGTGCATAGGTAATGCCTGGGTGATTGCATAAGTGCATGGGTAATACCTGGGTGATTGAAGGAGTGCATGTGTACTGCCTGAGTGATTGAAGGACTACATGGGTAATGCCTGGGTGATTGCATGAGTGCAAGGGTAATGTCTGGGTGATTGGGCGAGTGCATAGGTACTGCCTGAATGTTTGAAGGAGTGCATGGGTAATGCCTGGGTGATTCCATGAGTGCAAGAGTAATGTCTGTGTGATTGGAGGAGTGCATGGGTAATGCCTGAGTAATTGAAGGAGTGCATGGATAATGCCTAGGTGATTGCATAAGTGCATGGGTAGTGCCTGGGTGATTAGAGGAGTGCATGGGTACTGCCTGAGTGATTGAAGGAGTGCATGGGTAATGCCTGGATGATTGCATGAGTGCAGGGATAATGTCTGGGTGAATGAAGGAGTGCTTGGGTAGTGTCTGGGTGCATGGAAGAGTGCATGGGTAGTGCCTGGGTGCATGTAGGACTGCATGGGTAGTTCCTGGGTAATTGGAGGACTGTATGAGTAGTACCTGGGTGAGTGCATGAGTGCAGGAGTAGTGCCTGGATGATTGGAAGACTGCATGGGTAGTGACCGGGTGATGAAGGAGTACATGGATAGTGCATGGCTGATTGGAGGAGTGCATGGGTAATGCCTAGGTGCATCGAGGAGTGCATCAGTAGTGCCTGTGTGATTGCATGAGTGCATAGGTAGTGTCTGCATGTTTTTATAAGTGTATGGGTACTGTCTGGGTAATTATATGAGTACAGCGCTACTGCCTGGGTTATTGGAAAACTGCAAGGGTAGTGACTGGGTGATTGAAGGAGTACATGGAATGTGCATTACTGATTGGAGGACTGCATGGGTAATGCCTAGGTGCATCGAGGAGTGCATCAGTAGTGCCTGTGTGATTGCATGAGTGCATAGGTAGTGTCTGCATGTTTTTAAAAGTGTATGAGTACTGTCTGGGTAATTATATGAGTACAGCGCTACTGCCTGGGTTATTGGAAGACTGCAAGGGTAGTGACTGGGTGATTGAAGGAGTACATGGATAGTGCATTGCTGATTGGAGGAGTACATGGGTAATGTCTAGGTGCATTGAGGAGTGCATCAGTAGTGCCTTTGTGATTGCATCAGTGCATAGGTAGTGCCTGGATGATTTTAAAAATGCACGGGTACTACCTGAATGATTGAAGGAGTGCATGGGTAATGCCTGGGTAATTGCATGAGTGCACGGGTAATGTCAGGGTCATTGGAGGAGTGCATGTGTAATGCCTAAGTGATTGCATGAGTGCAGGGGTAATGTCTGTGGCATTGCAGGAGTGCATGGCTAATACCTAAGTTATTGCATGAGTGCAGGCGTAATGTCTGGGGGATTAGAGGAATGCATAGTTAATACCTTGGTATTTGCATGAGTGTAGGGGTAATGTCTTGCTGATTGCAAGAGTGTAGGGGTAGGGCCTGGTTGATTGGAGGAGTGCATAGGTAGTGCCTGAGTGATTTTAAAACTTGAAGGGTTCTGGCTAGGTGATTGGAGGAGTACAGGAGTAGTACCTGGGTGATTGGAGGACTGTATAAATAGAGCTTGGATGATTTTATAAGTGTATGTGTACTGCCTGAATGAATAGAACATTGTATAGATACTGCATGGATGATTGAAGGAGTGCAAGAGTAGTGTCTGGGTGATTGCATCAGTGCAGGCATAATGTTTAGAGGATTGTAGAAGTGTATAGGTACTACCTGGGTGATTGGAAGAATGTAAGGGTAATGTCTAGCTGATTGCATGAGTGTACAGATAGTGCCTGGGTGATTGGAAGAGTACATAGGTAGTGTCTGGGTGATATTATAAATGTATGTATACAGGCTAGGTGATTGGAGAAATGCATGGATAGTGCATGGGTGATGGCAGGAGTGTGGGAATAGTGCCTAACTGTATAGATCAGTGCATGGGTAGTGTTTGAAAAAATGGATGAGTGCAATAAAAGTGACTGTAAATATTACTTCATATTATTATGCTTATTACATTATATCATCTTACCTTCTTTATTAAAGTAGATAAAAAACTCAGTGAAACTATTTTACAGTAGTTTTGTTGTAAACTGAATTTAAAATCTTTTCAAGCTTTAGCATTACTTTCTGTAATAAAAAAGAAGAAAAACTGTTATTACATATAATATTATAGTTTTAAGAACACAACATAATTTTAAAATTACATAACATATTCAGTTTCCTTTTTGCTGTTTTCAGATTCTACTGAATTTTACCATACACAGTGATTTCAATGTAGATCATCATATGACAGAAGGGAAAGAAATACAATCAATAAGATTGTAAAAAAAAAACAAATCTGCGTTGAAAATATTTACAACAAGTTCTGATATCTGTCTACCTATCTACAGTTTCTAAATTACATTCTTCAACTACATTAAATCATTTATTTCTCTGAAGTACATTTTCTGAAATATACACTCTCATTTACATCGCGTATAATATAAAGATCAAATATATAAACTACTTCTTTCAAACACAATTTTGAAAATGCAATAAGAATTAGAACAAACAATAATCCAAACAGTAAGTCTTCACATCTTCCCAATAGGCCGAATGGTGTTTTCAAAACTTTGGCATCAAAAATATGAGATATGACTCTGGTAATTCGAAAGGCAACCTAGATTTGAATTCCAACGGGAATCATTACAATGTGTCCATCATTTATTGCACTTTAAATACACAGTATAGTGTCCAGATGTTGTAGTAGATCCATCATGGAAAATAATAGCCACAGCTTTAAAAGTTCTTCCTGAAATTGATAGTTGACTTCCCACAAAATTTCTAATTTTGGTTTCCAATTTTGTCGCATTTTTTCTACAACGTTGTAGCATTAAAATGACATATTTTCCAAATCTTTCTATATATAATGTTGACAACATTTCTGATTTACAATGAGAGCATTTCATATCTTGATTAGCTGTTTTTGCTAATTTGTTAAAAGACACTGATTCGCAATCTGGTATTGTCAAATATATGAATCGTTCAGTGTCTATTTCAGTGGTAGAAGAAAATGAACACTCTTCACATTTATGATCCCATCTGTAACTTAGTCCAAACAAATTTTCAATTTCTATTCCTTCATCTTCCAATATTGCAAGCATAAACATAAGAAATTCTTGTGCATCTTGTTGTATATTGAGTGTAAATTGCGAAGAACCAGTACATATATCCAAAAGATGCCGAATGCCAGAAGCAGTATGGATTTTAGTTTTATCAGTTACCAACTTTTGAAAAATATAATGTAATAAAGAACAGAATCTTTTTTGTCGATTTTCCATAATTTCATGATGAAGATCTTCTAGATAAAAGACAACATTCACAATTACATTAGCATAGCAGTTGGTACCTGAACTATTTTCTAACTGGTATCCTACAATATCAACAACAGTGTCCATTTTCATTTTCTTTGCAGCTTCATCATCTTGAATTGTTTTCTTTTTTTGAATCACACTAGAATGTTTGTCATATTTCCGCTTTGGACATACTACACGTTTCTCATATATGGGATATTCACCTAAGTTAGGAGCATAAAATCTTCTTAACCGATTATACTCTCTTACACAATTTTCATCAGCACTAATCTTTTTCTCATCAAAATCAATCAAATGCAAACCAGATAATGTTCTTACTCGAGACAATGCAACGTATGCCATGCCCTCTTTAAGCACTGTACTTTCAATATTTACCAAAGCACTGTCTTCACTTAAACCTTGAGATTTATGAATGGTCACTGCATATGCTAAAGAAAGAGGAAACTGTTTTCTACGAACATACAAGTCATTTACATGCAAACAACGCACAGCACAACGTCCAATCTGTTTTACCTTTTCAATCTGATCAAATTTAATCTTCAAAAATTCAATTCCATCTCTGTTCTGATAATCAACAAAATCAACAACTTTTCCCATTGCTCCATTTACTAAACCTTTTTCTACATCCAAAGTACGCCGTAAAATTACCCGACAGTTTACACATACATATAAATTCTTTTCTAAACCAGCAGTCTTAGAAACAGACTTCTCTAAAGAATCCAATTTTGACTGTAATTTCTCTGAGAGAAGAATAGTAACTCCTTCGTGTTCCATTTTATCAATGGCTTCCATTTTCACTATTGGATGTTTTTCCAGTTTCAAAAGTTCTTGATTGAATGTAGAACACTCTTGCAGTGTTGGCATTAGGCAAACTATAGACTTCTTTTCTCCAATTTTTTTGTACATTATTTCAGGTGCAATGTTTTCATTTGGAAACAAGTTTGTTAGTAGCCGACTTTGTAAAGCTTTTTTACCATGTTTTGTCAAAACACCAATTCTTATACCTACAAGAATGTTTCCATAATGTTCATCACTTGCTTGTCGCATATTCTTAATAAGTTCTTTATATTCAAAATGAGACCAAATGTTTACATTTCCAATACTTCCCAAAGATTTCCTAGCGTCTTCATGGACAAGTGTTTTAAAAACTGGTTGTCCTTTCACAGGAGTAAGTTGTAGTAGATCGCTGAATACAATTACATGTTTTCCTCCAAATAAAACATCATAATCTGTTTTTAAAATCTGTTGCATTCTTAAATGTACAAAGGCAAGCATTAAGTTTGAGACCATGCTCACCTCATCAATGATTAGAAGTTTCATTTTCTTCAGTACTCTTGAGACTTCATAACAAGCTTCTCAAGATAGCTTGTGATATTCCAACTTATTTTAATGTTCAACTGGAAGCATGAGAAATCGATGTAATTTAATCCCTTTAATGTTGTGTGCTGCTAACCCAGTTGGAGCGGTTACAACACAAGATAAACGTGATTCAGTGGTTTTCTGTAGATAACTGGTCAAAACTTTAATTAAGAAACTTTTTCCTGTTCCAGCTTGACCACTGATATACATTTGAATAGGTTTAAATGGTGTGCATTGGCATTCTTTTTTTTCATGCAGTAAACCATGCTGTATCTGTTGTGTCACTTGCTGATATATTTCTTTTTGTTCAATATTTAGTTGTTCTTCCAAGTTTCCCAACTCAATATTATCCTGTTGTGCTTGTTGCATTGCCGTTTCTACTTCATTCATGGCTATTGCTGCTTCATTTTTAAGAATTGGTAGTGCTAATGGATCTTGACTTAGTGGAGCAGAACTTTGACTATCTTGGGAACTGTCTCGAGCTATTTCAGCTGCAATAGTAGTTTCTTGTTCAATCTCTTCATTTAACATTTGTAGATAATTTGGAAAAATTGTGCAATGAATGCTATCTTTAAATGCATTAAAAGAATCTTCATAGCAGTCAAAATCTCCAAGTAATTCCATTTCACTACGCCAAGGCTTGAAAAGTTGCAGAAGTGCTAAATAGAAAAATTCCCTTTTATCTGGAGTTTCGCAACTGAGTTTCCTGTGATTAATAAGATTTCCTTTGGCATGTTTTACCAAACATCACCAAAGGCACCAACAAGATGGCCGCCAGGTAGGAGCTCAGCCTTGGAGCTCCCAGGGTTGGGGATCACCAAAACGGTAAATATCCCCCGCTAACCTAGCCATCCACCTTGCATCGACACTCAATTGTGTCACTAACTTCTCCTGGACTACGAATCTCTACTTTGGAGTCGCTTACCTGCACTTGGAGGGCTAGTCGTCTCGGACCCGACGCGCTCGCCCGCTTCTGCCTCTGCGTCCACGGCGTCCACCATCCTTGAAGTGGTCACTCACCCGCTGGACAGTCCGATGCACTCTCCCCTGGTTACAGCTCATGCTCCCTGCTTCTGGGTCTGTCCTGCTGGGCCTGCAGCTCCAGCACCGGCTTCTTCATAAAAATGGTGATCGTGGCGTTTCACTAGGGTGAATCCCTTCGAGGCTCCGGACCCTCACTCGGACCGTGTGGGAGCCCCGACGCCTTTGCAGACCCACGTTGGCGCAGTCTCGTCGCCTGCTTGAGGGCTGCCCTGAACCCCGCAGGTCCTTGAAATCGACCAGGAGCTCTTCAGCATTCTTCAGATTCTCGTCAGCATCGGCCGCTTGCCGGCGGCCAAGGTACGTCCTGCGGCTGGTTTCTAGGGGTGTTTTCCGATCTCTTCGGCTCCCTCTGTGGCTCCCTCCGCATCCCGACACCGGACGCCTGCTGCCAGGTTTCAGCTCCTGCCTCCGGTCCCCGCCATCTCCTCCTTGCAGCCCTTCATTGCGACCCTATCAACCGGCCTGCTTCCGCCCGGGGTCGGCCGCCATTTCAATTCCGGACGCCTGCTGCCCATCAACCTTCCTGCTTCGGCCCCCTGGGGTCAGCCGCCATCCCGACACCGGACGACAGCTGCCCATCATCCGGCCTGCTTCGGCCCCCTGGGGTCAGCCTCCATCCCAACACCAGACGCCTGCTGCCCATCAACCGGCCTGCTTCAGCCCCCTGGGGTCGCCCGCCATCTTGACACCGGACGACTGCTGCCCATCAGCCGGCCTGCTTTGGCCCCCTGGGGTCGCCCGCCATCCCAACACCGGACGCCTGCTGCCCATCAACAGGCCTGTTTCGGCCCCCTGGGGTAAGCCACCATCCCGACACTGGGCGCCTGTTTGCTGGGTGCCTCAGCTCATGCTTGCGGTCCCCAACAAGAGGTCGTCTCCTCCCTGCAGCCCCTCATCGTGACCCCATTAACTGGCCTGCTTCGGCACCCTGGGTCCGGCCACCATTTCGTGACATGCTGGCTGCCATCTCGTGACACGCCTCATCGGAGGTCAGTTTGACTGCCTCCAGGGCGGTCGGAGCACGAGCGACCTGGTGCGTTGCGGCCTGGAGAGAGCTGTTACAAATGGTACCTGGCCACTCTAATGGCGTGCTCTTTCTAATGCTGGGGTCTCCAACAGTAAAGATCCAGTTGCCGGGTGCTTCAGCTCCTGCATGCGGTCCCCGACAGGAGGCCGTCTTCTCCCTGCAGCCCCTCATCGTGATCCCATAGACACGCCACAGCGAAGGCCAGTTCGACTGCCTCGAGGGCGGTCAGATCGCGTGCTGCCTGGAGCAAGGACGACCCGCTGGGAGAGCTCCCCTTCCCCTCCTTCGGCCGTTCTCTCTCTCCTTCGCCCCATGGTGCCCTGCAGCCGCGACTCATGACGGAGTCGCCTTCGCTCAACTTCGCCTAAGCTCCAAGGTACTGGAAAGTGTGTGAGGGCTTTAACCTGCATGAGATCCTCATCTACTGTGAAGACTCAGCTTATCTGGTCAAGGACCTTCAATCAGTTTATGGGGAATCAACCACAACAATTACTGCAGGGGATTTAATCTGGTGCGAATGCCTTGATAGTTGAAAGAATGCGGCCGCTTCAAGAACATGGCAACTGATATACCTCGATTTCTCCTGTGGCCCCGCAGCGTCCCTCAAAGCTGCCAGTTCTTCTGCGCTATATCCCTTACCCTACTCGGAACTCGGCCGTCTACATGGGCTGTTTACTGTCTGCTTCCCTATTCTCCCGCTGCCCCCTGCTGGCCACCTTTATCCTTGCCGTATGAATCTCCCTTTGTCCATATGGTGCCTACATCAACATCTTATGAACTGGGTTATCATGGTGCCAACATCATCATCTGGTGATCTTGCTTCTAAGTTTGCCTATTCTGCTACTCTATCTCCTTCTACATTTTTCGGAACTCGACCGTCTGCTTGGACTGCTTCCTCTCCATCTCCCGCTGCCCCCTGCTGGCCACCTATTCCTATTCCTTGCTTGAGTGACTCTGCCGCTGTTCCTATGGTGCGCCCTGGTACCCTACATCCTCCTGATGCCCCTACCTGTATTGGGACCCGCTCCATACCACCGGCCTCCACGTAGCTTCTGGGTTGAAGCCTCTGGGCATCACTGCCCTCAGATTCTCTCCCTGTACTGCCCGCTCCCCGAGTAGATACTGCCCACCACATCTGCATCGCTGGGCCCTCCCTGGCCTTCTCAGCCCATCCTCCCATGATGGCTGGATCTGACCTGATTGCTACTGGATGCAACTCCTTCACCATCGCTTACCCTCCTAACCTCTCCAAGTCCGCTGCTAAATCCTTTAAACATTCCCTCGTGAGAAGACACCCTGAGACTCTGATCTCTGACCTGTACTTCAACGCCGACAGGGGCATCATTACCAATGACCTTATTTTCTATACGAGGAAAACAGCACTATGGCGCACTACCATATTTAACATACTTAGCGTACACAATGCCAGGAGCATCCCCCATGGGTCCAAACTCACGATCGTGCCTTCCCAAACCCTTAAAGCCGACCTTACCATTACCGCTTACAAAAACGGCATCGTCATGATCCAAGCATCTGACATGGATCTCAACAAATTCGCTGACTTCTTCCCCATCCTTAAGAAACAAGTACTTCATTCCTCCATGCACCCCCTGGGCCTGCCGTCGCCCCCTGACTCCCTTCGCAGCGCCGGTCCACTCAACTCCAACTCCACGAGTAAGGGCCCCCCATCTAGACCTACTAATTCTGCTGCTACTCTCCCTTCAAACCCTCTCTCACTCCCACAGGTCAGATTGGCATGAACCCTCCCAACGTGTTCTCCAATCAGTCCAAATCCAGAGATAGTATCTCCCCTATTGCGTTCAGAGAACTCCCCTCCACTCCCCCCAACCCCTAGCATCCGCCAATATGTCTCTGCTGCCGCCCCCCGCCTCCTATCCTCGCTTCTCGCCCCCTCGCCTAGCAACTAACAATCACCTCACCTCCAGTTCACCTAACTTTCCCCGCAACAGTCCCGGAACCTCCTCCTCTCGGAGCTTGCCGAGCCCTCCTCTCCCCCCTCCTCCCAGTAACCTAGCCAAAGGGGGGTCGAGCCCCCCCGCCTGCCCGACCGCTCATGCATCCAGACCCTGTCCTGTCCCCCTGGTCCCTTGCCCGCAAGCACAACCTACACCTCTGGATTTTGGAACCCTGAACACCAGAGCATCCATCATAGTTCAGAAAATCCAGAAATCCCTATTTGATTTGAAGAACATCCTTCTCCTCACTGAACACTCTATCACCACCTTTAAGCCCTCCCTTACCTCAGCCCTTCCCCTGCTCACCATTCCCACCCTCCAGCCCATGCCGCTGGCCAGCAGACACCTTCGCCCTCGCAAACTTCCAAACTACCTCTCGGAGGAGGAAACTCTAGCCCTCCTTACATCCTTACGCCCCCGTCCTCCTAACAAGGAAATCGATTGCCTGATTCCCACTATAGCAATCAACACCAATAGATCATCATTCCTCAGTAATAGAGGGGTAAACAGCAACAACCTAACACAAGTACTTTTAACCTCCCCTTCTTACAACACTCGTACCGATGCACCACTCTCTGGCCTCCTTATTAACTGTCGTTTAGCTGTGAGACACGCCTCGGACATCGCTGCCCTCATCCTAAGCCATAATACGGATGTAGCTATCCTAACCGAGTCGTGGCTCATCTCCTTACCTTGATTTATTGGTCCCACCTAGCTATAACATCATTAGACTTGATAGACAAATAAAAAAGGGGGAGGCATTGCATGCATCTACCGCTCAGACCTCCTTGTCACAGAACTCCATGCAGAACCAACGGACTCCTGTGAATATCTTGCTCTCTCCATTAGTAACAACACTTCTCAGTTATGCAAATTGCACATCTTCTACCACCCCCCAGGCAAGAACGACACTTTCACAGATCTCCTCATGGAAATCATCACTGCTAAGGTCTCCCCCCACTCCAATGACATTTTCTTTGGTGACTTTAATCTGCATTGGAACAGCCCCAATGATTCCCAAGTCAACGCCGTCAAAGTCTTCCTCGCTGACCAATCACTCACCCAGGCATGCACCCTACCTACCCACACAAAAGGCGCCACTTTGGATTGGATAATCTCTAAGGCATCAGCGGTCAGGCTGACTTCAATTGAGCCATGCGACTGGTCCGACCACCACGCCATCACCTTCACAATACCTGACTACCGCCTGAAATGTCTTGGGCAACCGGTGAAACCAAAACGCTGGCTCAGAGACACTAAGAGCCTTGACCTCCATAAACTGACAGCTCGCTGCGAGAGCGACCTTCACCCCCCCAATCTTTCTAGGGTCAACGACCTCACAGAGCACTACAATTCGACTATGACTAACATTTTGGAGGATCTGGCCCCTTTAAAGCTCAAAAGGTCCCAAATCAAAGACAAAAAACCGTGGTTCAGCGGAACCCTCAATAGCGAAAGGAGAGCTCTCCGACTTAAAGAAAGAAACTGGAGACGCACCCCTCAGCCTCCCATCTTAAACTTCTCCACCAGGCCAGAAATACTTACAACAAGAATATCCTCTTGTCCAAAAAAGAGTTCTTCAAATCAGAACTGGAAAATGCCAAGAACAGACCCCGCAAACTCTTCGAAATAGTCAAACTTCAATCAAACAAACTAGCGAAGTCATCAAAAGAAACAACTAATAACCTGCGATGAGTTCTCCTCCTTCTTCACAACCAAAATCAACTCGCTAGGTAACGAACTCAATGCCACCTCAAACTGCCCTTCTCCTCCTACTGGAGCACTTCTCCCCTCTCGTCCCCTCCAAACAATACCCAAAAACAAGGCTCACTGGTCCAACTTCGAACTTTATGATGAGCAGTCCATCTCTAAAATTCTAGCCTCCTTAAAACCGAACACCCACTTCAACGACCCTCTCCCCGCCAACTGCTTGGCAGCGACCTCCCCACTCATCGTTCCCATCTGGACTACAATTATCAACGCTTCCCTTCTTCAAGGGTCCATACCTGACTCCCTGAAAACCGGGCAAGTCATCCCCAACCTAAAAAAACCCTCTCTGAACCCGGAAATTCCAGACAGCTTCAGACCTATTTCAAATATTCCTCTTCTTGCAAAAGTGCTGGAGAAATGTGTGCAGCTACAACTAAGCCAACACATCGCTGATTTCAATTTACTTGACGATTTCCAATCTGGGTTCAGGCCTGGGCGTAGCACTGAAACCACTATTCTTCACATCGTAGACGATGCTCTCCTAGCCCTTGACCAAGGCAAAACCTGTCTCTTGATCCTCCTAGATCTCTCCTCAGCTTTCGACACAGTCAACCATGAGAAACTTCTTGAACGCCTCGAACACAGGATGGGCCTAGGAGGTACCGTCATCAAATGGTTTGCTTCCTTCCTCCAGAACCGCACCCAGAGATTCTTAGTCAACAACAACCTATCTGCTCCTTCCCCGATCTCTATCGGTGTCCCTCAAGGCTCTACTCTGTCCCCTACCCTCTATAATCTCTACCTTGACCCACTAGCTGAAATTCTTTGCACGGCCAACATCTCCTTCCATATTTACGCCGATGACACTCAGATATACATCTAAATCTCTTCTCTTGAGGAGATTACCTATCTGAATGATGCCCTGAATCTGACTGTTCAATGGCTCGCCAACAACCAGCTCAAATTGAATGCCCAAAAAACAGAGTTCCTTCTCATCTTCCCCCCCCAAAAATCCAATGACATCCATGAATGGATTAACTCGATCACAGCACTCAACTGCACGCCAACCATAGCGGATTCTGCCAAATCGCTCGGGCTAACTTTGGACAGCAACCTGAATATGCATAAACACATCAATTCGATGGCCAAAACTGCCAGGTTCCATCTGAGCTACTTGAGAAAGCTAAAACCCTTCCTTGATACTGCCAATCTAAAAACCGCAGTTCAGGCATTAGTTACCTCCAGAATTGAATACGGCTGCTCTACCCTATCTGGCCTACCAAAGACTTCGACGGCCCCGCTAAAAGCTTGCCTCAACGCAGCAGCTAGATTCTTATCTGGCTCAAATTTTTTTTACCACATTTCACCACATCTGAAGGCCTTGAACTGGCTTCCTCTTGAAGGCAGAATCCAGCTCAAGCTGGCCTGCATCACTCACAAAGCCTTGTACACGAACACCCCGAAGTATCTCGCCCAGAAAATTGTGATATCTGGGAGAACCAGAAACTCCCGGTCCACCAGAGACCGTGTGCTCCAGCCACCCCGCTTCCGCAATGTAAAAATATATAACCGAGCGTTCTCTGGGGCCGCACCAAGAATCTGGAACTCACTACCTCCCTCCATCAGAAGAATTCCTACTTTGTCGCGCTTCAAAAAGGAAGCGAAAACCTTCCTAATGAGCAAATTCTTCCAATTACACTCCTTTATTGCGCATTCCGCCTTTTTATGACCTATGTTTCTGTGCACAATCTCCTGTATTGCTTGGCCCTCTCCATGTATCAATTGTTCCCCTTATTTTACTGCTGACATGTCGCTCGCTGATTTTGGTACTGTACTGTTTATTGTATTTAGCTCTGACTTTTGTCCTACTGTAGTCAATTCCCTAACCCCATCCTTGTATTTTGCCTATGCCTATACTGTGCGCAACGTGTTTATCCCTGTAAAGCGCACTGATACCCTAACGGGTCATGTTCGCGCTATATAAAACCTCAAATAAAATAAAAATCAATCACATCCAATTACTGCATATTTTTCTTCATTTATATTTTGTGTAACATTTCGCTTAAAACTATAATGTAGCAGTACTTTATAGAGACATATGTTTTCCAGATGTGGACTCCTTTTGGGATAGTACGTATCCAACATATTTGTTTTAACAATATCTGTACTTTACGGCTCATTCAAAGCTAAGTATTCAATTTCTTGTAGAGATTTCAAAACTCGATTTCGTGTTGCAGCAAGACCTAGACTTACCCAAATGATTCCTCTTGACTTTGAATATAAACTTGCAGAAGTCAACCAACCCGAACATTCGTAGGATCCAATCTCTCGATGGGAAAGCATCTTCAAACTAAAGCTGTACAATCTATTACTAAGAGTCTTCTCTTGTGAAATTTCTTCCCACATTTCTTTCAACTCCGTCTTTTCAGATTTGGTTATATATGATGTAACATAAGGAGCAACAGCAATTGAATTATCTGCAACATACTGGATATGCATTCCACATTGTCAAAATCACTGGATTGTAGTCATTAATATACTTTGAATCTTCACTTCTTTTTATGTTGTAAGTATTTTTCGGAGATTTTCGAGTTATAGTATGTCTTACTGCTGACATGAAACTGTTGACTCTTCCTTTTGAAATTACTGGACATGGGAATCCAAAACGACATTTTGTATACAGTTTTCCCTTTGATGTGTATTTCCGTCGACAATATTTTCCACATCGATGACTTTGAAACCGTAAAACTTGTTATCTTAAGCTGTTTTCTCCTACTTTTTTTGGAATGGCACAGGTAACTTAGTCTTCAATGAAAGACAAAACAGTTTCATCAGAATCGATTCCAAATTTTGGTGCATTCTTCATCCATAATAACATGTGTATATGAGGAGCACCTCTGGCTTGGTACTCCTTTCTCCAAAAGAAATCAATAACTTCTCCAAGAGGTGGATTATTTTTATTGCAAATAAAAGACATCATAGCTTGAAACCTATGATTAAAATATCTGCACACATTTACAGGATCCAACGAACACAGTTCTCCAGCTGTCTTCAATTCAATGTTTTTTACATTTGAATTTGCTTCTCGTAGAAATTCAAGTAAATCGTCTCATGCGTATTCAGCACAGCTAAGCGTAACAAACCATGTAAGGGTTCCTAAGTTTCTTAACATACATTTAAGTTCTCCGTGACGACGATACCAATACTCATTAGTAAAACGTTGACACACCATCAAATTAATTAACTGAGATTCTAAATGATCGTCTCTTTGTTGAACTTTGTCCAAAAATTCCTTTGCAGAAACATGTGTAAGATGAACTCCTGTTTTTAATATGTGGTTCACTGCATGTGAAAGTCCAGACAAGTCACTTTCAAACAGAAGATGAAATAAATATGGAACACACTGTTGAAATCTTGGATCTTCTGAGTACAATCTTGTCGTACGATATTCTGAAGCTGGAATCTGTAGTGGCCGTTCATCATATCGTCCACCTTTTCCAGTGGGGAAGAGCTGTGGAAAACAACGAGCTTCTAAACTTTTTTCCCAAACACTCATGGGAGTTCCCTTCGCTTTCTTCATTTGGAATAATTCAATAGTGTTTCCAATCACTTCATTTGAATGTAGAGGATGTGTACTGTAATGTTCGTAAATTTCTTCACTCCTGGAGTTGTCCACTTTTTCGATTTGGCCAGTTGAAATTTCTCTATCATCTTCTAAAGATATTTCTTGTTCTTCCACATATATATTTTTATAATAAATATTGTTTTGTATAAGATATAATGTAGCCTTTTGAAGTTTGTTGACATCTACTAACTCTTGCCATATTTTCCGACTCTTTGTTGGTACACCATTAAGTAGAATAACCACAGGTTCACTTTCCTCTCTCTCTACACCAACAGTTTCAATATTTTTCTTAACATCTAAAGGTAAATACACAACTCTTCCTTTTAAACCTCTTTGTAAATCTGTTGGAGGCAGCTTACCTGTTTTAGGCTCCATACGAACTGTAGCCTGAAACGGGTGCACAGATTGAATAAGAATGGACTCATACGTATTTTTAAATCTACCAGTTCCGGAGGAATAGCTACCAACTCTAGATTATTATGTACAGCTCTAGCTGGCATTTTGTTCTCTTCTAATTTGTTGTAACAATATTTACAAATACGTTGATCACGACCCAACTCAAAACGACCTTTCACCAACAAATAAGCACCAAATTGCTCCCACTTATCATTGTTTTCCTTTTCACTTTTTAAATACACATCAACATTCCTAGTTTGAGTTCTATAGTGAGTACATTGACAACAAATACAAACATAGGGGCTGATTAGAATGGCGGGCGGAAAAGCATTCCAACCGCCGTGCTAGCGGGAAATTTCCGCCCGCAGGTACCGTGGCAAAACCGCCGGCCAGATTTGGATGCACCGCCAGAAACTCCCTACCGTGGCGGTCGGATCCCAGGATTCAGCGGCGGAAAAGCTGAAAATCTGTCTGCGGCGGTCAGATTAGCTGCGGAAAGGCCAAAGACTGCCGTTTCCCCAGCGGACTGGAACACATGGAGCTATCCGCAGTATTGCCACTGCCATCCTCGAATGGCTGGATTCTCCGCAGCGGTGTGGTGGGCTGTTTGAGGCATCGTGATTTGACCGGCGGTCGTGACCGCATTCCGCACGGCGGTACCTCTCTTTTGGCTCCGTCCGCTACCGGTGCGGACGGAGATTTACGGCGGAACCCGGAACACCACAGCGGACGGGAAATGGGCTATCTATGCCTATCATAATACGGCGGATGCAAAGACCGCTGATGGAGTGCGGAAAAGGGCATTTTCCGCCACCGCCAGCACGGCGGATGTGCCGCCGCCCGCCACCGTAATGAGCCCCATAGTTTGGTTTTTCACAAGAAACTACCTTAAACTTTGTACTTACTTCTGCAAACTTCTCAGTAGTACTATCTTCCACCTCTTCTTCAAAACCTACACTTATAAAACTCTCACTTTCTCTACACTCCTCTTGAGGACCAAAGAAACGAAACTGTATATCATCAGAAACGTTTTTTTACATCCAATACTGAACCATGCAAAAGAGCTGTGTTTATTTCAAGTAAAAGATAATGCAGGACTTTTTACATATTACAATCTTCTTACTACCTTCCGCATTTCTGAATGATGTACTGCTAACATTCGTAAATGATGAAAAGTACTTCGACACACGTTTGTAGCAAGACAAGCCAGAGAATGACCATGCAAGTTAGTATATTTTCTCACTTTACAAGGATCGAGTCCTTGCAATATCTTAATCTTCTGTTTAACACTTTTATTAAAATAATCTCGTAAGAAATTTTGTAAAATATCAATAGATTCCTGTTGTATACTACAAATACTACTACAATCCCACTTATACACTGGAGCTTGTGTACGTCTCCCTTAAACTTCTTCAGCTATTACTTCTTCCACATTTCTAGGAACCATCTTTTCTTTTTCAATTGGACAACCGTTTTTAACCTCATAACAACGACCACTGGTATCAACTGCATGAACTAATGTATTTTGTTGAAAATAGCTTTCTTCATTAAAAAAAGGTTCAGTACTAGAAGTGTGCTTCCATTCACACGAAAATGTTTTGCAAAAGTTAGTTCTATTCACCAGTCTTTTTCTTTTACTTTTCTCCTTCATAAAGTGCATTGTTTTATTCAATGTTTTCATTGTCTTCAATACTAATATAAACAATCTTCTTTTCAATTCAAAAGCCTTTTCGACTACACTTTCAATCTGTTGTTTTTTCTTGTAAAATGCTGATTTTCTTTTATATTTTTTGCAATCTTTCAATAAATTTTGCAGTACTCTACTTTTATACATTCTCTTTCTATTGTCTTTATAATCTTTCATCCTTCTTTCAACATAGATTGTTTTCCCATAACCTGATCTTTCATTAATATGTCCTTTTTTTGTTTCCTTCTGAATGGTTGTACTACTTTTATTTTTATTTTCCCCATTTTGAAAATTCATTACATTCTTTAAAAGTCTTTTAACAAATTCTTTAGTTCTCTTACCAGAAGTCTTTTTCTTCAATGTCACATGTTGTACTTCATCTAATTTCTCCTTTTCTCTTTCCTTTAAATAGTACCGTTTTTTATCTTTTCTTTTGATCTTTTCTTCCCATACTCAATCTTTATTACTAATAATGGTGAATATCTGATAACAAAGAAAAGTTTAAATACTTTCGTTAAATAATTTAATATAATTAAAATAATTATATACAAATATTCTCATGTATAAATAAAGAAATATTTTTAATTGCATTGCAAAGCTATGTCAGACAGTGCACCATTCCTACAATTAGAAGACATCACAACCTATACAACAGAATCACAGAGCACAACTAAAGGATTTCTCTGCTGCTACCCAAATCAAATCTAAAGTGCAGTCTGTAGTGCCGGGTTATTGCATGAGACCAAAGGTACTGCCTGGGTGATTGGAGGAGTACTAGAGTAGTGCCTGGGTGATTGCATAAGTGCATAGGTAGTACCTGAGTGATTTTATAAGTGCATGGGTACTGCCTAAGTGATTGGAGGAGTGCATAGATCCTGACTGGGTGATTGGAGGAGTGCAAGGGTAGTGACTCAGTGATTGAACCAGTGTATAGCTAATGCATTGGTGATTGCATGACTGCAAAGGTAATGTCTGGGGGATTGGAGGAGTACATAGGCAATTCCTGGGTGATTGCATGAGTTCAGGGGTAATATCTGGGGGACTACAGGAGTACATAGAAAGTGCCTCAGTGATTTTATAAGTACCTCGCTACTGCCTAGGTGATAAGAGTAGTATTGTGGTAGTGACTTAGGGGCCGATTCACAGAACTAATCTGAGATGAATTCCTAAACGTACTACTTTTGGTATTCACAGAAGGCATTTAGTAGTAGTAAAGTTAGGACTCCTAACTTTACTACTACAAAACTGAGATAAAATCCTAAACTTACTACTTTTGGTATTCACAGAAGGCATTTAGTAGTAGTAAAGTTAGGACTTCTAACTTTTCTACTACTAAATGCCTTTTGTGAATACCAAAAGTTGTAAAGTTACGATTTTGTCTCAGTTTAGCAGTAGTAAAGTTAGGAGTCCTAACTTTACTACTACTAAATGCCTTCTGTGAATGCCAAAAGTAGTAAGTTTAGGATTTTGTCTCAGATTAGTTCTGTGAATCGGCCCCTCAGTGATTGGAGGAGTGTAAACGTAGTGCCTGGGTGATTTTATAACTGCATGGGTACTGGAAAACTGATTGGAGGAGTGCATAGATCCTTATACTGTGATTGGAGGAGTGCACTGGTAGTGCCTGGGTGATTGAAGTAGTGTATAGCTAATGCATTGGTGATTGCATGAGTGCAGACGTAATGTCTGAGTGACTAGAGGACTACATAGGTTATGTCTGGGTGATTGCATGATTTGAGGGGTAATATCTGGAGGATTACAGGAGTTCATAGGAACTGTCTGGGTGATTTTATAAGTGCATGGGTACTGCCTAAGTGATAGGCGGAGTGTATAGATCCTGACAGGGTGATTGGAGGAGTGCAAGGATAGTGCCTGGGTGATTCAATCAGTGTATAGCTAAAGCATTAGTGCTTGCATGAATGCAGGGGTAATGTCTGGGGGATTACAAAAGTACATAGGAAGTGCCTGGGTGATTTTATAACTGCATGGGTACTGCCTGGGTGAAGTACTATGGTAATGTCTGAGTGATTGGACGATTGTAAAGGTAGTGCCTGGGTGATTTTAAAACTGCATGGGCACTGGCTTAGTGGTTACATAATTACAAGGATAGTGCCAGCGTGATTCGAAGAGTGCAATGGTAGTACCTGGATGATTATATAAGTACATGGGTTGTGGCTGTGTGATCGAAGGACTGCAGGAGTAGTGGCTGGGTGATTGAAGGAGTGCAGGGGTAGTGCCTGGGTGATTGCATGAGAACAAAGGTACTGCATGGTTGATTGGAGGAGTACTAGGGTAGTGCCTGGGTGATTGCATAAGTGCATAAGTAGTGCTTGAGTGATTTTATAAGTGCATGGGTACTTGGTAAGTGATTGGAGGAGTCATAGATCCTGACACGGTTATTGGAGGACTGCAAGACTAGTGCCTGGGTGATTGAACCAGTGTATAGCTAATGCATTGGTGATTGCATGAGTGCAAAGGTAATGTCTGGGGGATTAGATGAGTACATAGGTAATTCCTGGGTGATTGCATGAGTTCAGGGGTAATATCTGTGGGACTACAGGAGTACATAGAAAGTGCCTCAGTGATTTTATAAGTACATCGCCACTGCCTAGGTGATAAGAGTAGTATTGTGGTAGTGCCTCAGTGATTGGGGGAGTGTATAGATCTTGACAGGGTGATTGAAGGAGTGCAAGGATAGTGCCTGAGTGATTGAATCAGTGTATAGCTAAAGCATTAGTGATTGCATGAATCCAATGGTAATGTCTGGGGGATTACAAAAGTACATAGGAAGTGCCTGGATGATTACATGAGTTCAGGGGTAATACCTGGGGAACTACAGGAGTACATAGAAAGTGCCTTGGAGATTTTATAAGTGCATCACTACTACCTAGGTGATTACAGTAGTATTGTGGTAGTGCCTCAGTGATTGGAGGAGTGTAAAAGTAGTGCCTGTGTGATTTTATAACTGCATGAGTACTGGCAAAGTGATTGGAGGAGTGCATAGGTCCTGATACAGTGATTGGAGGAGTGCAAGGGTAGTGCCTGGGTTATTGAACTAGTGTATAGCTAATGCATTGGTGATTGCATGAGTTCAGAGGTAATGTCTGAGTGATTAGAGGACTATATAGGTTATGTCTGGGTGATTGCATGAGTTGAGGGGTAATATCTGGGGGATTTCGGGAGTACATAGGAACTGCCTGGGTGATTTTATAGGTGCATGGGTACTGCCTAAGTGACTGGAGAAGTGTATCGATCCTGACAGGGTGATTGGAGGAGTACAAGGATAGTACCTGTGTGATTCAATCAGTGTATAGCTAAAGCATTAGTGATTGCATGAATGCAGGGGTAATGTCTGGGGGATTACAGAAGTACATAGGAAGTGCCTGGGTGATTTTATAACTGCATGCGTACTGCCTGGGTGATTGGAGTAGTACTATGGTAGTGTCTGAGTGATTCGACAATTGTAAAGGTAGTGCCTGGGTTATTTTAAAACTGCATGGGCATTGGCTGAGTGGTTATATAATTACAGAGATAGTGCCAGCGTGATTGGAAGTGTGCAAAGGTACTGCCTGGATGATTATATAAGTGTATGGGTAGTGGCTGGGTGATCGAAGGACTGCATGGGTAGTGGCTGGGTGATTGAAGGAGTGCAGTGGTAGTGCCTAGGTGATTGCATGAGAACAAAGATACTGCCTGGGTGATTGGAAGAGTACTAGGGTAGTGCCTGGGTGATTGCATATGTGCATAGGTACTGCCTGAGTGATTTTATAAGTGCATGGGCACTGGGTAAGTGATTGGAGGAGTGCATTGATCCTGACACAGTTATTGGAGGAGTGCAAGGGTAGTGCCTGGGTGATTGAACTAGTGTATAGCTAATGCAGTGGTGATTGCATGAGTGCAGACGTAATGTCTGAGTGATTAGAGGACTACATAGGTTATGTCTGGCTGATTGCATGAGTTGAGGGGTAACATATCTGGGGGATTACAGGAGTACATAGGAACTGCCTGGCTGATTTTATAAGTGCATGGTTACTGCCTAAGTGATTGGAGGAGTGTATAGATCCTGACAGGGTGATTGGAGGAGTGCAAGAATAGTGCCTGAGTGATTGAATCAGTGTATAGCTAAAGCATTAGTGATTGAATGAGTGCAGGGGTAATGTCTGGGGGATTAGAGGAATACATAGGTAATTCCTTAGTGATTGCATGATTTCAGGAGTAATATCTGGGGGACTACAGGAGTACATAGAAAGTGCCTTGGTGATTTTATAAGTGCATCGCTACTGCCTAGGTAATTACAGTAGTATTGTGGTAGTGTCTCAGTGATTTGAGGAGTGTAAAGGTAGTGCCTGGGTGATTTTATAACTGCCTGGTACTGGCAAAGTGATTTGGAGGAGTGCATAGATCCTGACACAGTCATTGGAGGAGTGCAAGGGTAGTGCTTGGGTGATTGAACTAGTGTATAGCTAATGCATTAATGATTGCATGAGTACAGAGGTAATGTCTGGGTGAGTAGACCACTACATAGGTTATGTCTGGGTGATTGCATGAGTTGAGGGGTAATATCTGGAGGATTACAGGAGTTCATAGGAACTGCCTGGGTGATTTTATAAGTGCATGGGTACTGCCTAAGTGATTGGAGGAGTGTATAGATCCTGACAGGGTGATTGGAGGAGTGCAAGGATAGTGCCTGGGTGATTCAATCAGTGTATAGCTAAAGCATTAGGGATTGCATGAATGCAGGGGTAATGTCTGGGGGATTACAAAAGTACATAGGAAGTGCCTGGGTGATTTTATAACTGCATGGGTACTGCCTGGGTGAAGTACTATGGTAGTGTCTGAGTGATTGGACGATTGTAAAGGTAGTGCCTGGGTGATTTTAAAACTGCATGAGCACTGGCTTTTTGGTTACATAATTACAAGGATAGTGCCATCGTGATTCGAAGAGTGCAAAGGTAGGGCCTGGATGATTATATAAGTGCATGTGTAGTGGCTGTGTGATCGAAGGACTGCAGGGGTAGTGGCTGGGTGATTGAAGGAGTGCAGGGGTAGTGCCTGGGTGATTGCATGAGAACAAAGGTACTGCCTGGGTGCTTGGAGGAGTACTAGGGTAGTGCCTGGATGATTGCATAAGTGCATAAGTAGTGCTTGAGTGATTTTATAAGTGCATGGGTACTGGGTAAGTGATTGGAGGAGTGCATAGATCCTGACACGGTTATTGGAGGACTGCAGGGGTAGTGCCTGGGTGATTGAACCAGTGTAAAGCTAATGCATTGGTGATTGCATGAGTGCAAAGGTAATGTCTCGGGAATTAGAGGAGTACATAGGTAATTGCTGGGTGAGTGCATGAGTTTAGGGGTTATATCTGGGGGTCTACAGGAGTACATAGAAAGTGCCTCAGTGATTGGAGGAGTGTAAAGGTAGTGCCTGGGTGATTGTATAACTGCATGGGTACTGGCACAGTGATTGGAGGAGTGCATAGATCCGGACACGGTCTGTGAAGGACTGGACGGGTAGTGCTTGGGTGATTGAACTAGTGTATAGCTAATGCATTGTTGATTGCATGAGTGCAGAGGTAATGTCTAGATGATTAGAGGAGTACATAGGTAATGTCTGGGTGATTGCATGAGTTGAGAGGTATTATCTGGGGGATTACAGGAGTACATAGGAACTGCCTGGGTGATTTTATAAGTGCATGGGTACTGCCTAAGTGATTGGAGGAGTGTATAGATCCTGACAGGGTGATTGAAATAGTCCAAGGAGAGTGCCTGAGTGTTTGAATCAGTGTATAGCTAAATAATTAGTGATTCCATGAATGCAATGGTAATGTATGGGGGATTACTAAAGTACATAGGAAGTGCCTGGATGATTGCATGAGTTCAGGTGTAATATCTGGGGAACTACAGGAGTACATAGAAAGTGCCTCGGTGATTTTATAAGTGCATCACTACTGCCTAGGTGATTGCAGTAGTATTGTGGTAGTGCCTCAGTGATTGGAGGAGTGTAAAGGTAGTGCCTGGGTGATTTTATTACTGCATGAGTACTGGCAAAGTGATTGGAGGAGTGCATAGATCCTGATACAGTGATTGGAGGAGTGTAAGGGTAGTGCCTGGGTGATTGAACTAGTGTAAAGCAAATGCATTGGTGATTGCATGAGTTCAGAGGTAATGTCTGAGTGATTAGAGGACTACGTAGGTTATGTGTGGGTGATTGCATGAGTTGAGGGGTTTTATGTGGGGATTACAGGAGTACATAGGAACTGCCTAGATGATTTTAAAAGTGCATGGGTTCTGCCTAAGTGATTGGAGGAGTGTATAGATCTTGACAGGGTGATTGGAGGAGTGCAAGGATAGTACCTGGGTGATTTAATCAGTGTATAGCTAAAGCATTAGTGATTGCAGGAATGCAGGGGTAATGTCTGGGGGTTTACACAAGTACATAGGAAGTGCCTGGGTGATTTTATAACTGCATGGGTACTGCCTGGGTGATTGGAGTAGTACTATGGTAGTGTCTGAGTGATTCGACAATTGTAAAGGTAGTGCCTGGGTGATTTTAAAACTGCTTGGGCACTGGCTGAGTGGTTACATAATTACAGAGATAGTGCCAGCATGATTGGAAGAGTGCAAAGGTACTGCCTGGATGATTATATAAGTGTATGGGTAGTGGCTGGGTGATCGAAGGACTGCAGGGGTAGTGGCTGGGCGATTGAAGGGATGCAGGGGTAGTGCCTAGGTGATTGCATGACAACAAAGATACTGCCTGGGTGTTTGGAGGAGTACTAGGGTAGTGCCTTGGTGATTGCATAAGTGCATAGGTAGTGCCTGAGGGATTGTATAAGTGCATGGGTACTGGGTAAGTTATTGGAGGAGTGCATAGATCCTGACACGGTTATTGGAGGAGTGCAATGGTAGTGCCTGGGTGATTGAACCAGTGTATAGCTAATGCATTGGTGATTGCATGAGTGCAAAGGTAATGTCTGGGGGATTACAAAAGTACATAGGAAGTGCCTGGATGATGGCATGATTTCAGGGGTAATATCTGGGGAACTACAGGAGTACATAGAAAGTGCCTCATTGATTTTATAAGTGCATCACTACTGCCTAGGTGATTACAGTAGTATTGTGGTAATGCCTCAGTGATTGGAGGATTGTAAAGGTAGGGCCTGGGTGATTTTATAACTGCATGGGTACTGGCAAAGTTATTGGAGGAGTGCATAGATCCTGATACGGTGATTGGAGGACTGCAAGGATAGTGCCTGGGTGATTGAACCAGTGTATAGCTAATGCATTGGTGATTGCATAAGTGCAAAGGTAATGTCTGGGGGATTGGAGGAATACATAGGCAATTCCTCGGTGATTGCATGAGTTCAGGGGTAATATCTGGGGACTACAGGAGTACATAGAAAGTGCCTTAGTGATTTTATAAGTACATCGCTACTGCCTAGGTGATAAGAGTAGTATTGTGGTAGTGACTTAGGGGCCGATTCACAGAACTAATCTGAGATCAAATCCTAAATGTACTACTTTTGGTATTCACAGAAGGCATTTAGTAGTAGTAAAGTTAGGACTCCTAACTGTACTACTACTAAACTGAGATAAAATCCTATACTTACTACTTTTGGTATTCACAGAAGGCATTTAGTAGTAGTAAAGGTAGGACTACTAAGTTTACTACTACTAAACTGAGATAACATCCTAAACTTACTACTTTTGGTATTCACAGAAGGCATTTAGTAGTAGTAAAGTTAGGACTCCTAACTTTACTACTACTAAATGCCTTTTGTGAATACCGAAAGTAGTAAAGTTAGGATTTTGTCTCAGTTTAGTAGTAGTAAGTTAGGAGTCCTAACTTTACTACTACTAAATGCCTTCTGTGAATACCAAAAGTAGTAAGTTTAGGATTTTGTCTCAGATCAGTTCTGTGAATCGGCCACTCACTGATTGGAGGAGTGTAAACGTAGTGCCTGGGTGATTTTATAACTGCATTGGTACTGGCAAAGTGATTGGAGGAGTGCATAGATCCTTATACGGTGATTGGAGGAGTGCAATGGTAGTGCCTGGGTGATTGAAGTAGTATAGAGCTAATGCATTGGTGATTGCATGAGTGCAAACGTAATGTCTGAGTGATTAGAGGAGAGGACTACATAGGTTATGTCTGGGTGATTGCATGAGTTGAGGAGTAATATCTGGGGATTACAGGAGTACATAGGAACTGCCTGGGTGATTTTATGAGTGCATGGGTACTGCCTAAGTGATTGGAGGAGTGCATAGATCCTGACAGGGTGATTAGAGGAATGCAAGGATAGTGCCTGGGTGATTGAATCAGTGTATAGCTAAAGCATTAGTGATTCCATAAGTGCAGGGGTAATGTCTGGGGGATTACACAAGTACATAGGAAGTGCCTGGATGATTGCATGCGTTCAGGGGTAATATCGGGGGAACTACAGGAGTACATAGAAAGTGCCTTGGTGATTTTATAAGTGCATCACTACTGCTTAGGTGTTTACAGTAGTATTGTGGTAGCGCCTCAGTGATTGGAGGAGTGTAAAGGTAGGGCCTGGGTGATTTTATAACTGTATGAGTACTGGCAAAGTGATTGGTGGAGTGCATAGATCCTGATACAGTGATTGGAGGAGTGCAAGGGTAGTGCCTGGGTGATTGAACTAGTGTATAGCTAATGCATTGGTGATTGCATGAGTTCAGAGGTAATGTCTGAGTGATTAGAGGACTACATAGGTTATGTCTGGGTGATTGCATGAGTTGAGGGGTAATATCTGGAGGATTACAGGAGTTCATAGGAACTGCCTGGGTGATTTTATAAGTGCATGGGTACTGCCTAAGTGATTGGAGGAGTGTATAGATCCTGACAGGGTGAATGGAGGAGTGCAAGGATAGTGCCTGGGTGATTCAATCAGTGTATAGTTAAAGCATTAGTGATTGCATGAATGCAGGGGTAATGTCTGGGGGATTACAAAAGTACATAGGAAGTGCCTGGGTGATTTTATAGCTGCATGGGTACTGCCTGGGTGAAGTACTATGGTAGTGTCTGAGTGAATGGACGATTGTAAAGGTGGTGCCTGGGTGATTTTAAAACTGCATGAGCACTGGCCTTTTGGTTACATAATTACAAGGATAGTGCCATCGTGATTCGAAGAGTGCAAAGGTAGTGCCTGGATGATTATATAAGTACATGTGTAGTGGCTGTGTGATCGAAGGACTACAGGGGTAGTGGCTGGGTGATTGAAGGAGTGCAGGGGTAGTGCCTGGGTGATTGCATGAGAACAAAGGTACTGCCTGGGTGATTGGAGGAGTACTAGGGTAGTGCCTGGATGATTGCATAAGTGCATAAGTAGTGCTTGAGTGATTTTATAAGTGCATGGGTACTGGGTAAGTGATTGGAGGAGTGCATAGATCCTGACACGGTTATTGGAGTACTGCAGGGGTAGTGCCTGGGTGATTGAACCAGTGTATAGCTAATGCATTGGTGATTGCATGAGTGCAAAGGTAATGTCTCGGGGATTAGAGGAGTACATAGGTAATTCCTGGGTGATTGCATGAGTTTAGGGGTTATATCTGGGTTACTACAGGAGTACATAGAAAGTGCCTCAGTGATTGGAGGAGTGTAAAGGTAGTGCCTGGGTGATTTTATAACTGCATTGGTACTGGCAAAGTGATTGGAGGAGTGCATAGATCCTGACATGGTCAGTGAAGGACTGGACGGGTAGTGCTTGGGTGATTGAACTAGTGTATAGCTAATGCATTGCTGATTGCATGAGTGCAGAGGTAATGTCTAGATGATTAGAGGAGTACATAGGTAATGTCTGGGTGATTGCAAGAGTTGAGGGGTAATATCTGGGGGATTACAGGAGTACATAGGAACTGCCTGGGTGATTTTATAAGTGCATGGGTACTGCCTAAGTGATTGGAGGAGTGTATAGATCCTGACAGGGTGATTGAAATAGTGCAAGGAGAGTGCCTGAGTGATTGAATCAGTGTATAGCTAAAGCATTACTGATTGCATGAATGCAATGGTAATGTATGGGGGATTACAAAAGTACATAGGAAGTGCCTCGATGATTGCATGAGTTCAGGGGTAATATCTGGGGAACTGCAGGAGTACATAGAAAGTGCCTCAGTGATTTTATCGGTGCATCACTACTGCCTAGGTGATTACAGTAGTATTGTGGTAGTGCCTCAGTGATTGGAGGAGTGTAAAGGTAGTACCTGGGTGATTTTATAACTGCATGAGTACTGGCAAAGTGATTGGAGAAGTGCATAGATCCTGATACGGTGATTGGAGGAGTGCAAGTGTAGTGCCTGGGTGATTTAACTAGTGTAAAGCTAATGCATTGGTGATTGCATGCGTTCAGAGGTAATGTCTGAGTGATTAGAGGACTACATAGGTTATGTCTGGGTTGAAGAGTAATATCTGGGGATTACGGGAGTACATAGGAACTGCCTAGATGATTTTAAAAGTGCATGGGTACTGCCTAAGTGATTGGAGGAGTGTATAGATCTTGACAGGGTGATTGGAGGAGTGCAAGATTAGTACCTGGGTGATTTAATCAGTGTATAGCTAAAGCATTAGTGATTGCAGGAATGCAGGGGTAATGTCTGATGGTTTACACAAGTACATAGGAAGTGCCTGGGTGATTTTATAACTGCATGGGTACTGCCTGGGTGATTGGAGTAGTACTATGGTAGTGTCTGAGTGATTCGACGATTGTAAAGGTAGTGCCTGGGTGATTTTAAAACTGCTTGGCACTGGCTGAGTGGTTACATAATTGCAGAGATAGTGCCAGCATGATTGGAAGAGTGCAAAGGTACAGCCTGGATGATTATATAAGTGTATGGGTAGTGGCTGGGTGATCGAAGGACTGCAGGGGTAGTGGCTGGGTGATTGAAGGAGTGCAGGGGTAGTGCCTAGGTGATTGCATGACAACAAAGATACTGCCTGGGTGTTTGGAGGAGTACTAGGGTAGTGCCTTGGTGATTGCATAAGTGCATAAGTAGTGCCTGAGGGATTTTATAAGTGCATGGGTACTGGGTAAGTTATTAGAGGAGTGGATAGATCCTGACACGGTTATTGGAGGAGTCCAAGGATAGTGCCTGAGTGATTGAATCATTGTATAGCTAAAACATTAGTGATTGCATGAGTGCAGGGGTAATGTCTGGGGGATTACAGGAGTACATAGAAAGTGCCTCGGTGATTTTATAAGTGCATCACTACTGCTTAGGTGATTACCTGCTTAGGTGATTACAGTAGTATTGTGGTAGTGCCTCAGTGGTTGGAGGAGTGTAAAGGTAGTGCCTGAGTGATTGCAGTAGTACTGTGGTAATGCCTGAGTGATTGGAGGAGTACAACATCCTGAGTAGTAGCAGATTACTCAAATTCAGCACAAAAGTGAGGTCTATGACATGGTTTACACTTTTGTACTGCAGCTTCACAGTTCTGTAACTACTCAGGGTGTTGGGCGTACCGAAAATAAAGCATCAAACCTACACATGAGTCTGTTATTAATCTCACCATCTTCCTGAAACCATACATGAATATATGTCTACCTTTTGAAATTATCATCATATATAAAAGAAATAAACAAATAGACTGAACTTTACATTTGAAAGACACACCTACATTCCTGCAGTGTATTTCAAGTGTACCTTTCCCCAGACTAATAGAAAAAACCCTAATCACTAATTCCTCTGCCAACATGTTTTAAACAACAGTTTTGAGCTGCAGCTTCACCATTCTACAACTACTTATAATGTTACACCTAGCCAAATACAAAGCAGGAACCCTTCACATATCTCTGCTAAAAGTCTCAACATATTCCTAAAAGCAAACATGCATATGTCTGTACCACAACACTATCCACACCTCAAAAATTTAGAAAACAAACTTACAATTTCAAACAAACACCAAAGATTATGTGGCATATTTCAACTCTACCTCTCTAGAGACTTTAGAAAAAAGCCTAATCCCTAATACCTTATGTCAACATCTTTTAAACCACACTTTTATGCTACATCTTCACCATTCTACTACTTCTCACAGTCTTGAGCCTACCACATAAAAAGCAACACCTCTTTGTTATATATCATGCACCTTCAAATATATAACACATATGAAAATACATATACAAATAAAAACATACTTCAGACATAAGTCCATGCACACCTTAAAACTTGACAGACTGCAGTTCCAATTTGAGAGCGACACATAAAATGATGCGGTATACAACAAATGTACATATCCACACAATAAAACAAACTACCATGATCACTAATCCATCTTCCAATATACACATATTACTATAAAGAATCTATTTCAAACAACATTTAACTACAATAAAACAACCTACAATACACATCTCTACATTTAATAATATATTTCAAATATTACAGTTCTTGAATAATTTTTAAAGATTAAAAATAAAGCTATTACATAATACACCTCACAAATTTATAACTCTCCTTCCAAATTGATTTGTAGAATATGAAATATCACAAACATAAAAAAATTCTTATGCACACAATCAATGTAATGCACCACTCTCAGCAAGATAAAACAAGTAATGGTAAACTTTCCCTCTCTTTCTCCACAAAAATACATGTAAGTAACAAATCACATTGCTTCCAACATTATTTCAAATTGTAAAACACATTTCTATTAGTTAGACATATTAACCCTTACCAACTGACTTCTAAAAGTGCCCAAACTGGTTCTGGAATTTTTGGGAGTCGCGACTCCACCGTGCACCAACGCGATGGAGCCGCGAATCCATACGGTAGTTCAAAAATATATTATAAATAAAAATACCACTATTTTTTAAGAACACACCACTTCTAAAGATAGTACTGACTTGGGAAATCTAACTTATATAACATATCACTTATATATTAATTACAATTCCATATTTTAAAACCACAGATAACATTCAACCCTTCCCCCATTCTGCCTAATGCCAGTTTCCATAGCAACAGTTCATGGAACATTGAACTGAACTGACAGGTCACAAGTTCACCATATTTTCAGGTTCAGCACACAAGGTTACAAATGCAAACAGCAGGTGTGGTTGACGTTTGCAAAATATGACCTTATCCTATCTACTGTACCGTTCAAACATTTTCTACTAACCAATAAGAAAAATGCTTTTTAAAGAAAGTAACATGCACCCTATTTTTAAATGTACAATGTTCTTAAACAGCCAATCAATTCTCTACTTTTTAAAAACAGCATCTTGTCCACCATTTTACACACCTCTCATTCTACCAACTGACTACCTCAGCTACAGACATCTTTTCATTACTTCCAGACATCCCTTCAAGATGCTTACAGTATGGATTGTTGGACACAGCTATATTTTCTGGTGCAAAGGTATGCTGAACGCAGAGGTATTGACAAAGACCTAGCTGTGCAAAATGTGAATATTAAATGGATTGCACAGAGAGGATTAAAGTGGCACCAATTGATGCCTTTGGTTAAAACCTTTTTGCATCTCCAACCCCCTGACCTCGTGATTGTGCACTGTGGTGGCAATGACCTAGGCACATTGACTGGGGTAAGACTGGAAATGCTCATGAAGGATACCTTTGCACAATTGATGTCACTTTTCCCCAAAACTGTCTTTGTATACTCTAATACAGAGCTTTCCAAACTGTGTGTCCCGACACAGTACTGTGTCGCCTGCAAATGGTGGGTGTGTCGCGGGATGACACCGGTATTAACGGGCACTTGGCACATAACTGCTGCTAATTAAGAGGCATTCCTTTGAAAGCT